>JAHRHZ010000249.1:25501868-25527208 GCA_024137785.1 Ginglymostoma cirratum
ATGCTGCTTGGCCTGCTGTGTTCAGGAACTGTTACAGTGTTGGTTCTAGGTAATAAATTGAAGTAGCTCAGCAACAGGAGGAGCAGGGAAATCTTTTAGGGAAGACCAATACAATTGAGGATGAGTAATCATACCAGAATTAATTTTGAAATGAATACGGATGCGGATGAATAAGGCACAATCAAATTTAATTGAAGAAAAATATTTAGGAGGAAACAAGAGAATTTATTAGAAGTAAAAAATAACTTGTTAAAATGTGAAACAACAGGTGGTAACATTAAACTGTGAGATTGGTAGAACACAGTCTAAGGAAAACTTCAATAGGGTAGAAGATAGTTCTTTGGAATGGGCTGAGGGAAAACTTGCAGCCAGCATAAAGAAGAAGGTATTTATAAAGACATTAGGAAATGAGAGTAATTAAGAAGGGAGTGTAACCACTCAAAATTAAGTACAGTGAGATTATAGTGATAGTTGCGGAAATGGTAGCGTAGTTAATGAACACTTTGCTTTAATATTTATGGAAGAGAATGAAAAAACACTTCACTGGAGAAAGAAGGGCTTGTGGATGAAGAGTAAATGGTCAATCAGTAGATATATTTCCTAATATGTAATCAGTTCTTAAGGAGCTCAGATTATGATAGGTTCTGTGTCCAGGACTAGATCGTAATCAGCCTAGAGAATAGAAAGAACTCGCTGATGTAATAGCGAAGGAACTAACCATGAATTTTGAAAACTCATTCGAGATAATAGCTAAGCCCAAAAAATAGAGAATAGGGACTTACCACACATCTGTTCAAAAGGAAAGAATGGAATAAACCAAATAACTATTATTGACTGGTGTTGCAGTAGGCAAATGGTAATTAGAATGGCCTGGATTAAAAAAGATACCATTAATGTGACTATGTGAAACGTTTTGCTAACCAAATAGATTGTTTTCAGAGAACAATAGGATTATATGAAGGCAAACAGTACATTGTGTTAATAAAGGTTTCTGAAAGCATTTAATAACACGCCACATTGGAATTTGGTTGAGGAAATTAAACTCTAAACAAGAGAGAGTGGTACACATCAGGATGGCTGAAAGGCAGACAACAGGGATGATGTCAAATTGGCAAGAGTTGCAAACTACGAGGAAGAATGCAGTATGTTACAGATGGACAGAAAGAGGCCAGATAAAAAGGTAGGTAAGTGGCAGATGTAGTTTAATACAGACAAATGTGAGGTAATATGTTTGGTGAAGAGTAAGAAAGAATGGAAATATAACTGTAAAATTTTTAAATGCTTAAAAATATGTTTTGGTCTGCAAACAATTAAATCCTTCAGCGGGTGGACAGCTTTTTAAAGAAAGAAATTAAACTTATTATAATACTCGGGGGCTTTGAGTATATTTATCAAGAAAGATTGAATACAAAATAATAGTTCACGATAGATCTGTACACTTGGGCATCTTTCAGAAAGCTACGTGCAGTTTTGGGCTTCTCATTGAAAAATATGTGATGGCTGTGAAGTAACTCCAATGCAGATTAGGAAGATGAAGCCAAAGAATAAGGGACCTAAGTGATGGGACAGGCTTGAGAAACTAAGTCTGCATTCCTGTTGAACTGACAAGATTGAGGAATGATTTGATTGATGTTTTCAAATGATTAAAAGGGAGGATTGGCACAAGTCCCTTTTAAGTGGTTGATAAACTACAAGTCATGACGTCAAGTTGTCAAACAGGATACACAAAGGAAAATAATTGCAATAATTCTTTCAGTGCAAAGTGCTAAGAGTGTGCGGACTGTTTTGTTGCAAGTGATGAGTGAAACCAAGTTGATTACAGCATTGAATCAGTGAGACGGTATCATTATTTGTATTTCAGCAGCAGCTTTTTTTGTAAATCTGTCTGAATGGACTAAATATTTGCCAAGTCATGTTGACTCAGGAACTCATTTAAAAATGGCAGACAGGTCCTGATTCCAAGACTCCCAAACCCTTCCTTGGATTTTCACAAAGGGATTTGGTTAAAGCCACATCTGGTACTCCTGACCTGGCCAGTTCCATTGCACGTTGCACGATTTACTGTTCTACTATTTTCATGGAGTTAGGCCAGCTTTTTAAGGGGTCATAGTTCATGACACATCAGAGATGTTGTGAGCCATAGGTTGCATAAGGAAACCTTTAGAAAGATACGTTCTGAAGGTCTTCCTGATATGTCCCCATGCCAAGTTAAAACTCCAAATGTTCTCCATACCCCTAAATCCCCCATGCCAGAGTATGTCCCTTGTGCCCCTCCCATGCTAAGCTATGCCCCCAAATAACCCATGACCGCTCACACCCACCTCCCAATGCCAAGCTTTATCTGTCAAACAACCCCATAGTTTCCAATGTCCACATGCAAAGGCATGCCCTAAATCCTTCCTCTCAGCCAAGAATACATAACAAAGCTTGGCTTAGAGCTCAGACAGTCATTAGAGAGCTGAAGCTTGCTGATCTCTATCAATTTCACAAACTGTGTTTGTTAAGGTTAAGTAGTGCCTTGTGATTTCCGGGATTGAAACATTGAAAGTTCTGAATGATGAGCTCTTCTAATGCCCAGAAATATAAACAAGTTCAAAAACAAAGTTGCCGGAAAAGCTCAGCAGGTTTGGCAGCATCTGTGAAGGGAAAAACAGAGTTAATATTTCGAGTCCGGTGACCCTTCCTCAGAACTGGATTCAGTTCTGAGGGTCACCAGACCCGAAACGTTAAGTCTGTTTTTTCCTTCACAGATGCTGCCAAACCTGCTGAGCTTTTCCGGCAACTTTGTTTTTGTTCCTGATTTACAGCATCCGCAGTAGTTTCGGTTTTTATTTAGTATAAACAAGTTTTTTTTTAATACGGTGAAAAGTTATAAATGAATCACTGGTTTTAAAAGCTTTGGTTAACACGTCCAACCTCCACTATAGGGTTAATTCTTTCATGCAATGCATATTTGGTGAATGGCATGGAATTTGCCTTACATTGGCTTGGGAAGCACAAAGGGCCATAAGGAATGGGAAGAAGGGCATACCTTGGTATGGAGGATGTGAAGGGTTGAGGGATATGTTTTGGAGCACTAATTGGCATGGGGTATGGCGAATGTGTTAGTGGTGAAGGTTAAAGACTACAGGCCTTTCTGTTTTTTTATTACAGCTGGCACAAAGTCCTACTGCTCTAAGGTGGGCCTCTTTAAAAACCCACTTCAGCATTTAGCAGCCTCTGTGCAAGAATTAAAACTATCTTAAAACTGTCAGCTGTCTGGACTTCAGCCGGAACCCAGAACCGTCAAAGAATATCATGCCTCTGGAGCCAGTATTTCCCAAATCCCTCTGCCTGCCTCAAGAATGAGGTTTTGGACCAGTTTATAGGTGACATTGGCATGGCAACATGTATTGCTGATTCTGGTTCGCTCCAAGTGTATTATGAATAAGTAGTACACTGTGGTCCAATTTAGGCTAGATTTGGGATGGGAGGGGAAGGGTGGAGAGCGCTAACACTCCATGGATTTAGTTGTTTAAGAAAGTAGCTTGCTATGACCTTCTCAAGGCCAACCGGAGATGGGCAACAAATACTGGCCCAGCCAGCAATGCTTACTCCCATGAAATAATTAAAAATAAAGGTGTGGCTGTGACAACACTGGTTTAGCTGCATGCACAAATTTAAATAGAAAATACTATCAACACAGTGCAGGCAAATGTACTTTACATCTATAGTTACTAAGCAACCATCTATCACTACTCAGTAACCAAGGAAGTATAGCATTCACTAAGGTCAAAAAAAAATACTTGCATGCTCTGCTTTTCACCTTAACATTTCACAAACAAAGCCGCAAAAAGGTTTCAAACACATGGATAACTCATATATGTCTTTATTCCCCTGGCTCTCCCTCCGTTCTTTTCTCAATAATGGAATGACATCTGTAATTTTCCAATCCAAAGACATATCTCCTGAATTGGAAACAGAGTTGACCACCGTGGTTAGTGCCTGAAATGTTGATCAACTCTGTAATTGTCAAAAATTACCTGATTTATTTTTAAAAATTCAGTTGTACAACTGGATGTGGGAAGTGAACTTTGAGGTCCAGTCTAGTGCTGCAAAGCATATACGTGTCTCTTATAAATATAAGCAGTTAGTGCCATTGTTAAAGGCACTATAGCAAATGTCAATTCTTCTGTCGCCCAATCTTTGAAAATGCCCAATTTCCCAACAACACTTGGAACAGGGTTTTCCAAACTGTGGATCAAACTCTGAAAGCAGCATTGGCTGCTGTGGAGCTCTGACTCGGCAACAGTAGTATTGTGGCCCTTTTAACTTATGGCATTCTTGTCAACAGTGGACATAAGCTAATTGGATGACCTTTGAGGCATGATTCCTGTCCTAGAAAATGCAGTAAAGTGCTAGATACTTTTCACTTGTTAAAAAAAGAACCTACAGTTTAAACGACCTCCCTCTTTCAAGCATTATATTAGGATCACAATGGGAAAATATTTGGACCAAGCACTGACTTCGCGATTTATCCAAAATGAATGTCTTTTTCCTTCTTCCCACTTGCACGCTGAAGTCCATTTGTGGTATTTGGTGAATTATGAATTTGTGTACAATGAAAGCAACATAATCTGTCACAGCTACGCATATAGCATGCGTAGACATACACAAGGAATGTGAAGCAAAACACCAGACGACACCCTTTACCTGTGAAAGTGAATAACTAGATTGGGGAGGAGATAGAAATATAGGATAAAGCAAAAATGAGTTTGGTATACTCTCAACAGAGTTTGTGACCTAATCAGTCTAATATTATATTTAAGCCTAATGCTTACTCAGGGCATTAGCACCAGCTACGCAAATGGAAAAGGTTCTGCAGATAGCAGATAGCAGTCAGGAATCCAAACGCCTCTGCCTTCCCAGTGCATTAACACAATGTGCAGTGTTAAAAAGACCAGGTCATAGAACCGAGATGAATTGAGCTAATTGACTCTTTTAGTGACTGAAGTCTTGCCAAAGGGGGAGAAAAGGTAGGTTTTTGTGGTATTGTGGGATCCTAGATGCCTTCTGTTCTTTTTGTGTTTGACCCTGTTTTCTACAAGTGCTATTCTTATTACTGCCAAATTCAATTAGTGTCTTTTCAGGATCACTGCAAAGTCATGTTGTCTTGGTTACTGGCATGGTATTGTTCATATTTCCATCTTATTTATTACTGTAACTCTTGCACATCCTTAAAGCCCTAGAAAAAACAGTTCGGAATCCAATGATAAATATTGGAATTTCTACTCTTTCTCATTTGAGGAAAGCTGAAAGAAAACTTAGAAGTGAAGTTCATTTTAGCATACTTGAATTACATTTAAGGTGGACACGGCATAGACATTTCACTGTTACCTGGTATGAGCTGATTAACTAGACAAATAATTACAATGATATGGTGCATTTTAACACGACATTGTTGTGAAACAAACACGGGAAAAATGTCCATGTTTTCATGACTAAATGTTCCTCTAAACTTCAAAATGAGTGGTTGTCTATTTCTTAAAGTTTGCATTTAAAGTCACATGCTTCCAACAACCCTTTAGTAATTTGTCAAAGGGACAGGGGAAACTGTAACAAAATTGTAGTAGTTAGATATTGAGGACTGCCACAACCCGACTGGCAAGTGTTTCCATTTTATAGACTTAGAATATGCAGCACTGAATTTTAAAAACAGAATGCAATGGGTCTGGTAACATTTGTGGAGAGAGAACCAAAACCAATTGGACTCAAACATTAATTCAGTATCTCTCTCCATAGGTGCTGCCAGACCTGCTGAGTTTCTCCAGCATTTTCTGTGTTTATTTCAGATTTCCAGCATCCACAATTCTTTGTTTTATTTACGTTCTTTTTCTACATCTAATATTTAATTTCTCCCTCACTTGTTTTCCCTTGTTCTCTCTCTCTCTTTCTCTCTGTCTCTCCATATATATCAACTCCTTCTGTGTTTTCTTACTCAAAATGTTTTGAGCATTAAAGAATTCATGTCATTTGTAGGGAGGCCAGGCGCAAAATGTTCAAAGGAAGTGGAGCAACAATTTAAGATTCGATTCCTTTTGTCTTTACTTGGTTTAGAAAGATTTTACAGTGAGGGATGAGCTGCAACAAACGGATGTAGAGCACTGGCTTGGGTTTATCACGTTTCTCTGCGAAGTTTTTGGAATAATGCGAAGCAACACAGGAGAGCCTTTCCGTGTGCTTGTCTGTCCTATCTACACATGTCTACGGGAGGTAAGTGAAATGACAGATTCATAACCTGTGATCACGAAATTGATACAATAGTTCGCTGTGCCGGATGGCTTTTTCTCACTTCAGTCTGTCTTATACTTTGACCTGAATCAATCTTTTATGGAGTTCTGTTCTTCTCCATAGAGAACTTGATAAGAAGTCTAGATTGGAAAATTTGTTAAAATGATAGGTCTGGTGTTAAACTGAGCTGTGGAGACCAGTAAAGTAAAGAATTTTCAGGTTGGCAACCTATAACTACAACTCTCAAATATTTAATCTATATTATTGACTTGGATGAAAGGTCTGTCTTGTGGCTAAATTTGCTGATGGTACTAGGATGGGTAAAAAGTCAGCTGTCAGGAGGATATAAAGAGATTGCAAAGTAAAATGGATAGATTAAGCAAGTAGCAACAAATATGACAGATGGAGTATAATGTGGGAAAATGTGAAGTTATTCACTTTAGCAGGCTGAAGACTAAAATAGAATAATATCAAAATGGAGAGACTGCAGCATGCAGTGTCCTTGTCCATGAATCACAGAAAGTTAACATGTCTCCTTGAAAACCGCCCATCTCACCCAGCCCGTGAGACAGACAGCTGCTCTGCAGTACTCTACAGGAAAGCCCTTAGAGTCATACAGCATAGAAACAGACCCTTTGGTCCAACCAGTCCATGCTGGACATAATCCCAAACTAAACTAATCTCACCTGCCTGCCCCTGGCCCGTATCCCTCCAAACCTTTCCTATTCATGTACTTATCCAAATGTCTTTTAAACAGTGTAATTCATAGAATCCCTACAGCCCAACAAGTCCATGCCGACCCTCAGAACATCCTACCAAGACCCATCCCCCTATAACCCACCTCACCTACACATCCCTGAACACTATGGGCAATTTCACATGACCAATCTACCTAGCATGCACATCTTTGGACTGTGGGCCGAAACCGGAGCACCCAAAGGAAACTCACACAAACACGGGGAGAATGTGCAAACTCCACACAGACAGTCCTCCAAGGCTGGAATCGAGCCCGGGTCCTGGCGCTGTGAGGTAGCAGTGCTAAACACTGAGCCACCGTGCCGCCTTGTACCCTGATCCATCACTTCATCAGGAAGTTCATTCCACACTCTGTGGAAAAAATATGCCTCTTATGACTTTTTTAAATCTCTCTCCTCTCACCTTAAAAATATGCCCCGTAGTCTTGGAATACCCATCTGAGGGAAAAGACAACTACCATCAACTCTATCTATACCTATCATTGTTTCATAAACTTCTATCAGAGTCACCTCTCAACCTCCTACACTCCAGTGGAAAAAGTCCCAGCCTATCCAGGATAACAAGGTGTGGGGCTGGATGAACACAGCAGGCCAAGCAGCATCATAGGAGCAGGAAAGGTTGACGTTTCGGGCCTAGACCCTTCTTCAGAAATGGGGGAGGGGAAGAGGGTTCTGAAATAAATAGGGAGAGGGGGGAGGCGGAAGGCGGATAGAGGAGAGGATAGGTGGAGAGGAGGCAGACAAGTCGAAGAGGCGGGGATGGAGCCAGTAAACGTGAGTGTAGGTGGGGGGGTAGGGAGGAGATAGGTCAGTCCAGGGAGGACGGACACCTGCACTCAGTTCGCAACAAACAACTGCACCTCCCAGTCGCGAACCATTTCAACTCCCCCTCCCATTCCTCAGACGACATGTCCATCCTGGGCCTCCTGCAATGCCACAGTGATGCCACCCGAAGGCTGCAGGAACAGCAAATCATAAAAAAGTCCGTCCTCCCTGGACTGACCTATCTCCTCCTTACCCCCCCACCTACACTCACCTTTACTGGCTCCATCCCCGCCTCTTCAACTTGTCTGCCTCCTCTCCACCTATCCTCTCCTCTATCCATCCTCTATCCGCCTCACCCTCTCTCCCTATTTATTTCAGAACCCTCTTCCCCTCCCCCATTTCTGATGAAGGGTTTAGGCCCGAAACGTCAAGTTTTCCTGCTCCTATGATGCTGCTTGACCTGCTGTGTTCATCCAGCCCCATGCTTGTTATCTCGGATTCTCCAGCATCTGCAGTACCTTTTATCTCTCTCCGAGCCTATCCAGCCTTTCTTTATAACTCAAACCTTCCATACCTGGCAACATCCTTGTGCGTCTCTTCTGAACCCTCTCCAGCTTCAAAGTACAAATTAGGAGCAGGAATAAGTCACTCAGGCCGTTGAGTCTTTACTGCCTTGAAGAAGGTATAGTAGTAATTAGGACGGCAAAAAGAATGTTGGGAGGGCAAATAATTAGGCAAGTTGGCCCCAGAGTGATACTTGACCCTTCTTACCACCTCAACAACTAAATCGCCCTGAAGGTGCCACACCTTGAAAGTCACTGAGTTCAAGGGAAATTAGGGATGGGGAACAAATGCTGGCTTCATGAGCATTGCGCACATCATATGAAAAAATAACAAAGGAAATTCACAGAGCTTGCCAGGGTGATTGCAGAGAGGATGTTTCTCCTGGTGAGGAAATCTAGAACTAGGTGAAATGTTTTAAAGATAAGCGATCTCTCACAAAAGATGGAGATGAGGAGGAATTTCTTCTTTCAGGAGGTCTTATTGCCTTTGTAGTTCCCTTCCTCAGCTACTACCTTCCTTAGCTCTCCCACCCGAAGCCTGTAGAGTGCATGTTGGCAGGTTAATCATATTTTCAACCTTATTTTCAACAAAACTGTGGCTGATCTAATCAGACAATGGTAAAGGTTAGATCATTAAGTTAGATTTTTGTCCACAAGGGAGTAAAGGGTCACAGGGATGTACAGGAAAGTGAAGTTAAGGCTGTAATTAGATCAGCCACAGTCTTTTGAATAGTGTAATAGGCTAGATGGGCTGAATGCCCCACTATTTTGTATGATTAACCTGCAAATACACACTCTCCAGCCTTCAGTTTGGTGAGCCACTGGAAGGCAGCTACTATTCCAATCATGATCTGTGCCATGAGGATGGAAAGGAAGAGGATTAGGAGGAGAAAAAGAAACTTAAAGGAGAACAAAAGTCCCTTTTTATGTACTATGCACATAAAGTTATTTGTATTCTGGGAATTTCTTTTAGAGCTTATTTGGAGACCCATCAGTCTTTCTGTTGCATCACTGATGGCTTAGCACTACGTATATCTCAAAACAATCCATTTATTTGCATGGGCCTGAGTATTGAACCAGAACTACCCAACACAGAAAAACCACACAGCTACTAGTGTACCCAGTAGCTGAAAGTGTGCATACAGAGAACTACACTGTATGGACTGTATAATCGGATGTGGCAGAATTCATTGCTTAGTTGGTATTTATCCATTATATAGAAATCATAGAATGTTGCACCAACTCCTTTGTCATGCATTCATATTTCCTGTCTTTCTATTCCTTGCCTCACTAGCATGTGGCACTGGTAGTAACCCAGAGATTACTACCCACGAGGTCCTGCTTTTCAGCCTCTTTCCTAAATCCCTGAACTCACTCTGCAGGGCTTCATCCCTCTTTCTACTTATGTGCACCACAACCTCTGGCTGCTCAGCCTCCCACTTAAGAATTTCATTCAACTGCTCAGAGAAGGGAAGGAAAGGAACACAATATCCAGGAGTCTCAGACATAGCCACGAACGATTGTCCATGTCCCTAACAAGCGAGTCTCTGACCACTATCGCTCACTTAGATCTTGCCCAACCCTGCTCCACAGCAGAGCCAGTTGTGGTGCCACAGGCCTGGCTGCTGCCTTTATACTCCCCTGAAAGGCTATCCCCCCAACAGTATCCAAAATAGCATACCTGTTAGAGAGGGAAATAGCCACAGGAGACTCCTGCACTACCTGCCTGTCTCTCCTGGCGGCCACCCGTCTGCCTGACTGAACCTGTGGTGTGACCACCTTCCTGTAACTAGTGCCTATGACACACTCTGCCCCCTGTACGTTCCTCAATGGTTCCAACTGCTGCTGCAACCGAACAACACGGTCACACTGCTGGTCACACTTCCTGCAGACATAGCCTTCAGGGACAATAGACTGCTCCCCGATCTCCCACATCTAACAGGAAGGGCACGCCAACTGCCAACTCTGCCCCTTTACACTCAGAAAGATAAAAGAATCTTACCTTGCCTGCCTTACTCAGTGAAGCCCAGTATTTACCCAAAGCCTGCACTTTTACCAATTACCACTGATTGGCTCTTAAATTACAACGCAATATTTACAAACAGATCAAATACCGACTAGGCTGCGACAAACTTCCCGACAGTCTCTCAATGTCTCTTTTTTTCTGGTTAAAGGAGGAAGAAAGAATGAAAACACTACAGTCATGTAAAGTTTAGGGCTTACCGTTCCTTGACACGGAGTTCTTCCTCACTCTGCTGATCAGTCGTGGTGACTGCATTGACTTCTCTGAGAATTTTTTTTTATTGCAAATATATACTTTATGCATAGAAGGAAATTTTTATTTACATACACAGTTAATGAAACCATTCAGATCTACGCTCTCTTTACTGAGAGAGAATAAAATAAACATTGGCATTTGCCTTTATATTTAAATTTAACTTCTTGGCTTTTATCTGGGACATCAGCAGGGTCTGGTTACTGAATGGACCCCCATTATGCTTTGGCAGAAAGACCTTTCATGGTGGTCTTTCCCCACTGCACCTTGGTGGCAGCTGCCCCATGTCCCTTAGCACATAGTCCTGGATCTTGGGATGTGCCAGCCTGCAATGCTCAGTCGGGGCCAACTCTTTCAACTGGAAGACCAGCAAGTTTCGGGTGAACCAAGAAGCATCTTTCACTGCATTGATGGTGCTCCAGGCACAGCTGATGTTTGTCTCAGTGTGCCACCCGGGGAACAGACCGTACAGCACAGAGGCCTGCATCATGGAGCTGCTCAGGACAAACCTTGACAAAAACCACTGCATGTCTGTCCAGACCACCTTTGCATGGGCACATCCCAGAAGGAGATGTGTGACAGTCTCATTCCCATCTGCAGCGGCTTCAAGGGTAGCTTGCGGTGATGCAGAGAGTCCAGGCGTATGTGAAAGATCTCACAGGCAGTGCCCTTCTCACCACCAGCCAAGCAATATCCTGGTGTTTATTGGAAAGCTCTGCTGATGAGGCATTGTGCCAAATGACTTTGACAGCCTGCACAGGGAATCGCTTGACAAGATCCACCCTCTCCTTTTTCCAAAGGATCTTGAAGGAGAGGCTGAATAGACTGAGGCTATTTTCCCTGGAGCATCAGAGGCCGAGGGATGACCTTGTAGAGGTTTATGAAATCATGAGGGGCATGGATAAGGTGAATAGCCAAGATTTTTTCCCTAGGGTGGGGGAGTCCAAAACTAGAGGGTGTAAGTTTAAGGTGAGAGGGGAAAGATTTGAAAGCTACCAAAGGGGCAACTTTTTCATGCAGAGGGTGGTGGATGTATGGAATGAGTTGCCAGAGGAAGTGGTGGAGGCTGGTACAATAACAACATTTAAAAGGTATCTGGATGGCTTTATGAATAGGAAGAGTTTAGAGGGATTTTGGCCAAATGCTGGCAGATGGGACTAGATTAATTAAAGATATCTTGCTGGCATGGATGAGTTGGACTGAATGGCCTGTTTCCATATGGTACAGCCCTATGACCCTTTAACTGAAGGAGGCCATTCATTCCCATTGTAACTGTACTGACTCTTTGGTAGATCTGTTGAATTAATTCCACTCATCTTCTCTTTCCCCGACAACCCTGTGATTTTATTTGTTGCTTTCAGGTATTTATCCAGTTATCTTTTGAATGGTTAGTATTAATCTGCTTTTTTTACTTTTATTGATTCACGGGATGAGAGCATTGTTGGCCCGGCAGCATTTATTGCCCATCCCTAATTGCCCAGAGGGCAGTTAAGAGTCAACCACCTTGCTATGGGTCTGGAGTCACATGTAGGAGATACCGGGTAAGGATGGCAGTTTCCTTCCCTAACGGCCATTGGTGAACCAGATGTGTTTTTCCGACAATCAACAATGGATTCACGGTCATCATTAGATTCTTAATCCCAGATATTTATTGGATTCAAATTCCACTATCTGCCATGGTGGGATTTGAACCCGGGTCTCCAGAACGTTTCCTGTGTCTTTGGATTAACAGGCCATCGCCTCCCCCACCTTTTCAGGCAGTGCATTCCATATCACAATTTACTTTAAAATAATAGTTCTCTCCATGTCCCCACAATTCTTTTGTGAATCTCTGTTCCCTCAGGATATTCTGCCCTGGAATCAGTTTCTCCCTATTTAGTTTGTCACATCATTCCATTTTTCTTAAACCTCTATCGAGTATTCTCGGTTCTGAGGAGAACAAACCTATGTGTCTCCATATAGTTGAACTGAAGTCCTTTATCCTGGTCTGTTCTTCATAAATTTCTCTGTATCCAGTCCAATGCCTTAACATCTTCCTGCAAACTAACACCCAGAATTCGACACTACTCCACTTGAACCTTAGACTTTACAACTGGTTAAGACAATTTTGGGCTGAACTTTTTGAGCTAGGTGCACATTCCTCGTCTCCCTCTACCCTGTGTCGAAACCTCGTATGGCACCTCATTGACTTTAAATGGGTCATTCTGCATTGATAATGTGCCGGGGATGGCCTTTGGAAGGTTGGGATATCTGCTCCCTCCAGCACTATCCTCAAGAGCTGCCAGCCAATCTAATTGACCAGCCGCTGAGTAGTCCCAGCAATGCCAGAACCCAGTAGAGACTACTACTAGAACGACAGAGTCCTGAGAATAAGAATGATTGATACCAGACCTCAAGGTAAGCCTAGAGATTTTGATTAGGTGTGGATCAGCTCCCTAATGAAAGGGACGAGGCGAATGGGAGGTTGAGTTTTTGATGTCAAGGTAAAAGGCACAAAAGGGGGTGCCCATCTTGATTAAAAAATACTGACAGTGGGAACCACGGATGCCCCAGAGGAGATGCTCTAAACTCCTTCCTACCTTTTAGTTTGAGTTGTTGAAGTTCCAAGTGGGCCACCTTCCTTCTACCCAACATAGCATGACAGCGAATGCAGAGTGAGATCCAAATGGCCTGTAATTTGCAACAAGAGCCTCAATCAGATTAATTAAGGCTGCGCTGACACCTCCTCTGCCCTTGTAAGGGTGTTGGGGTTTGGGTAGAACAGCTCAGGAGTTTGCTGGAAAAGTACTGAGCTTTTGTTCATGCCCCTTTTGCCTTAAAGTACACGGGAAGGATCTGTAAAATTCTGCCCTTGATAACAGAGGTGCAGCACTGTACTGGACAGTACATTACCAATTGAGCCTTTTATGGAGTACGTAAATTGCAAGGTACAATTAAGGCCACATGACTGATATTTATATCCACAACAATCCCATAGGATCTTCCTGTTTGCTCAAGAGCATCTCTTCATCCTTTGAATCATTTTGATTTTCCAGGTGCCCAATTCCTCATCTAGCTGACTTTTAACTGAAAAGAGAGTGCAAAATTCATTCTAAAATTTCAATCCTCTGTTCAGATTTCACTCCAAAACATTCCTGCCTTTGCCAATTATTTTGATGCCTTTGGCTGTGTGTTTTTCCTTTTTTCCTTCCTCCTTCAAAACTGTCACGTTTTTTTGACAGAATCCAGTGGTTTTTTTCTCTCACTTTGATCATCCTCAACTTTCAGTTCCCCTTTTTTAACAAAGAGGCATTGGTGTTGTGCCTGTGATTTTTTTTTGGCAAGTGTAAACAATACATTTTAGTAAAGTGGAACCTTTGTGGCTGTGAATATCCTGTAATTTGAGATAAACAAACCATCAGAAAAGGATAATTAAAAAGAAAAATCAAGTACAATTTTTGAAGCAGAGCATTAGAAAGGACAGTTACCTGTGTTTTGGGGTAGGGTTGGACTTACAGCACTCTACCAATAGTTCACAGCTTTGCAAATTCAGATTGCAGCCAATCATTTTCTCAGCATGAATCTATTTGTTGACACAGATTGTTGCTATGTTGATATCACTGTGTGATTTTTGTTTCACAAAAGTGAACTAAATGTCAGAGTGTGTGATGTTTCTTAAAAAAAACTCTGATGGCTGTTGGAAATGGAGAGCTCAGGCTGGACCTGTGGGGATGGATTGAGTGCTGTCTGGACATGAGGCTGGGAAGCAGCTTTATTCCTCAAGCAATCTCTGCTATTGTTGGTGGAAGGAAATAGCCATCACTGCAAATGATTGTCAAACAACAGCGGATCAATGAGTCGTCACTTGAGATCTATACAATATGAAGCCCAAGGATGTGCAATGATCATTCAGAGTATTGTAGGTGAAAATAGCATTGAATGAACATGGCGATTGACATGGGCTATCGATCAATGTGATTCCTACTTTGATAAACCATTAACAAGGTGACACTGTGAGTGTTCCTTGCTGAACAAATCTGGGTTAGATAAGCTTCCAGAAAGGTAGTAGGAGAATTATGAAGTTTTATTTTCCTGAGAATAGTTCTAGAAATCTAGTGCATTGTACATACGAGTGGACTGACCCTCGAAGATGGCTACATCACCAAGCATGACTGGAGAATATAGTTGTGATTGAGCATCTTTCCGTGCATATATGGAGCGGCTTGAGAAGCTTTTTACTTCATAGAATCATGGAATCCCTACTGCGTGGAAGCAGGCTATTTGGCCCATTGAGTCCACACTGACCCTCCGAAGAGCATCACATCCCATTCGGGAGACACCATTATGGGACAGAATTTTGTGTGGTTTACAACGTGGACGCATTCAATAAGTTGCTGACATTGTTAAAGTTAACTTTTGACATAACTTGCTGTACAACATTGTCCATGGATGTGGCAGAACAGGGCTTGAAGTATGAGTTAACAACTGCCTGGTGTCTGCTGTACTGGATAAGCTGCAGTTAAGTAAGCAGAAGCCACTGATGAAAGCAGTCAGACAGTCCTGATACTGGTGCTTAAGCCAATATTGGGCACTGAATTGCCCATTTGTGAAGACAGAGGACAACAACTGCAAGAAGAAGGGTCTTTCTTTTTATTTGATTTATTGTCACATGTATCAAATACAATGAAAAGCTTTGTTTACGAGCGGTACAGGCAGATCACAGCAAGCAAAGAATGTACAGATCAAAAAGACTTAGCAGCATACAGGTTACATTGCAGGTTATGTTATTTGAGTCTGGAGTCCATTCACCAGTCTGATAGTGGCTGGAAAAAGCTGTTCCTGAACCTGCTTGCGTGTGTGTTCAGGCTTCTGTATCTTCTGCTTGACGGAAGAGGTTGTAGGAGATCATTACTGAGGTGCGATGGATATTTGATAATGTTGGCTGCCTTTCCACGGCCCTGAGGAACTTGATGCTCTTCACGCCCTCAACCTCAGTTCCGTTGATGTAGATGGGGGTGTGTTCTCCTCCCTTCTTGCTGAAGTCAATGATCAGTTCTTTAGTGTTGCGGACATTGAGATTGTTTTCATTGCACCACATCACCAAGCCCTCTACCTCTGTTCTGTATTTTGACTCATCGTTGTTAGATATCCATCCCACTATGGTGGTGTCGTTAACAAACTTGTAGATGACGTTCATTCAGAATTTGGCAACACAATTGTAGGTGTACAAGGAGTACAGTAGGGGGCTGAAGACGCATGCTTGGGGGAGCTCCAGTGTTGAGTGTTATTGTGGAGGAGGTGCAGTTACCCTATCCTCACTGATTGCAGCCTATGCATCAGAAATGCTCGCTGAGCCGGTAGGTTTGGTTGCAAACGTTTTGTCATCCTGCTAGGTAACATCACCAGTGTGCCTCCAGTGAAGCATCGGTGTTCTGTCCTGCTTGTTATTTATAAATAGAACATAAGTAGGGACAGAACACCAACACTTCACCAGAGGTGCACTGACGATGTCACCTGGCAGGATAACAAAACATTTACAACCAAAGCCACCGGTTCGGTGAGCAAGTCTACAACCTCATCCACAACCCCAGCTACAAATCTTCTTGAAAACTTTATGGGTCAGAAAGCTAAGGATCCAGTTGCAGAGGGCAGAGCTGAGACTAAGGTCTAGCAGTTTTGAGATCAGTCTGGAGGGGTTAATGGTGTTGAAAGCGGAGCTGTATCAACCATCAGGAGTCTGATGTAGGTGCCTTTATTGTCCAGGTGTTCTAGGGATGAGTGCAGGGCTAGGGACTTGGCATGTTCTGTGGACCTGTTACGTCAGTAGGCAAATTGTAAAGGCAGGTTGGGAGACTGGAGTTGATGTGGGCCATGACCAACCTGTCAAAGCACTTCATGATTATTGAAGTCAGAGCTATTGGGTGGTAGTCATTAAAGCACACTGCATGTGTTTTCTTGGGTACAGGGATGATGGTGGTCTTCTTGAAGCAAGAAGATCTCAACAAGGCATGTTGGAAGAAGGTACGTGGAGAAAAGGCAGACACTGCAAGTGGTTGTTGAGCAGCAGCAGGTGACTTGAGATCCATTCAACAGGAAGCACAATGATGTCCAATGGAAATTCACAGGATATGATCGTCCAAGAAACATTGCATGGAGCCTCAGTGCTCGTAGAGATTGACGTGGGGCGGTCCGTCCAAGTGATTCCTGATCACTGTACAATCAAAACCTGAGGCGTAGATATCACCAAAAGCAGATTTATTCAGTATCTAATTTCTGCTGTGCCCTGCCTATGTGTGCACAGGGTTGACAATAACATCAGTCTCCCTGACCCTCATGAGCATTGTCAAAAAATGTAAAAGTTTCTATATAAGCTGTCATCACAAGAATTGTCATATAAATATCATTACTGAGCTGCTAGGTTGTTCAGAATTGTGCAGGTATATCTTTATGAAACATTGGTCAATAAAGGAACCGTCAGTAGTGTCACCAAGTGACACCCTTGCACTAGCAAGTGTACTAGATTGATCACATCAAAACCATGCCATTGGGATGAAGGAAAAGGCTGGTCACATGACAGCCAGAGGCTTGTCTCCTGACCCCAGAAAGCTTCTCATGTCCTAAGAGGTGGAAGACTCACTGTTCAGTAACTGCAGCAACACTCCCAACTTAATACCATTAAGGACAGAACAGTTGGTTTGATTGGTGACCCTTGCCAATAGACATGTTGCTTTCAAACTCTCCAGCACCAGTGCATTGTACAATATACTGCAATAAGTTTAGTGTGACAGCATCCCCACTCCATCAGTGAGAAGAAAAGGAGCAGTGATATTATGGTAGTGTTTTTATCTCCCATGTCACACACCATCCTGACTTGAATATGTGATCACTGCTCCTTGTTGCTGAGTCACCAATGTATCATTTCTGACCTAACAGCATCGTAAAAGCAGCATCACAAAAAGGGGTTCGAAATAAAGATAGGCCTTTCCAGCATCATTCACATTCAAGCAACTTAATGAAAATGCGTATTATCTTACATTGTTTAGACACATCTTGATTTCTGTAAACTAGCTGAACAAAATAAACCTAACGAACAGAGATCCTTTGATGGTTCAGCAAGTTTAATCAATGAGTAATTGAGTGACACAAACCAGGCAAGAGGCTGCTCTAAAAACTGGCTCTTGATGAGTAGCTAATCACAACCAGTGGATGGTAATGATGACACAGTTGACATCATGACTCTTCACTGAGCTGAGGTGAAAGCTAGCAAGCATTCCCAATCCTGATTGTTATTCATTGACCCCTGGTGGAAGGTTCAATGTGTTGGTTTGGAGGCAAATTAAGGTTTGATTGTTGGATAGCTGTCATCGTTCATGTATTAATAACCACTTCGGTTGTGTGCCTGATGTGCTTTGAGCTATATTTCAGTGAAGATCAGTGCCTTGAACAGATGAGAGAAAATTGATGAGGTGAGGAAATACTTCATAAGGGCACATGATTAGCAGTGAGTTTTTTTGCGAATCATGTTGACAGTTCCAGAAGTGTCACTGAACTCGCGTTCACTGATGAAAAGGAGATTGTGAGAGAACATGATCCTGGTTTTCAAAATGCTTGGAGCGTGAGATTAGAAGGAATTTCTGTTGAATACTAGATAAAGAATATTCTCAGAGATCAATTCATTTAAATCAATAAAGATCGATGAACATTAATAGAACAATATGGTACAGAAGGATGCCATTTGGCTCATTCTATTTGTGCCAACTCTTTGAAAGATCTATCAAATTTTATTTTTAATTTATTCAGAGAATGTGGGCATTGCTGATGAGACCAGCATTTATTGCCCATCCCTAATTGCTCAGTGGACAATTAAGAGTCTGTGGGTCTGAAGTCACTTGTAGGCCAGACCAGATAAGGTTAGCAGTTTCCTTTCCTAAAAGGCATTAGTGAACCAGATAGGTCTTTCTGATGGTCATCATTAGATTCTTAATTGCAGATTTTTATTGGGTTCAAATCCCACCATGGCAGATTCTCTAGATTAACAACTCAGCACTAGTACCACTAGACCCTCGCCACCCGCTACTCTCCTTTGCTACTCCCCTCTTTCCAAAAATCCCTTTGCTTTTCTCCTGCAAATATTTCCTTTTTAAAAGTTGCTATTGAATCTACTTCCTCTAATCTTTCAGGTAGAGCATTCCTGGCTCTCAAAACTGTGGGAAATAACCTGGCAAGAGAAACTAGTCAAAAGATCCATTATGTAGGATGTAAGGTTGATTGGATATCCTGGAGTATGGTTCAGTCTGCTGTCAGCACCTTATTCTGCAAGGTAATTTAGTAGGTGTTGTACTTTGGGAACATAAGTAATGGCTGTTATTCACAGGTTGAGAGGTTCTGCATGAAGAATGAACCAGATAACAGCCATACAGAGACAGATTTTTGTGGAGGAGGTGGGAAAGCCAAGTCTGAAGATTTTCCAATTCAGCAGATCTGTCTCTTTTAAAAACACCCTGCCTGCCATATATTTTGTGTCAGGGAAGTGGAGACTGGATGGAGGTGGGTCCAAGGTGACAATGGAGGGCTGATGGTTAGACCTATTTTAATGATGACTGTCATCCACCTAATCCCATCCCACCTATTAATATGCCCCCTCCATGTTCAATCCTATTCCCCATAGCCTGCGTTAACCTATTTAAAGAAAAGAAAAGCAGAATATTTTTCAACAGGTGTAAAACTTGCAAATATTCAATGGAACTTGGATATTCTTATACTGCAGAAAGCTAACCTGCAGGTACAGCAAGCAATTAGAAAAGTAAATGATAAGTTGGCCTTTATTGCAAGGTGATTGGATTACTAGAATTAAGAAGTCTTGCTACATTGTACTTGGGTTTTGGCAAGACCACGCCAGGGATAGTATGTTTAATTTTGGCCTCCACCTTTAACTGCCAGAAGTGATGGGTTTGTCCTGTGATGAGGAGCAAAATATATTCTCTGGAAGTTAGAAGGAGAGGCGATCTCATTGAAACTTATAAGATACTGGAGGGGTTTGACGGGTGCTGAGAGATTACTTTGCTGGTCAAATAAGCTAAAACATGGCAGGACAAATTTAGCGTGAGGGATTCATCATTTAGGACTGAGATCAAGGGAAATTACCTCTCTGAAAAGATCGTGAATCTTCAGAATTTTCTATCCTAGAGCTTTGTCATTGAATACAATCAAAGCTGGTATAGATAGATTTTTGGTCTGTCAGGATCCAGGAATGTGGGGAGCAGTGAAGTAAGTGAATTTTAAGCCCCAGATCAGCCGTGGTTGTATTGAACAGCAGAGCAGGTTTAATGTGCCATATAGATTACTCCTGCTCCCAATTCTTGTTATGTACTTGTATGGCTTCCCTACTTCCAATGTTCCACGTATTCACTAGGCCCCTCATAACCCCATCCTCCCCTCGCACTCGCCATGAGACCTCAGTACCTTCTGTCCCTTGTATCCTCTATGCTCAATCATGAGACCTCAGGGGCCATGTCCTTGAAATGAAAATGAAAAAAAAAATTACAACAATCTGCTAAAGCTCCCACTCAAGTGCCCTTCACACTGAAAACCTTTTCGTTAATAAAACACATTGAAAAAAATCCCCTCCGTAATTAGTCAGTTATAAAAACAAGCATTCAGGTCATCAACCACATCAAATACAGATAAATACAGATACAAATAAAACCTTAATCAAAACATGAACACAGAGCAAACACAATACATGAATCCTGTTTAATTAAGCGATTCAGGATCCTTTGATACTCACCCAAGCATTCATAATGAGCTGAGGTTTAGTAATACACCCTGGGAAATTAAACAGTGATGTTGATTGAAACTGAATGACCAGATAGCTTTTCTTTTTTAAGTAACACCAGATATTCTGTCAGTAAAAGCAGTTCAGGAGCAGGTTGGGGATTTTTTTTGTTTTTTTCTTTCTCTTCAGGGGAAAGCTACTGAAGATTGATTCTCTTTTAAGAGGACTCTGGGCATTTAAGTCACTTCAAGTCATCATACTGGGGATCTCATGCAGTGTTCTGTTCAGTTTTGAATGCATACTAACATTTTACCAATGGGAACAGATATTCAATGCATCACAGCACTTCTATAACGCTGATCAATGCAATAGTTAACTTACCTTTCAGGGATTAAAGCTTATATGCAACCAATTTAGTTAAAATGTATCTAACTTCCAATACAGGATGTAATGACTGAAATGGAAAGAACAGATTTCACTGCCTGCCAGTGAAAGAGTTGAAGGAGCAGGCTCCTGTCACTGTTGGTTCCCCACTTGGTAATGGTATTCCACTTTGATTCATGACTCCTCGTAGGTGCCATCAACCACATTTCCTAACAAAAGGCGTACAAGAAGAGGTGTACAAGAGGGACGTGAGGAGGGTGGATAGAAAGCAGCTGTTCCCCCTAGTTGAAGGATCAGTAATAAGGGGGATTAATTTTAAAGTGAAAGGCAGAAAGTTTAGAGGGTGTTTGAAAGAGTAAAAAAGTCGCAGATGATAGTGGAAATCTGGAGTACACTGCCTGGGAGGGTAGTTGAGGCGGCAAACCTCACAATCTTTAAGATGTACTTGGATGAGCCCTTGAAATGTAATAACATTCAAGATTTTGGGCCAAGTGTTGATAAGTGGGGCTAATGTAGATTTAATGAGTTTTTGGTGCAGTCATTATGGGCTGATGGGCCTGTTCTGTGCTACATAAGAAGGACAAAGAACAAAGAAAATTACAGCATAGGAACAAGCCCTTTGGCCCTCCAAGCCTGCGCCGATCCAGATCCTCTCTCTCAACCTGTCGCCTATTTTCCAAGGATCTGTATCCCTCTGCTCCCTGCCCATTCATGTATTTGTCTAGATACATCTTAAATGACGCTATCATGCCCGCCTCTACCACCTCCGCTGGCAACACGTTCCAGGCACCCACCATCCTCTGCGTAAAGAACTTTCCACGCGTATCTCCTTTAAACTTTTCTCCTCTCACCTTGAAATCGTGACCCCTAGTAATTGAGTCCCCCACTCTGGGCGAATAAGCTTCTTGCTATCCACCCTGTCTATACCTCTCATGATTTTGTAGACCTCAATCCCCCCCTCAAGCTCCGTCTTTCTAATGTAAATAATCCTAATCTACTCAACCTCTCTTCATAGCTAGCGCCCTCCATACCGGGCAACACCCTAGTGAACCTCCTCTGCGCCCACTCCAAAGCATCCACATCCTTTTGGTAATGTGGCAACCAGAGCTGTACACAGTATTCCAAATGTGGTCGAACCAAAGTCCTATACAACTGTAACATAACCTGCCAACTCTTGTACCCAAACCCCGTCCGATGAATGAAAGCATGCCGTATGCCTTCTTGACCACTCTATCGACCTGCGTTGCCACCTTCAGGGTACAATGGACCTGAACACCCAGATCTCACATGATTCAATGATTCCATTTAAATGGAGTGGGGGAGTTACAATGCCCATTCCTACATTGGAGTAGGCAAGTGTGGAATTGTTGAGTGTAGCCTCATTGACGGCATCCTTATCCCATTAAAATCTTACACAATGGGAATGTTGGCACAAATCCAGAATCGGGTTTTATGCACCATTTTTAATCCCCTTCACCCCTACTCCAAAATTCATGGAGGCATAAAAATCTAAGCTCCAATTTTCTCTTCTGTTCTAAAATGTTTAAGTTCTGAAAATGGCTAAGAGAAATTGGAATGCAAATTTGTAAAGTTTGCAAGTACTCTAATATCAGCAATGCAATCTTGTTTAAATTGTATCTGTTTGACATGACTGTGGAATTATGTGAGGTAGAAATGAAGAGCAGATGCTTGACTGTTGGTCCTTTCTAATATACAGGGGATGAACATTTTGCAAACACTTGGGTGTGTTGATTAACCCTCTAACTTCTTTAAATACCTTCCGCTAAATATTTAAAACAGTAAAAATAAATATTTCGCACTCCAAGTTCTGTGAATCTTTGGATTTATACACCCAGAAGACTCTTGATGCTCAATTGTTGAGTATATTCAAAGCTAAAATCAATGGAACCTTGATCACTGGTGAAATTTCAGGACATGGGGATAAGTTGGGAAAGTGAAATTGAGTTTGAAGAATAGCAGAACAGGCTCAAAGGTTTTATGGTCTATTCATGTTTCGTTTCTTATATGCTTAAACCAACCATACTTATACACATTATTGAGAATATAACTCTTGTATCCGTAAAGTCTTAAAGAAATACCTTATTTAACAATACATCATGTTTGTTTCCAATTAGACTTTTTTTTGTCTCCTTCTTTGAAGACATTGGTTCATAGTAGAGTACTGTTCCATGAGGACTGGTTACCTGCCAGTACCACAGTCCATTCTAGAAAATGAGTGCTGTCAGCTTATATGTGGAGGCCATTAATAAACTCATCATTAAGCAAACACCAACTCAGCATACATGGGTCAGCATCACACCATCGTAGTATCCTGGTCCATCGTGGAGGACAGATCTATTTTTAATTTTGGAGGATAAGCACCTACAATGATAAACATTTTCCTTCATATATGTGTCCCCTCTTGGTTGTAGAGAAAATATACATTCATCACATTTTGCATAGTTTTTTCCAGTTTAGCAGTTCAAACTATAGGGCAGACAACTTGGGTGATCTATGTCAGTAGATTTACATCCTATTGCCAGTCTGCGCATATATGACTTGTTTAAGAAGGAAGAACTTTATAAGGCACTGTCAAAAATTAATGGACAAGGAATCTGTTGACTGCAACCACAGGAGCCAAGCCAGTGCTAGTTTAATGAGCAAATGAAGAACTTGTGAGGGCTTTTAAGCTGTAATTATTTTAGCTGGGATATTTCTGAAATAAATGTGGCAATGGATTTATGGTAGTTGCAACCACTAATCTGAATGTGACACATCTCCCAAAAAGTGTAACACTGGCAGCACGCAGATCCTCAAGAGTGTAAAACAGAGAGTATTTAATCCCTGAGTTTAAGACTTACCCTGGCTGTAGTTATTCTTAAGGGATATGTATCCATTTAGAGGGAACAGGGTAGAAAACTACAATTTGGATTGCAAGTTGCCTGCCTTCTCAGATTGCAAATTGAAGGAGGCTCTGAGAAAAAGTGATCCAAAAGAAAAAGGTCTCTGGCCTGTAAGCCTCTGTACCACAAATTTCAATGATGAGTGAAAATGCCAGTAACCTTTCCATAATAATGTCATTGCAAGTGGTTGATATACTGTCTCTGAATTTATATGAAGTCAACTGTACCTTTTTTCTCGTTTCCATATAATCGGATTTTGCCACCTCGCCTTAGCTGTTACAGTCACAAGATGTCAAAGAAGATGCTGTTCTGTGTTGCTCAATGGAGGTAAGTTTTTATTTCAACTTTTCAATGTTAAAGTTCATTCAGACTGCCTTTAAAATCCAGCAGATAATTCTGTCAATATCGGTCTTATGGTGAATCTAATCAGTTTTATCGTCTTTCATATTAGGCTCAGCCATGCAAGAGCCCTGGACAGTTCAGTGTTATGTATTCCTGTAGCACTAAAAGGTTTTTGGCCAGCAGTGGGATAGGAAGATCAGTAGTCATTCTGATTGGTGAACCTTTCTGAGGCCATAATTAGTAGCTATTCCTGGAAGTGACAGAGAAGGGGGACATTACTAATCTACTTTTGCACCATCATCGCTAACCAAACCACATCAATGATCCCTTGCATCAATGATTCCTTACATTGTCTTGTCTAGTACAGCAGAAACAGTAAAACGGTGAAGTGAAAATGTTGCCACATTTATCCAATCTAGGTACAACTGGCAATTAAATTACCCTCTTGTGGCTAGAACCCAAACAGGACAAAGTTGGATTTTGAGGATGCTGAGTCATTTTGCATTAACGCAAAACTAGGACATGACTTCATGCTTCAGTTTGTTCATAGGGAGAGTTCTTAAGATCAAGGGATTGTACCTGAGTTAACTACTCCCAACATGTGGGCAGAAGATGGAGGAAAAGTGCTTCACAGCATTTGAGTAACTACAAGCAAATGATTGTAGCAAAATGTGAACAATATTTTTAGGCTGATTCTCTCACATTGTGTTGCATGATGTAGGGAGCTGTGAGAAAGTTGACACTGACAAAAATAGCCAGCTGTTCTCCCTTAAAGCTGATACACACAGAAAATTAAATAACCATAAAAAGTACCAGAAATTTTTACATTATAATCACAAATACATTACAATTGTAAGTAGATTGGTGCAATGAAGCCGTATCTTCAAATTTATATTAATTGTGCCCAGTTACAATGGATTTTTATTTACGACCATCTTTCCAGTGCCTGAGTAAATGTATGGGCCCAGGCAATAAGTGTTAGAAGATTATTCATAAAGTGCGTTACCTACAATATCCAATTTTTTCTGCACAGATGCGGAGATCACCGGATAGCCATAAGTGGGGGAAAACATGGCTGTTATCTCCAAACACTTCCAAACTGTGGTCCAGTGTTGTTCACCAACTATTACCCTGTTTGGAATGGGATAACAAGCATACATCTGACTTTTAATTCTAGGGCCCTTGTATTACTTGGTACCTCAGTGAGTTGTGTATGTGTCACTTAAGCCATTAGAGTTATATATAGAGCTGGATGAACACAGCAGGTCAAGCAGCATCATAGGAGCAGGAAAACTTGACATTTCGGGCCTAAACCCTTCAAGGGTTTAG
>JAHRHZ010000249.1:25527608-25575650 GCA_024137785.1 Ginglymostoma cirratum
CTAAACCCTTGAAGGGTTTAGGCCCGAAATGTCAAGTTTTCCTGCTCCTATGATGCTGCTTGACCTGCTGTGTTCATCCAGCCTCATGCTTGTTATCTCGGATTCTCCAGCATCTGCAGTACCTTTTATCTCTGAGAGTTGTATATAGTACTGATACTTTCTACTCACTGAAGCAATGGTGGAAACCCTCTCTTTCAAGCAGGCATCATTCAAATTTGGAGTAATAAAGGAGAGACACGAAAGGAAATAATATCAAATCATCCTAGAAATGATTTTTAATCTCCTCTGACTTTTCTTAAGCATTGTGTTTTCAAACGGTTGACAGTGTAACTTTGACCTTTGCCCTTTACCCATTTGACAGCTGCAGAGCACAGGCAAGCTGCTGGAGGAACAGCTGCCAGAGATGATGACAGAGCTGCTAGCTGCAGCACGCGACAAGATGCTGGGCCCCTCCGAATCGGCGTTGACACGGTCCCTCCTCCTTGAAGTCATCGAGCTGCATGCCAATAACTGGAACCCATTGACCCCTACCATCACGCAGTACTACAACAAAACCATTCAGAAACTAACTGCTTAAAAAAAAACAAAAATATATATGGGGGGGGATAAAGAGAAAACAGGAAGAAGGAGGAACAGTATATGGGAAGATGCTGTCTTTTTTTTAATTTAAAAAAAAGACTCTTTACAGAAAAGAGAGAGGAATGTATTAAATTACTAAAAAGGAACAGAAAGATAAGTCCCAGCATGCAGAGAATCATTTTAGGGGCACATTCTTTCATTCGAGTGCCAAGCCTCCCTTGCCCTCTCCTATGTTTTTGATCATAGTTGATCGTTTACACCATCCCATTGTTTGTGGAGGTCTGGAGCTAGCCTGGTATTGTGTTAAATATGTGTATGTGTGCGCTCAGTGTGCTTTATTTGTTCTGCCATTGTGACAGCCATCTTGCTAAGCAATTGGCAGAAGGTGACACTCAGCAGATGGCCTGGCAGGACAATAGGAAGCACATTCTATGCCAGGCTTGAAAATCAATTACTACGTGCAGGGCAGGTTTTAAGTTGACCTTTTTTGTTTTACACATTTTCTAATTGCTCAAATTTTAGGAAAGGATGTGAGGAAAAATAAGAAACAGTTTGAGTTTACATTGGAATCTAAAATGCATGTTCTTTTCATACAAAGCTGAAAATTTTAATTTTACACAGATTCCACATTGGTTCTTTCCAAAAGCTATGCATTTATGTTAAGCGACCGAGAGTACAGTTTTGAATCTTCGTGTTACATTTTGTTTGAAGTATGAAGTGATGGTGCTTGGGTACCAGAGTGAAACTACCGGTGTTTCATTGTCTCGGTGCTACGATTGTTAAAAGCTGAAAGAAGACTTGACTTGGCCTCGAGCACTAAAATGAATAATGGTAGATTCAGCATCTAAAGCTATGAAAGGACATTGTGGCATAAATGTGAAGTACTTGCTAATATATTGCTAAGGGAAGGATATTCCCATGAGTTTACAATATTGTATTTAGACTGCGAGTCTACAGTTCATTTCATGTAATTATTGATTTTTTTCCCCCCTCAAAGCAGTTTACCTTTATCAACAAGTAAAATGGCTCCAGGTGTTAGATCTGGCTCGGTCACATGATGTGCACAAAGAGCTGTCTCCATACTTCTGCTAGCAAACCCAGAAATGGTACACATTGGGAATTGGCTTTGATCATTCTTATTATGTCAGATGATGCATATTCTGAAATGTGCTGAAAGCAGTTTGGTTTCTTGGGGCTGAAACAATGACAAAACAGGTATTTGCTCATTATCATACTGCTGTTTGTGTGAGCTTGCTGTACACAAATTGACTTCCACCTTTCCTCATTACAACAGTGTCTACACTCATAAGTGCTTCATAGGGTATAAAGAGCTTTGGGTGCCCTGAAATTATGCAAGGCACTATATAACTGCAAATCTATCTTCCGTTTTAATGTTATAAAATGTTGAGATTTAAATTTTGCAGCTTCTGAGTTTGAACTCCACAGTATGTTGCTGCCTCTAAAACACTACAGACTCTGTGTTAACCTGTGTAATAAATGCTGACTGAATTATCTCACATGACAAGTGCTAAGTGAATCATTTTGTGTAATGTGCGCTGACTGAGCTTGTTTATGGTAATCACCTTGATTATCATTCAGCCATCTGACAACGATTGGTTTATTGTTATTCACATGCAATTGTATGAAGTGTCCAATCATCATTCTCTAGTATGACTGCTGCTAAAAGAGGAAAGGGAGAAAATCTGTACCCTATGCGTGATAACAGATAGTTGGGGACACTAATGAACTAGGGTCCTTGCTAAGTTGTTGTATGAAGATGAACAATTTAAAGCCAACAGTGTCGTTTGTAATGTTTCCAAGGGCCTTATAGAATGTTAGGCTCTTGACAAATTGACAGAATACCAGTTTTATCTTAGAAGAATGAATTAGAATGTGTTCTCGCTTTTGGTTAAGTCTTTTGAAGCCTGTCAGTTTCTTTTTCTAGCATTGAGTAGGTTTTGATACAGACAAGTCCAAATTCAAACCAAGGGATGAAACAGTCACTTCTATTTTAATGTTGTACAAGAACCAGGCACTACAGAAGCAGCTTCAATCTGACACTTTTTCCATTTCTTTTAGCATTTTTGCAGTACAACTAGAGACTAGCGTTTATTTCTGCTTTTACTTGTAACCCTGAAAATTCCATGAAGATTTGAGTGGGAGTACTATTTCAGGTGTTAAATTCCTACCCTTTACATTATGATATTCAGTATTGAGTGGGAACATTGTATAGCTGCTGCTAGTGGGATATTGAAGTCAGAGTGGAATGCAAGTTTTATTTTAATCTGTTTTCACATAGCATTAACAGGGCAATATCAGCCTCAAAATGGGTCTAATGTCTACATTAACCACAATGATTGGGCTAACGCTACCTTGATAGGCACAGTCAGTGGTGCCCAAAGCACTGATCTTGGTTCAGAGGATATACCACTTATAATGTGTAACCAAGTATCCTAGGACCCAGATATTTTGTTTTTGATTTGTTAATGACATTTGAGCATCACTGCCTAGATCAGCATTTGTTGCTCATCCTTACTACCCCTTGAGAATATTGAACCACTGCATTCCACGTAGTCTAAATACACCAGTCATAGTGGGACTTCCACACCTTTCATCAGTGACAGTTTAATAATGGTAATATAGTTCTAAGTCAAGATGGTACATGGCTTAGAGGGGTATTTGCAGATGGTGATGTTCCCATTCCCTTGTATCCATGTTCTTTTAAGTGGTAAAGGATGCTGTTGAAAGACCCTAGGAAAGTTGCAGTAGTGCATCTTGTAGATGATGCACACTGCTCCCATTGTTCATAGTTGGTGGCTGCATGTTTAACATAATAGATGGAATGTAATATCAAATGATCCGCTTTGTCAAGGAAGGCTTTGATGGAACAATGCCCAAGCAAGTGGACAGCTTTCATTTCACTCTTGACTTGTACCATATTAACTTGAAAAGATATTCAGTAAGGAGCTACATGACAGATCGTTGCACAAAAGCCTATGATGTTGGAGTGATGGATTAGCATGGATAGCTATTTGGCTAACTAATAGAAAACAGAATAAATGGATTATTTTCAATTGGCAAACTAATCTCTGCTGCAGTGATCATTGCTGAGACCTCAGTTATTTACAGTTTATATTAATGATCTGGATGAAAGGACAGTCTTGTATTGCAGCCAAATGTGCTGACGGTACAAAGATAAGTAAGGAAGCAAGTTGTGACGATACAAAGAGCCTGCAAAGGATTATAGATTTAGTTGAACGGGATGGGGGTGAAGTATAGTGATAATGTCACTGGAATAGTAAACTAAAGTTAATGCTCTAAGGATACAGGTTCCGATCCAATCTCAGTGGTATTTAAATTCAGCTAATAAATCTGGAATTGAAGACTAGTCTTGATGATGATGACCATGAAACTATCACCAATTTTTACATGTTTAAAAATTAATTCATGCGATGTAGGCATTGCTGGCTGGGCCACTATTTATTGCCTGTCCCTAGTTGCACTTGAGAAGATGGCGGTGAGCTGACTTCTCAAGCTGCTGCAGTCCATGTGCTGGAGGTTGACCAAAATGCTGTTCAGGGGGAAGTTGCAAATAGCATACATACTGTACAAATGAATTAGAAGCAAGAATAGGTCATTAAGCCCTTCATAACTGCTCCACCATTCAATAAGATCACGGCTGATCAATTTACTATACATTTCCACCTATCTTCACCTCCTTGCACATCAAGAATCTATCTCTACCATAAAAATGTTCAAAGACTCCGCTTGCCCTGCCTTTTGAGTAAATGAGTTCCAAAGACTCTCAAACTTCTGTGAGAAAAAAAATTCTTCATCTCCGTCTTAAATTAGTTAGTTTTTGAATTGTGACTCCTTAGTTCTAGTTTCTCCCACAAGAGTAAAAATTCTCTCCAAAACCACCCTGTCAAGACCCTTCGAGATTTTACATGTTTCAATCAAGTCACCTGTAAAGCTTCCAGCAGGTATAAACAGCCTGCACAACCTTTCCTCATAAGTCAATCAGTTTGGAAGGAGGAATAGAAAAGCAGAATATTTTTCAAATACAGAGCCATAGAGTCTTATAAGACGGAAACAGACCCTTCAGTCTAACCTGTCCATGCTGACCAAGTTTCCCAAACTAAACCTTCCTATTTGTCTGCATTTAGCCCTTTCCTATTCATGAACCTGTCCAAATGTCTTTTAAATATTGTGACTGTACCTGCCTCTCCCACTTCCTCTGGCAGCTATTTCCACACATGAACCACTCTCTGTGTGAAAATATTGCTCCTTGAGTCCCTTTTAAATCTTTCTCCTTTAATCTTAAAAAATGCCCTTTAGTTTTAAACTCCCCTATCTTAAGGAAAAGACTTTTGCTATTCACCTTATCTGTGCCCCTCATGATTTTATATACCTCTAAAGTCAACCCTCAATCTCCTATGACCCAGTGAAAAAAGCCCTGGCTTATCCAGCCTCTCCTTGTAACTCAAACCCTCCATTCCTGACCACATCCTGGTAAATCTTGTCTGCATCCTCTCCAATTTAATAATATTCTTCCTACAGGAGAACAACCAGAACTATACACAGCACTCCAAAAGAGGCCTCACCAACATCCCGTACAACCACAATCCTGTCCCAACTACTACACTCAGTGGTCTAAACAATGAATGGCAGATGTGTTAAACACCTTCGTGACCACCCTGTCTACCTGTGACACCACTTTGAAAAAACTATGTACCTGAACTCCTAGGTCTGTCTGTTCGACAACACTTCCCAGGGCCCTTCCATTAACTGTATAAGTCCTGTCCTGGTATTGCAGAATGCCACAACACAGAGCAATGTGGGTGTTTTAGTTCATTTATCCATAATATTAGAATGTAAATATAGCAAGTAATTCAGAAGGCAAATGGAATGTTGGTCATTTTTGCCAGTGGGCTGATGTACAGAAGCAGGAGACTCATGCAACCATTTTACAGGGCCTTGATGATACTGCACCTGGAGTGCCATACAGACTAGGTCTCCTTACTTAAGCAGAAGAGGGTCACTCAGCTGTTTCCTGGGATTAAGTGATTATTTTAAGAGGAAATGTTGAGCGGGTTGTGCCTATACTCTTGGAGTTCAGAAGAACAAAAGATAATTGTTTTTATTAAACATTCAAGGGATGTGGTCTTTATTGGTTGAGCCAGCATTTATTACACATCCCTAATTACCTTTGAGAAGGTATTGGTAAGCTGCCTTCTTGAGCTGCTGCAGTTCATTTCATGGATATAGACCCATAATGTTAATTGGGAGTGAGTTCCAGGATTTTGGCCCAGCAACACTGAAGGAACAGGGATGTAATTTTAAGTCATAATGGTGAGTTGCCTCAAGAGGAACATGCAGGTGATGGTGTACCTATATATCTGCTTCTTTGATTCTAGATGGTAGTGGATGCAGGTTTGGAAGGTGATGTGTAAGGAGCCTTGGTGATTTTATATTTTTATTGAAAACTGTGAGCATCTGAGAGGGCTTGACAATGTAGGTGCTGAATGTTTCTTCGGATAATCTATAACTAGGGGCCACAGTTTAATAATAAGGGCTTCCCATTTAAGATAAAGATGAGAAGGAATTTACTTTGAGATTGTCTTCCTCAGAGAACAGTGGAAGCTGAGTCGTGGAAGACTGAGCTGAACAGAGCTTTATTCCACAAGACAATACAGGGTTATGGAACTTTGTGGATAGTCTGGAAAGTGATTTTAAGGCCACAGTCAAATCGTCCATAATCTTATTAAATCATGCTACAGGCTTGAAGTGCCGAATGACCTACTGAAACTCCTCATCATTATGGTCTTATGAAAATTATCGGAACCTGCAATGTCCAAGCTTAAATCAATTCCTGTGAGACAAACCACAGTAGCCCAGTAATGATCATTTTGAAATATTTTTTCTTGGGACCTAAAGGGCAGGAATACTCCAGATGATCTGCCTCTCTTCTTCACCTTTATTTTGCTGTCCTTGGGTGTCTGCCTTTCTTTGGGAGTCCCTCAGGATCAAGAATGACTTCCTTCCATCCCGTATTGAGGGGCCTTAGCTGACTAATTCATCCAGTGTTGGATTCTAAAACTATGCCACAGCTGGGACAGGTGGCGTTTGCTGAAATGGGTGGGTGAGGTTCACAGTTTTTCACAAAATCTTTCCGCTGTTTGCATTTGGCCATTTCACTCCATCTGTGTCTGTCAGGGACACGAGAAATGGTTGGCACCAGGATGCGGGGGAGGCAATGGCCTAGTGGTATTATCGCTGGACTGTTAATCCAGAGACCCAGGTATGTTCTGGGGACACGGGTTTGAATCCCGCCATGGCAGATAGTGGAATTTGAATTCAATAAATAACTGGAATTAAGAATCTAATGATGACTGTGAATCCATTGTCAATTGTCAGGGGAAAACCTATCTGGTTCACTAATGTCCTCTAGGGAAGGAAACCGCCATCCTTACCTGGTCTGGTCTACATGTGATTCCAGACCCACAACAATGTGGTTGACTCTTAGCTGCCCTCGGGGTAATTAGGGATGGGCAACAAATGCTGCCTAGCCAGTGACGTTCTCATCCCATGAATGAACTAAGAAATAAAAAACATTTGTCTAGTGTGTGTGGATTTAGAATTCCCATGAGGTGGTGAGGATACTTCAGCTTATCAGGGAGACTTTGAGGATCAGCTTGTAGCCTTTTGTCTGCCCTCCTGGAAGCCACTGCCACGATGGGAGTAGAAGGCTTGTTTTGGAAGTTTTGTGTCAGACGTGTAGATACTGTGGCCCATCGAAAGCAGCAGATAAACTGTAGCTAGTGCCTTGACACTGGAAATGTTGGACTAAGAGAGGGCACTGATGTTGGAGCGCTTATTCTGCTAGTGGATATGCAGTTATTTGCAGAGGCATAATTGCTGGTATTTCTTAAGGGAGTTAATGTGGCTGCTGTACATTCTCCAATGCATACAGGAGAGCAGGTAATCCAATGTGCCAGTGCAGTTTATGGCTGCCTGAGGAACAGAGTGTTTGATTAAAAAGACCTCAAATTCCAATACCAAGCTCATGATCTATAGGGTAGCAGAGTTACCATGAGCAAATCCATTGGTAGGGAGAGATATGCCCTGCGTCAGCCAGCCTTAAACGTTTCCAATCAGAATGTTGGTGTAGTGGTCAGGCTGCTTTTTATATAGATATGTAGACATTAAATTCTGTAAGTGTAGAGCAATTAGCAGAATGTGGGGGATATGGAAAGGCTAAAACTATAGGTTAAACATTTCAACACAGTTTGTCAATAAATGAAAGAGCATTTACTCTGAACCCAAAAGAGCCCAATATAGAAAACTGACAAGCTCTGTAACAAATTGACTTGAATGCACTCTGAATTATTATTTTATCAAATTTTACAATATACAAAATAAAGGAAGAGCTTCCTCATTACTGTGTCTATGTAAGTGAATAGATTACGGGACGTTGTACACATGCTTGCTGAGCCGGTGGGTTCATTTCCAAACGTTTTGTCACCCTGCTAAGTAACATCTTCAGTGCGCCTCCGGTGAAGCATCGGTGTTCTGTCCCGCCTGCTCGGTTTGCTGGAGGGGTGGGGGTGCGCGGTTGGTATTACTTCCAGTTCTGTTTCTCAGTGGTTTGTATACAGAGTCTAATTCAATGTGTTTGTTGATGGAATTCCAGTTGGAATACCAGGCCTCCAGGAATTCCCTGGCATGTCTCTGTTTGGCTCATGCTAATATGGATGTGTTGTCCCAGTCGAATTCATGTCCCTCATTGTCCATGTGTAGTGAGACAAGTGGGAATTGGTTGTGCCTCTTGGTGGCTACTTGGTGTTTATGTATCCGTCCAGTCAGTTTTCTTCCAGTTTGGCCTTTGTAGTATTTCTCACAGTCCTTGCATGGTATTTTGTGTATTTCACCAGTTTTGCTGGTTTGGGTATAGGATCCTTTACATCTCATCGGTAGCTGTTATAGGGTGGTTGTTGGTTTGTGGGCTACTCTGATACGTAGGGGTCTGAGTGGTCTTGTGGTCATCTCTGAAATGTCTTTGATGTACGGTAGGCTGATTAGTGAGTCTAGTCATGTTGTGTCTTCCCGTTGTGTCTGTCTCGGAGGTAACGGCGGATTGTGCTTTTCGGGTATCCATTTCTTTTGAAGACTCCGAGTAGGTGCTCCTGTTCTACTTCGTGTAGTTCCGGGTTGCTGCAGTGTGTTGTGTCTCATAAACCTACTGGCTCAGCGAGCATGTCTACAACCTCATCCACAACCCGAGCTACAAATCTTCTCGAAAACTTTGAATAGATTACTTGTTTATTGGTTAACAAATAGTTCAGCTGGTATAATTGCACAACTGACTGATGCAGACACCAGCAAGACCACAGTTCAACTTCTGGGACATGCTGAGCTAGCTTATCACAGTGGGAGCATGAAGTGCTCCAATTGGCCTCTGTTTAAGTACAAGTGGAACAAAATCCAGCCATGCTTTTGTTTTCTTCCTGTGCTGAAACATGTGGACAACTGGTAAACATGACTGAACTAAGACATGTTTGACAAACAGTTAACATTCAGAGATGTGAAGTGTAGATGAGACACCAGAAGGCAGCCAGCCGCTACCTGTGAAATGTTGTCACAGCATGAATTAGTGTATACAAGAGATGTGAAAAAAGGGATAATAAATCCTTACTGCCACAAAATAATTCTACAAGACTCTATTTTCTGATCACACTGTAGTCAGATAATGTACAATAATGTAGAATTATTGAATTCATAATTTCTCTACAAATAATTGATAAAGGCATGTGACCCATCCAGGCTATACAGATATTCAAATAGTCAGCTGCTAATCTTGGCTGAGGAGTGGTAAACTCTTCTAGCATTATGGACAGCAAAAAATAATTTAAAAGAATCCTTTATTAAAGTAGTTCTATACACCAATATGATTTGCTAACTACTAAAGTTGGTTTCGTGAATGTTGTAAGTATATGTTGTAAAAGAATGGTGCTTCACGATTTCATACTCAGCAAATTATCCCTGCCCTTTACTCTCATAATTGAACATAAAACAAAACATAAAAACTAAATTATATGGTGCTTTGAGATTTAACTTATACGTACAAATATACATACTGGGGAGAGCTTCATTTGTAATTAGTTATATGCAGGTTGAATAACTTTGACTATTAATTTTTAATCACTAAAACGTGAGGCATTTTGCCAAATCTTTTTGTCTTTCACTTCTCAGGACAAAATGCCAAATTTCAAATCATCACAACAATTTATACAGCTGGAAAAAAGGGTGCTGATCGTTTGGCAAGAATACGGGCCAAAAACCTGCAATAATCAGTTGAATTTTTGACTGGGTCACCGGACCCGAAATGTTAACTCTGATTTTTCTTCATAGATGCTGTCAGACCTGCTGAGCTTTTCCAGAGACTTCTGCTTTTGTTCCAAAATTTTAACTTGGCTTATTAAAAGCAACAAAAGTCTATTTGCAAAGACCCATTCTCAGCAAACAAAAGGAATATGCTGAAGCTTAGTCTCTTTTTTTTTGCATAGTTCAGGAGTTTGGTGAGCCTTTGGTTCCCTGTTTCCACCATGGCAATACCTTGATCAAAGTCAACTTACCAACCAAGCAGTACTCTTCTCTATTAGTATAAGTTGTAGTCATTTGAAATTTGACATGCTTGCATTTGTCCTGATGAATACAAGCTTAAAACTTTGACAACATCTCTCGCTCTCTTTTCGATAATATTCAAGTTCTGTTTTACCAATGGAATATTCATGTTTTGTGTCTGTCCTCTATAACCTAACATGAAAGAGGCCACAATTTGTTACATCAGATTTTATGTAGTTAGCTAGTTATGTTTTACTAGCTAATATATTTTACTATATTTTAGATTTTAAAGCAAAGCAGAATATTTTATAAATAAATATAACCCCAACCCCAACCCCAACCCACGCCCACCCCGAACTTTCTCTGTATTGTTGACCCATGCAGGGTAATCGATGCACAACAGTTTTGCCCATGGTTTCTTTGTAGTGGTGCCTTGTTTAAGCAATATCTAGTTTAATCACCACAGTGCTTCTGTTTCACTTGTGATACATGTTTGTTTCCTCTGCAGTGACAAATTTGTTGAATGATGCAAAAGGACATTCTTTCTGAATATGACTTATATTGTGTTGTTCCCCTTTTGCTTTATGCCCTATACCTGACAGTGAAAATGTATCAGAAGAGCTTTAGCAAGTGGTCGGTGCACAGGGTGGGGGGGTCAGTTGAATATACTTGCTTTGTTCTGTTGTGAAATATGTTTGTATGTGACAATTATTGGCACTGATAGAACTTCGCAAAATCAGTTTTCAGTGACCTAGATGGGGAAGTTATTCAACAAAATCCCTCACATCCGCAGGTATCAGAATGACATATGATTCTATTTACATGCATTATGTGCATTATCCATTGAAAACAAAATGTGGGATTACATTTTTGTCTTCTGTTGCTTTAGCCAAGTCAGTTCAGTAATTGACAGTTGAATGGACTGGAGCGCGGCACTCAAGGCAGAGTCAATTGTTCCTTAATCCTGAAGAGCTATGCAAGTTGGCAGAGAATCACTGAGAAACAATTTTAAAAGCATTGCAGGGGTGATCAAAATGTCAGTCAGGGAAATAAGATTTTGAGTGCTTGCAAGAGCATTTGGAAAAATTCTTTTAAAGAGACATTGCAAATTTTCAAAACTGGGATTAATAGATTTTTCTTGGGAATATGGAGTTAAGATACAGATCAAACAAGATTTAACTAAATGGCAAAACAGGCTTCCAGGGGCTGACTGGTCAACTCCAGTTTTTACATTACAAATACAGAAAATGCTGAATAAACTCAACAGGTCTGGCAGTATCTAGGGAGAGAGAAACAGAGTTAATGTTTTGAGTTCGGTTGAGCATTCTACAGAACTTCAGTTTGTAGGTTCCCTTGTATATAAACAACTATATAAAATTATATCTTTTAAAAATGCGTTGAAGCTTCTCAGGGTGCACGTGTGCACAGATTATTTAAAGAGGAGTGCAGACATGAAATTTGGCACAGTTTAGTATTTTTAAAACTTAATTAATTTTATCCAGTTGCAGTCATGCCCCTAGACTTTACACGTGGTATTCTTGAGAAATAGAGAGTTTAATTTGCCACATTTTATAATGCTATTGGGCCATTTTTAAATTCTGGGTTGTCTTCAAGATTCCAGGCACTCAACAAATTTAAATTGTGAAAATATCACAGATGTGCTTGCTCACTGTATCAATCTATCTTCAAGGAGGCTAGCTATGTGTGGTACAAATGCCTTCGCATCCCTGTTACTTGTCTCCATGGGTTTGTTAAACAATTGGTGAATGAATCCAGGAGTCGTCTCTCAGGCAAGCAATTAGACATTTCAGCTGACCTATACAGGTGAACAGACATTGATTGATATTAGTACTTTACGTATAGGAGCAATATTACAAGTAGCTTTGAGACTTGTTCTGGTTTTTAATTGGGTGAATTATCTAGAAAGGGTTTTGATATAAATGAGGCATCAGACATCCTTTATTGAAAACTAGTTTTTTTTCACTTGTTTGTAGGGAGGCATTACACATGAAAATTTTAAATCTTTTATCAGTAGCAGAACATTAGGCATCAGAATTTATGTCACGATTCCATGTTCTGTTCAGCTTCTGTCTGGGCTTTGAACTTGACAGGAGACAGCCATCTAAGCAAAGGGTTTTTAGAATACTGGAAGGTTATGCGCATTTTAGTATGAACTATTATAGATTTCTATAAGAACTAAAATGGAGTAAAATTGGTAAAGTAGTAAAATATGATAAAAGGAATCACATTTGCAACTTAACAAGTGAATGGTTAGGTGTGCTTCATCCCAGCTGAGCTTCCTGGGGAGTGCATCATTTTTACCCTACGATTTATTTATGAAATGAAACACAAAGTGCTCGAGAAACTCAGCAGGTCTGGCAGCATCTCTAGAGAGAGAAATAAAGTTTCAAGCCCAATTGCTTTTGATTCATTAATTCTGGATCTTGCATGCAAATCTGCAACACTAGTATCAGCCATCCTGAAATGTTCATGGTTAATACTGTATGACTATGTGAAGTATTTAAAATGTGTATTTCTGTTTTGACTGTTCCCTTTTAAGCAGCGAAATTGTATCAAATTCCAGGTTTAATTTTACTTTTCCGATGATAACTAAATAAGCATGAAGTAATACCTCAGTATACAAATATGTATTATTTTGCTTATTCTTTAAATTTGAGTTTTGCACTATTTTTAGTTTGTTAATTTTTGTTTTTAAATGTATGTTTTTAATATATGTCCAAAAAGAATACATGTTCAAAATTGCCATCCTGTCATTTTTGTTTTCATTTGAAGGTTTGCTGATAAAACACACTAACCAAACCATTGTTAGGATCATTTAAAAACCTGAACACTACTTTTTATATAGTCACCCTAATTTTGCTTTGGTATTACAGAAGTTAAGGCACAAAATTCTTTGCTTCTGCTCTATGTGATTGCAGTAAATAAATTTTCCTAATTCATATTAAGGGAGCCCTCTCTTTCCCCCAAACTGGCTTTCTGGCACATTTAGCATCTCCTACGCTTGTAAATGTGTGGAACACTTTTTACAACTTACCTGCTGGATTCTGGCAGATGTTTCACCGACAGTTGAAACCGCTTACATTAAAAGGGAAATTAGTGGGAACAAAGGGGAAATACACTCCTATCTCATGTTACTGTTGACTTAGCCAGTTGTTGCAATTGACTTAAGTGTCCCAATAATGATGGCCATTGAGGGGAAAGCAACAGAACTGCAGCAATCCACATAATACAAGTAACAATCCAATACAATGAAATAGAACACAATGTTCACCATAAACCTGACTCTCTGCTTTTAACTCAGCACTGTGGTATTGTGATCATTCTTGTGATTTCTCTCTACCACTCTTTCACCATTTCAGTGTCTCTCTTGTGCCTCAGACTGCAGCATACAAGTTGCAATCTGACCAAAGCATTGTTTTTAGCATGATGTTCTCCATTCATTCTGTATTTTCAGTCAAAAGACTTGTTAAATGCCAATCTACTATTACATTGAGATTCCTATGTACATCAGCCTTAGAATTTCACGGATTACCAATAGTATAGGAGTTTTCTTCTTTCTGAACACTTCATACTTAAATCTGCCAGATCTACTTGCACATTTCATTTTTTGTAGATGGTGGTGTGTTTTATTCATTTTGACTACTCTTAACTCCCCATCTCCCCCACAATAATTAGCATAATTAAGCAAATGAGTGCAAATCATTACTATAAATTTGTAAAAGTAAGGGTGTCAGAACTGACAAATCTGCTTTCTCCATGTCCACAGCATCAATCCCATATTGTCTACCCACCTGGCTCTCTACCCTTGAGCTAGTTTATTATCCGTTTCCAGGTGCCACCATCAGTTCTCACTGACATAGGGAGTTTGTGTCATTGCCTTAAAGCAGGGAGGCTCATCTTACAACCTTTCCATAAAAATCAAATACAGCAGATGCTGGAAATCTGAAATAAAAACGGAAAGTGTTGGAGAAACTCGCCAAGTCTGTGGGGAGAGAAACTGGGTCATTTTCCACTCCCATGACTTCTTCGGAATTGAAGAACCTTTTTGATATCTAGGTAGAGGATGGCGCCAAGTTTACCAAGTGGTAGCCTTTGATCGACCTTCGTGGAAAAGATTTTTTAAAAACTACGTTAACCCCCCCGCGGCATAAATGTCTGGTGGCCTCTTTTGACAGGTGAAGGCCAGCTAATATATAAATATTTAACTGACCCCGGCGTGCTACCATGGCAATGTAGTGTTGCTGCAAAATCCCACCACCGACCCAATTAGGTGGGACGAGGTGTGTGTTTGGAGGGTGGGCGGTGTGTCTGCACTACAGCGACGGCCCTGTGAACTTTCCTATGGGAAGTGACCTACCCCCAACATTGCGTTTGAGTCCGGAAAAGAGAATCAAACAGGGTCAAAACAGGCAGCCGGTCCACTGGCGATGAAAATTGAACCTAATTTTTGAATTTGAAGGGCTGGGGTGCGACTCGGGCAGTCAGTGAGCTGTCAGTCACTGGGCTGTGGGAGGTCTGTGCAGGTTTCCGGGCGCCTCTGTTGCACCATCGCCTCCCTCTCTCTAAATGTCCTGTCCTTAGGGAGAACTTCAAAAGTAACACAGGTCTATAAATCTGCTGCTATTATTGGAGTCACCTCTGTTCATATTTACATTGCTCCAATTATGCGATATCTGGATTAGGCGGCTCAACTGCATAAAGTAATGGGAAGCACAGAGTGACATTTCAGACCCCGATTTTAATCCTGCCCGAGACCGTGCAGATGAAGCCAGAGAATGAAAACCTCCCAGTCAGTCTCAGGCTGCAGAAAGCCGGCATAGATACGGGATCCCCTCCACACCAAACCGATCATTGCCACTGCCCCTTAAGATTCATACGAGAGCTCGGTGCCCTGCTTAAAAAAACCGTGAAGCGAGGCGTTGAAACAAAAAACGTACTGTTCCTGAACATGCAAATGATGTGACTTTTTTTTCCCATTTCAGGTGATGAGTAAACACTTCTGAGATAACAATGTTTAATTACACGGGGGCAGACTGTTTTCTTGCCCGGTTGTGTGACTCTGAACACATGGGATTTTTCTCATTGAACAACCTGCAGTTACCCCTGCTTTACAGGGAAGGCGTGACACTGGCTTTACAGGCAGCCAATATCGTTTTCCTGGAAAGTAGTTCTTTCGTCTGTTTTTAAATCGAGCAATTCATCTCATGACTTAACTTCATGGTCACCACATTCTGAAGGGGAACTTGAACCTTCTGGTCACTATTGGCTAAGACTCTTGTTTTTAAAAACCGAAAGAACTGTGGATGCTGCAAATTACGAACAAAAACAGAAGTTGCAGGCCTGGCAGCATCTGAGGAAGGGTCACCAGACTCTGATTTTTTCTTCACAGATGTTGCCAAACCTGCTGAGCTCTACCCTTACTTTTAGTTTATTTAAAGGACTGCAAATAAAACACGGCAGGCACAGTGCTGAGGTTGTACTCTGCGACCTACTCCCACATTATTCAGGTGTTCTTCTTCTAAATATTGTAAACAGTAAATCCACTTCTGCAAGATAAGCTGCAGTCATAGAATCCCTACAGTGTGGAAGCAGGCCATTCGGTCCATCAAGTCCGCACTGATCCTACCTTGACCCAACCCCATTACCTATCCCTCAACCCTGTATTTCCCATGGCTAATCCGCCTAGCATTTCATTTATTTATTCATGGGCTGAGGGCGCTGCTGGCTAGGCAGCATTTATTGCCCCTCCCTAATTGCCTAGAGGGCAGTTAAGAGTCAACAACATTGTTGTGGGTCTGGAGTTACATGTAGGCCAGACCAGGTAAGGATGACAGTTTCCTTTCCTAAAGGGCATTAGTGAACCAGATGGGTTTTTCCAACAATCGACAATGGTCATTATTAGATTCTTAATTCCAGATATGTAATTAATTCAAATTCCACCACCTGCCGTGGCAGGATTCAAACCCTGGTCCCCAGAACATTATCTGGGTGTCTGGATTAACAGTCCAGTGATAATACCACTAGGCTATCGCTTCCCATCGCCTGAAAGTCCTTGGACACAATGGGCAATTTAGCAGGACCAATTCATCTAACCTGCACATCTTTGGACTGCGGGAGGAAACCAAAACACCAGTGAAAAGTCCGCGCAGACATGAGAAGAATGTGCAAACTCCAAACAGACAGTCACCCGAGGGTGGAATCAAACCCGGGTCCCTGGTGCTGAGGCAGCAGTACTAACCACTGAGCCAAGGTGTCAAAGAGTGAAATACTTTCTCAAATGGAAGAGTACTTCCAGAGATAGTTTATGATTTCCCAAATCATACTTTCATATCAATCAACATCATGAAAAGCATAGTCTGGTCATCCTGCTTATATGAGTTTGCTGTGCCCATGTTGATTTGTAATGCTTTCGACAGTAAAGTAGTGACCACACTTCATTACTGTAATGCTGAGCTTCAATGGTCCTAAGAATCACTTTCTTTTTATGAGGGAATCTATTTAATATACAAAATGCTATGAATTTCAAATAGTGCATGCAAACTTGTCAGACTTGAAAAAGGTAGACTGTATTTCACGGAGATCCTTCAACTCTATTGCAGGGTCAACACTAAAATCAGTAAACTGTCTTTTTTTTCTTATGTTGATTAACTGGTGTTTACAGGATTTTCTTAAAAAATGAATTCATATTGAAAGCTTGCTGCCATTTTCACAAGTATTGTTTGTAAATGATACAATGGCATTGCAGTGAAAGATACTGTGGCCCAGTGAGATTGCAATGCCATTGGTTCGCATGTATATAAATGGACCACAAGTATCTCTCCCTACATCTTCAGAGGTATCAATAGTGCTCACTAAGGTTTTTCTCTAGAGCAGCAATGTAAAGTATTCATATGCGGAGGCCAAGTCTCAGAAACGTCAGAGACCTTTGCACTACAGCATGGTGGACTACAGCTGCTACCCATATCCTACCCCATCCTAAAATCCATTGATACCAATAAGCTTACCTTAGACTTACCACTGTACAACTTGAACACTTCAGGGAATTTTCATGGTGCAGAAGGAAGCCAGGTGGCTCATCATGCCTGGAATGTTACTGAGAAATTGAATATGTGTACAAGATCCTTCGTAGTTTTGACAGAGTGGATGTGGAGACAATGTTTCCAATTATGTGAGAATCGAGAACTGGGCTCACTGTTTAAAAATAAAAGGTCTCCCATTTAAAGCAGAGATAAAGGAACTTTATTTCTTTCTTGGAGGGTTATGAGGTTTTGGAACTCTCTTCCTGAAAAGGATGTAGAAGCAGAGGCTTTGAATATTTTTAAAGCGGAGGTTGATACATTCTTGGTAAGCAAGGAGGTGATTGGCTGTTAGGGTAGGTGGGAATGTCAATTTGTCATAACAATCATATTAATTAACAGAACAAGCTTGTGGGGTTGAAATGGTGTACTTGTACTTCTGTTGGTTAGTACAAAGTACGTGGAAATTTCTTTTTGCTTATTCTCCTATTGGATGTGGCATCATAGGCAAAGCAGCATTTGTTGCCCATCCCTAACTGCCCTTAAACTTATTGGCTTGCTTCACGTAAGACAATATTTAAAAGTCAACAACATTACTGTGGTTTTGGAGTCACATGTAAACAAATTTCCTTCAGTAAAGAATATTAGTGAAGTAGATGTGTTTTTGCCCCAAATGATTGATTGATTTATGTTATTGTCGTGTGTACTAAAATACAGTGATAAGCTTTGTTTACGAGCAAATGATTTTGTAACTGATTTGGATGAAGGAGTGAAAGGGTGGATTAGCAAGTTTGCAGACAATATGAAGGTAGGTCACGTTGTGGACAGTGCGGAGGGCTGTTCTAGGTTACAAAGGGACATTGATAGGATGCAGAGCTGGACTGAGAAGTGGCAGATGGAGTTTAACCCTGAGAAGTGTAAGGTGATTGATTTTGGAAGGATAAACTTGAAAGCAGAATACAGGGTTAATGGAAAGATTCTTGGCAGTGTGGAGGAACAGAGGGATCTTGGGGTTCATGTTCACAGTTCCCTGAAAGCTGCCACCCAGGTGGATAGAGTTGTTAAGAAGGCGTATGGTGTGTTAGCTTTCATTAATAGAGGGATTGCGTTCAAGAGCCGTGAAGTTATGCTCCAGCTATACAAAAGCCTGGTTCGGCCACACAATCTGGAGTATTGTGTCCAGTTCTGGTCACCTCATTACAGGAAAGATGTGGAAGAGTTAGAAAAGGTGCAGAGGAGATTTACCAGGATGTTGCCTGGAATGGAGGGAAGGTCTTATGAGGAAAGGTTGAGAGCGCTAGGGCTTTTCTCTTTAGAACGACAAAGGATGAGAGATGACTTGATAGAGGTGTACAAAATGATCAGAGGTATAGATAGAGTAGACAGCCAGAGACTTTTTCCTAGGGTGGAGGTAGCTTTTATGAGGGGACATAGTTTTAAAGTGAGTGGAGGTAGATATAGGGGAGACGTCAGAGGTAGGTTCTTTACTCAGAGAGTGGTAGGGGTGTGTAATGCATTGCCGGAGAGGGTAGTGTAGTCGGCTTCATTAGGGGCATTTAAGCGCCTATTAGATAGACCTTAGGTTTTGGGTAAAAGTTGGGCACAACATGGTGGGCCGAAGGGCCTGTAATGTGCTGTACTGTTCTATGCTCTATATGAGCAGTACAGACAGACTACACCAAGCAAAGGATATATAGATCAAAAATACTTAGAGGCATACAGGTTACATTGCAAGTTACGTTATTTGAGGGTAGAGTCCATTCAGCAGACTGATAACAGCCAGAAAGAAGCTGTTCCTGAACCTGCTCGTGCATGTATTCAGGCTTCTGTATTTTCTGTATCCTGATGGAAGAGGTTGTAGGAGGTCATTACCAGGGTGCAATGGGTCTTTCCACAACAGCAAGCCATGTAAATAGAGTTCATGAATGGGAGGTTGGCTTCTGTGATGGTCTGGGCTGTACATACCACCTTCTGTAGTTTCTTACAGTCCTGGGCAGAGCAGTTGCCATACCAGGCCATTATGCACCCGGACAGTATGCTTTCAAAGGCGCATCTGTAGAAGTTGGTGAGGGACCTAATGGACACGCCAAATTTCCTATTTGATGATAGCTTATGAGCAAGATGTTTCAATAATTGTATTTAAATCTCACCAGCAGCCATTGTGTGATTTGGACCCAGACGCTCAACTGTGGATTACTGTTCCAGTAATATTATCGTATCCATCTCCCCAAATAATGTCTACACCTTTACTATAGTTATTGATGGGGAATATTTTAACTTCCATCAGTCCTGTTGCCTCAAGGCCCTTGTGCTGGTCTTTGACATGACCCTTTTCCCATTTATTATTATTACACTCTAGCCATTTTTCAGAGATCAGAAGAAGGTGATGGGAAGGCAGGCTGAACACTGAACTCTCCTTAATTTGCTTTAAATCTTTCCAAAATGTAAAATCAATGTTAAAAATACAGAGCAGGGCAATTGGAAAATTAGATTTGGGGCTAACTACTCTACTGATCACTACTGAACCCATCAGTGTCTATTTCTAACTGATCTAGAATACATAACCAGTGTTTTAGGTTTTATATCTTAGCATTTCCATGCTGACAACCTAATGAACTATATTTTGTTTAGTAAAATAGAGGGAATGTGATCAGACTCCCCAAAAGTTACAGAAGGTATAATTATTATTTTTAAATAAGCAAAAGAGAGTTTCTGCTTCTGACAGCATGAGCCTGGGGCAGACCACACTTGGTCCTGAAGCTGCACAACTGCTGTTTCACTCAAAACAAAAGCAGTAATCCAATATTCTTTCAATGTTTTGTGAACCTTCGGTGCCCCCCTTACTGAAATATAACTGAAAGTGTTTTTACATTAACGGCCAGATGGTCCATTATTTTTTCCGGCAGCTGAATGTCTGCTGCTCAAAGGCACTGAGTATTTCTAATGCCCCTTTAGAAATGCAGTTCAACACTCTGTGACCTTTTCACCCGAGACTTGTCGACTTCTGGGTGCCAACTGTCCTTATCAGACGAGACCATGAAAAGCCCAAAGACACCAGACAGCACAGTGGAGCCAGTGATGTTTTGATTAACAGATGGCAACAGTGTGGCCCCCACCCTCCCTCCACACTGCCCACATTCTCTCCATCCCTGAGAACGTAACCCTTTTCTTAAAGCAAATCTAACAAAATATATTTATGAAAAATAAACATTTGGTGACTAATACAATGTCGCCTAAAAGGCCAAGATATTTGGCTGCATTAATAAAAAGTGAATTAAGCCACAGAGAACTTCAGAGTTTTGGCACTGGGCTGAATCAATATAACTTATTCAGTGAAGTCGACATGGACTGTTTTCCTCCATGTACGTCCCTGTATGTCCTGAGCTAAATGAGCAGATCCTCAACTCAAACTTTCATAGATTCACACGGCACAGAAAGAAGCCATTCAGCCCATTGTGCAAATATCAGCTCTTTGAAAGAATTAGTCCCACACCCCAGCTGTTCACCATAGCCCTTCAGATTTACAAACATTTATCTGATACCCTTTCAAAGGTTACTCTCAAATCTGCTTTCACAATCCGGTCAGACAATTACTTTCAGTTTACAACTTGCTGTGCAAAATAAATTGCCTCCTCATTTGACCCTTGCTAAGTACCTAAAATTTATGGACCCTGTTACCCAGCCACATCCCAATGCACACAGTTTCTCCTTATATATGAAAATCCTTAACAATTTTAGAACACTTATGGTAAATCACCCCTTTATTGGCTGACTGGCAGAAGACAGAGAGTGGAGGAAGATGGGTCTAGTCCAGGATAGCAGCTGGTGACTATGTGAGTTTCGCAGGGATCAGTGTTGGGACTACAACTATTCATGTTATACATTAAAGATCTGGACAAAGGGACTGAGGCCATTGTTGCTTGCAGATGACAGAAAGATAGGTGGAGGGACAGATAGTTTGAGGAGGCTGCTGAAGCACTTGGACAGGCTAGGAGAAGTGGCAATTGGAATATAATGTGGGAAAGTGTGAGGTTAGACACTTTATTAGGATGAGCAGAGGCGTAGACCATCTTCTAGATGGGAAAAAGCTTTGGAAATCTGAGGGACTTGGGAGTCCTAGTTCAGGATTTTCTTGAGGTTAACATGCAGGTTTCTTTCTTTAGAGATGCTGCCTGACCTGCTGTGTGTTTCTAGAATTTTCTGTTTTTAGACTATCCATTCAAGGCAATTTGGACATTATTGGCTAGGCCACCAGTTAGTGCCTGTCCCTAATTTCCATGGAGAAAGGTGTTGATGAGCTGTCTTCTGGAACCACTGCAGTCCTCAGGAGTGTAGGACTATCCACAGTGCTGTCAGGAAGGAAAGAATTTGACACAGCCACAGTGAAGGAACAGTAATATTGTTCCAAGTCAGGATAGTGTGTGACTTGGAGGGGAACTTTCAGATAGATGGTGGTGTTTCCATCCTACTGCTGTGCTTGTCATTCCAGTGGTAGGGGTGATCAGTTTGGAATGTATTATTGAAGGAGCCTTGGTATTATGGTCCTTCTAGATCCCATGCTCTATCCTCAACAAACAACGGTGTTCCTTCTGGGAATACCTATTTCAGACATTCAGTTACCTCTAGCAGGGCATGACCACACAATGCCATGTCATGCACTGGATCTCTCTCGATGCCATGGGTTTTTTCATAGAATCATAGATGGAAATTGGAAGCATGTACCTCCTTGCTTTTTGACCACACTCAATAACTATTTCTAAATCTGAATTTGGTCGTATTACATGTCATTTGTCATCCAGCTGGCAACCTTTCCACCTTGATCAGCGTTTTCCGTGGCCCTACTTTCTTTTCCTTCATTGGCAAATTTGGTGTCATCTGTAAGATCATAAGACCAAAAGAAATAGGAACAGGAGTAGGCCATTCAGCCCCTTGAGCCTGTTTCACCATGTAATAGGATCATAGCTGATCCGACATTCCTCATGTCCACTTTCCTGCATTTTCCCTGTAACCCCTGATTTCGCTGCTAATCAAGAATCTATCTATCTCAGTCCTAAATATATCCAAGGACTCCACCCCCACAACTTTCTGTGGCAAAGAGTTCCAATGACTCTCAACCCATTAGGAGAAGAAATTCCTCCTGATCTCAGTCTAAAAATGGCAGCTGTTAGTTCTGAGACTACACCCACTGGTCCTAGACTCTCCCATGAAGGGAAACATCCTGTCAGTGTTTACCCCTTAAGAAATCTCTATGTTTTCATGAACTTTGCATTTGCTCTATTTTTCCATTCTTGGCATTAATATCATTTGTAATGATTTCCATGCCCTTGTCCTAAGGCTTGGTGTTGGTGATTTACTTCTCCTTCACCTTCTTCCATTCTCAGCAGGGAGTTGTAAGTAAAGGAATAATAAGATTGGACCACAAAGTTGCGGCCCATTATGATTCATTTAATCCCAAGAGTTTCTTGGAATTGTGAAGCGTAGCCATACAACCCATTAAAAAGAGTTCAGACAGTACTTTTATCCATGTGCGGTCACATCACACTCCAGGCTTCTGTCCAACATGTGGAGCATTTTGCTTCGAACAATTTTCATGTGAATTGAGGATGCTGTAAGATATTCCATCACTAATTCTGAAGTGGCTGGGTGAAGGTGGATTAGACCAACAAATTACAGCAAATGTTAAATCTTAATTTGCTATTGTTTTGTTCCACTTGCCTTGCTTCATCTCTGCTGCCATATACCTGGGATAGTAGCTGTTGGTGGGCATAAGCAAGACTTTGCAAGAATGATTCATTATTCAATCCTTCTGCCCTCACTGTAGAAAAGACACTGTACTACACCTATACATGATGTTTGCCAACTTTATGGTCTCAGTATGCAGATTCCTGACCAACCTGGTCTATGCTTTGCAACTCCAGTCATATCCTTTCCTTATTTTCTTAAAAGTAAATTTGTCAAGTGTATTCCTCTAATGTTTCACAAAACTTTGCTTTCAAAGTTCAGTCTGTAGTTTCTTATAGCCAACCTGAGATGAGGGACTCCCCAATTTTCAAATCTGAGAGCTTGTTTGTGTGTTCAAATAAAATTCCCCCAAACCCTGACAGTCAGCAGTGTCAGACACTCTATGTGTTACAGAATGTTTCAGAGGAGCAGGAAAGCTGACGTTTCGGGCCTAGACCCTTCTTCAGAAAATGAAGAAGGATCTAGGCCTGAACGTCAGCTTTCCTGCTCCTCTGATGCTGCTTGGCCTGCTGAGTTCATCCAGCTCTACACCTGGTTATCTCGTGTTACAGAATGTGATCTCCTACTCTTCCCCAAACATCAGCCTCATGCTTGGACCCCTCCCAGTGTCCATAAAAGAATTGGGATTATGGTGCGCACAATGAGTTGTGGATTGCTTAAAAGCAATCCAATGACAAAATCATTAACAAACAAGTGCTTTGTTTGATTTGTATTTTAACACCTACCTTTTGGGGAAGAGTCAGGAACTGTTGAAAGGATCAACAGGCTATTATCAACCTGTTTTAACTATACCATTAACATCCCTTTAGTTCTCAAAAGGTGTGGGAGTTGGATTTGAAAGCAAAGCTTCTGGCTCTGAGGTAGGGCACTAACCAATGAACCATAAGACCCACAGATAAATGGCATATTGCTTTGTCACTTACACTCCCTGGACAGCCACATGATATGACCACCAAGGGGATCAGCATCTTAAAGGGTAGGCATTGCAACAAAACAGTTTTTTTTTTGTTAAGGACTGTACTTGAAGTGACAAACATAATCTGGAAAATTTTGGTCAAATTAAAGCTTCTAATTACATGTTGGATCCCTTGGCTTGGGATTCATTCAATGGACTCAGCCAAAGTGGCAGGTGGGTTATATAATTATTTTACTTTCCTTAAGGCAAGATAGAACAACATCAGCCAGATTTCCTGATCATTATCCATTGATCCCAGGTGGAAAATTGTACTTTGGCATGTCAAATAAGGATAGGAACAGGCCCGGCTGCTATGCTCTATGCAGTTGAAGTGGACTCCCGACAGTTGCAGTGTTCAAGCATGTTTGGACAATGGTGAGTTAAAGGAGGTAGCCTAGAACAATCAGCACCGAGCAAACTGCAACCCTCCAGCTGTCAGCACCTTTGATTTAATTCGATTTGATTTGATTTATTGTCACAGGTACCAAGATACAGTGAAAAGGATTATTTTGTGTACTAACCAGACAAATCATACTTCACAAAAGTACCTCAGAGTAATAGAGAAAAATGCAGAATATAGTGTTACAGCTACAGAGAACGTGCAGAGCAGGATCAGTTATAGAGTATGAGGGGTCCATTCATAACTTTGATAACAGTAGGGAAGAAGCTGTTCTTAAATCTGTTGGTACGTGTTTTCAAAGTGCTGTATCTTCTGCCCAATGGACAAGGGTGGTATATAGTATAACCAGGGTGGGAGGGGTCTTTGATTATGCTGGCTGCTTTCCAGGGACAGCAGGAAGTATAGATGGAGTCAATGGAAGGAAGCCTGGTTTTCATGATGGACTGGGCTATGTTCACAACCCTATAGTTCCTTGCTGTCTTGGGAAAAGCAGTTGGCATATCAAGCTGTGATGCATCTGATAGGATGCTTTCTCTGTGCATCTTTAAAATTGTTAAGAGTCGTTGGGGACATGCTGAATTTCCTTAGCCTTCTGAGGAAGTAGAGGTGTTGGTGTGTTTTCTTGACCGCAGTGTCGATGTGAATGGATCATTGGTGATACTTACTCCCAGCTCTCAACCACATCCACGTCAGCACCATTGATACAGACAGGAGTGTGTCCTCCAGAACAGATGAGAAGATTATTGCTGAAAAAGGACCCATTTTGTCAAAGCTTTTCATCTTGCTTTCATCAGGACATTTCACAAGAATGCACATTCAATAACAACCAACATTTATACTACATGAGAGGTGAGTGCTGATTGGTTGGCAAGTTGAATCTGATTGGTAGGGGCATTGCCATGGAGCATGTACCCATTAACTCTGACAGTAAATGTGGAACCAGCTTGGATTAGTTGAGTACAAGGAAAAGATTGGAAAAAGTAAGTATTTCTATTTTTAAAAATTTAATTAAATCTAATTTAATGTAATTTTGTTATAACCTGAATCAATCTATGGATTGATTGACAAGCTGTCTTATTCAGGCCCATTTTCAGCACTGTAAGTAATTGCTTGTATTTTTGAAATGCTTCCTTCCAGTGCAAAAGAAACAATTTGAAACACAAGAGATACGTGGAACACATATCATTACGTGGAACAATCCCTCTTCCGTACCTACACTGGCCCTAAATCCCACCTCTTCCTCCGTTACATTGATGACTGCATCGGCGCCGCCTCGTGCTCCCATGAGGAGCTCGAACAGTTCATCACTTCACCAACACCTTCCACCCCAACCTGAAGTTCACCTGGACCATCTCCAACACTTCTCTCTCCTTCCTGGACCTCTCTGTCTCCATCTCGGGTAACCACCTAGAAACCAATGTCCATTTCAAGCCCACTGACTCCCACAGCTACCTGGAATACACCTCCTCCCACCCACCGTCCTGCAAAAATGCCATCCCCTATTCCCAATTGCTTCGCCTCCGCCGCATCTGCTCCCAGGATGAGACATTCCACTCCCATACATCTCAGATGTCCTCATTCTTCAAGGACCGCAACTTCCCCCCCACAGTGGTCGAGAACGCCCTCGACCGTGGCTCCCGCATTTCCCGTAACACATCCCTCATGCCCCGTCCCCACAATAATAACCAAAAAAGAATCCCCCTCGTCCTCACGTACCACCACCCCACCAACCTCCGGATCCAACGCATCATCCTCCGACACTTCCGCCATCTGCAATCAGACCCCACCACCAAAGACATTTTTCCCTCCCCACCCTTATCTGCCTTCCGGAGGGACCACTCCCTCCGCGACTCCCTTGTCCGCTCCACACTCCCCTCCAGCCCCACCACACCCGGCACTTTTCCCTGCAACCGCAGGAAGTGCTACACCTGCCCCCACACCTCCTCCCTCACCCCAATCCCAGGCCCCAAGAAGACTTTCCACATCAGGCAGGTGTTCACCTGCACATCTGCCAATGTGGTATACTGCATCCGCTGTACCCGTTGTGGCTTCCTCTACATCGGGGAAACCAAGCGGAGGCTTGGGGACCGCTTTGCAGAACACCTGTGCTCAGTTCACAACAAACAACTGCACCTCCCAGTCGTGAACCATTTCAACTCCCCCTCCTATTCCTCAGACGACATGTCCATCCTGGGCCTCCTGCAATGCCACAGTGATGCCACCCGAAGGCTGCAGGAACAGCAAATCATATTCAGCCTGGGAACCCTGCAGCCCAATGGTATCAACGTGGATTTCACAAGCTTCAAAATCTCCCCTCCCCCAACCGCATCCCAAAACCAGCCCAGCTCATCTCCACCTCCCTAACCTGTTTTTCCTCTCACCTATCCCCTCCTCCCACCTCAAGCCCCACCCCCATCTCCTATCTACTCACATCATCCTGCCCCCTTGACCTGTCCGTCCTCCCTGGACTGACCTATCTCCTCCCTACCTCCCCACCAACACTCACCTTTACTGGCTCCATCTCCGCCTCTTCGACTTGTCTGCCTCCTCTCCACCTATCCTCTCCTCTATCCATCCTCTATCCGCCTCCCCCTCTCTCCCTATTTATTTCAGAACCCTCTTCCCCTCCCCCATTTCTGATGAAGGGTCTAGGCCTGAAACGTCAAGTTTTCCTGCTCCTATGATGCTGCTTGGCCTGCTGTGTTCATCCAGCCCCACGCCTTGTTATCTCTTAACTTGAAACACAACATTTTTTTTAAAAACATAAGCAATAAATGGCATGCTCAGTCTGTGTATGAGCATGTACGTGTATTATATAGGCAGTGCATAAATGTCTTTTGTTCTTGTTTTTAAGGGGAACTTACTGAAGTCAACCAAATATAAAGAGTTAACATTTCCATTATAATTTCCCAAACCATACCTATTGCATAGGTCCAGCTTTCCTCAAAAGTATTCATTTTTTCACGTCTAAATCTTACTGTCTTCTTTCTCTCAGTTAGAAAACCTTAATACTAGTTCACACAAACAAGGGAATCCCATTTTGATAGCAATAGTAAAATGCACCCGGATTCAAATAAATCAAAGCTCTGGGCAGAATTGTTTGTTTCCGATGTGCCTTTGGCCTGTAGCCCTGAACAACAGAACAAGGCAATGACAGCTGATTGGAGACCGTAATTAGTGTTATGAATATTTCTATTTTTTATGTTTCAAATTTGAGACTAGATCAATAAAACATGTTTCACTTTCAAACTGTTACCATTCTACATTCAGTAAAGCTCAAATTTGGCCACATTTGTGAAACCAGCCACAATTGAATAGCTTATAAAGTTGGTTTTTGCTTTCTATAATGCATTGTAACATTCTGAGCCTTGTGCTAATGTTCCACTCACAGTGCTATGTAGTTCCATAATTTGCCATACTCAATGATAAGGATGCAAGGAAAACCTCTTTTCTTATGCTATGTAATCTTCTATTGTAATGAGACCAGCCATGTTACACCGATACCATCATAAAACCTCTCCTTGGTGACAAAATACTGATGGGGATGATGTAGCATTTACCATTCTCAGCAAACGATCAGCCTTTAATAAAACATAACCAAACTCTTTCACAGGGACTTTTAATATACCACATGCTGTTTATGCTTTCTTACAAATCCTGTAGTCAGGTTCTCTCATGGCCAGTTGGTAAGGGTGTTGCACATTGCAGTTAGAGGCCACACAGACTAGAAGGGGCTGCACTTGACTCCTGCAGTTAACTGTTCTTACCTGGTGCACCAGTTGAAATGTCCTGGTACGTGAAGCTCAGCTGAGAGCACAATCAGGTTTGAGCCCGCAACTTCAGAAATGTGTGAAATATTCTTTTTTAAATAATGAGTGAGAAAGACAATGTAAATATAGTCCTAATGGGAACTGCCAATGCTGGAGAATGCTGCTTGGCCTGCTGTGTTCATCCAGCTCTACACCTTGTTATCTTGCAAATATAGTCCTCACTTGTTTAAAAAAGTTCCTTCATAACAATCTTTAGTGTCTTCTAAAGATTATAATATTGTGTTTATAAACTGAGGCCAACGGAAATGTCCAGCCACCATACCCCCAAAGCCCAACAGAGATCAATTAATTGAGCATAATTGAAGGGTGCAATTCAGGATCTCTGTATAGTAGCTCACCAACCAATGTGTTAATACATTGAACAATCAGGTGTAAATTTCTTGTAATTACTGCCTTTTATTTTGAGCCAAAAGAAAGTTTTAGAAATTATTACAAATGAATCTAGTGTTTGTTAGTTTAATTTTGATTCTATTTCTAAGTCTGCTTTGAGCTGACTGCTTTGTTAGAGGTTATAAATCACAAATCTTCCATTTCTTGTCAAAACTGCAGTACTTAATGGGTTAATGTAACCGCAGAGGCTATAATAACAACTTTGTTATTGTACTAACTTAAAAAAAAGGGGTTAATTAGTTATTGAGGATTGGATGACGGCTGCCCAGGCAGGCAGGCTCAACAAAAGAAACCGCACTCAGCTTGATGTAGTAGGAGACTTTTGGGAATCTTGCCCCCTGTGGTAGAGTGGGACTTCATAAGGACACAATCCCCACAGTGAGATATAATGAACTGTCTGTACTGAGTCCATTGAAGGAATGCTAATGGCAGCCAGGGCGAAGGGAAGGACCCAGCCCAGTCCCTTTGAACTGCAAAGTACAGTCTTAACAGGATGTTAAAAGCAACATTCTTAACCATCTGTGTGGATTTGTATGTTGGCTTTTACTGAAGTGAGCAAAAAATACTTTAAAGAGAAGAAAAATGTTTGGATAGGACCAGCCTTCTTTAGTGGGCATTTACTGTTTTTCTAAAAAAACGTTTCTAATGTTTCCTTGTTTCCACGTTCCACAGGAGAAGTGTTATTTTTACTCTAATGCCAGAGCTAATGCAGCTCTCTTTATTAAACAATTATTTTCACATGATAGGAGACCTTTCATGTCAGTGACTGTTAATTTATTTTACAGCCCATGAAGCAGCACTGTGTTAGTTTCTTATTTTCTTCTTTTCTTATAAGGGAAACAAGTTCTGTTTCAGTCTTTGTGAAAATGAGAACATGTTGGATGCAGGACCCAGAAGATGCAATCCCATTGCTTTGATTCTCCAGCTAGTAAATCTTGAAGAGATGTCGGAGAGCTTTATTGAAGGAGATGAAACCTGCTTCATTAGAATAATTAGGCTGTGGAGGGAGTGCTGTTGCCCACTCTCTGTGGGTTTTCTTCCTTCTCATCTGCTACAATATCATTCTATAGGAATTGGTGAGTTCCCAAATGTACAGAAGAAAGTAAGAAATATGAACAGGAACAGGCCATTCAAGCCCTGCTATTTAGTAAGATCATTGCTGATCTGCCCTAGGCCTCAACTCCCTTTCATGCCAGCTCTTCATTGCCCTCAACTCCAATATTTCAGAACTCTACCTACCTTCTTTTTAAATACTTTCAGTGATCTAACCTCCACGCCTCTCTTATCAGGCATTTGCTACCCTTTTAAGTGCGTGTCCCCTAGTTCTAGATTTCCCTACTAGTGGAAACATCTTCTGAACGTTACCCTGTCAATCGCCCTCAGTTTCTTGTCAGTTTCAATAAGACCACTCCTGATTCTTCTCAACTCTAATGAATAAAGACCTAATCTGTTTAGCCATTCTTGAAAAGTCAACCCATTATCCCTGGAATCAGCTTTGTGAATCTTGTTTAACAGCCTACAATACCAGTCTATCCTTTTTTAAATAGGGGGACCAAAACTGTACACAGTACTCCAGGTATGGCTTCACCAACAGCGTGTTTAGTTGTAACGTGACCTCCTTATTTTTTGAGCCCTACGCCCCAGCAATAAAGGACAAAATTTAATTTTCAAAATTTCAATGACAGCCTGCTTTTAGATTATTTCTATCCAAGTACATGGCCTTACAATTTCCAACATTAAACTCCATCTGCAATGATTTTGTCCACTCACTCAACTTGTCTGTATCCTCTTGCAGATTCCTTATGTCCTCATCACAACATGCCCTTTCACCTATTTTTAGAACATTAGCAAATTTGGATACACTACTTTCTGCCCCCACTTCCAAGTCATTAATATAGATATTAAATAATTGAGACTCTAAGACTATTTTGGGGACAATCCATTAGTTACATCTTGCCAAATTGAAGAGGACCTATTAATTCAGAAAATGTGTTTTTTTTAAATTTACTCGTGGGACATTGATGTTGGTGGCTGGCCAGTGTTTATTGCCCTTGAGAAGGTGGTGGTGCTGTCTTGAACTGTTGTAGTTCAAAAACAAAAACAGAAGTTGCTGGAAACTCTGCAGCTCTGGCGGCATCTGTAAAGAAAAAAGTCAGAGTTAATGTTTCAGGTCTGGTGACCTTTCCTCAGTTCTGCTGCATGTAAACCAATCCTCAATCTATGCTAATACACAATGTGCAATATGGTGAGCTTCTATTTGTGCATAACTTTTTACATGGCACCTATTGAATGCCTTCAGAAATCCAATACATCTTCTGGCTCTTCTTTATCTCCTACTATGCCTCATGAAATCCCATGAACTTCAATTAATTTACCAATGCTTCCCACTATCTCTGCAGCCACTTCCATTAAAATCCTTGGATGTAGACCATCATGTCCTGGCAACTTGTCTGTCTTTAATCCCGTTAGTTAGTCAAATACTTTGCTGCTCATGATAGAGACTGTGATAAGATCTTTCTTCCTATTAGCACCTTGTTTATCTTTTACGTTTGTGGTAATTATAGTGCATTTATAGTCCTCAAATATGAAGACTGAATGATTTAAATTACCCACAATTTCTCTGTTCTCCATTAATAATTCCCCAGTTGTATCAAAGGGACTTGCACCTACCTTAGTCTTTTTAAAAACCCCTAGGAGCTTTTGCTGTTCACCTTTATAGTTCTTGCCAATTTACTTTCATAGGTGAATTTCTCCCTGTTTATTAGCTTTTTAGTCATCATGGTACATAAATGAAGCCAGACAGTGAAGTTAATGGTAACACCCCAGTACCCCAATTTAGATCAGCCAACACAGCATGGCCCAGGGTTTAAAGATGCACTTTCCCACTCTATAGCCAAATGCAATTTCAGGCATTGCATTTACCCAGATTGTGTTCTGAATGATCTGAACTACATTTTTGCCATGTCTTACAATATTGTTTATATCTGCAGAAGCTTTAAAGAAAACAAGGAATAATTGGGATATTGTTATTTTTGGCTGAGAAAAATGGCAACAATATTGGAATTTGGCACTATGCAACTTTCTGCCCATAAGTTCACAGCTTATGTGGGAACTTCTGGACTATGCTGGTGGATATCATGATTATTTAAAAGGAACTTGGTCTTTCTACCTATTCAGAAGTGAGAATGAATGTAGCGCTTTTAATAGAACCACCTTTTTCTTCCCTGCAAAGTTTGAGGGAAGTTAGAGCCCCATTGATGGTGAATAGGTGATGTAGGAGGAAAGTCCATAATAGAATGGCTTTCCTCTCTGTGGGCTCTCTTGTATTTTTATTTTCAGCTCACCCATTGTGCTGCTGACACAATGCTATTGCGGTGACATAGCTATTGAAATGTCAGAAATAAATACCTCATACACAATTTGAATTCAAAATGAAAGAAATTAAACACTTATACAGCCATGACCTAAATATTCCTATTCAATTTCCTGTTTATTCTTTTTTGACTTTGTTTTGTTTTTAAATGATAAAATGTTTTTACTGACCTTTCCTCCATTTAATATTGTTCCCCATCAATTAACAAATTCTTGTAGAATGGACAGTAACAGATTAAGTGGGATTGTAACAAGGTTCTGCAATGTGTAAGACAATACAAATCATGACATGAGAAAAAATGATAGCCATGATGTGGAGGTGTGGGTGTTGGACTGGGGTGAACAAAGTCAGAAGTCACATGACACCACGTTATAATCCAACAGGTTTATTTAAAATCGCAAGCTTTTGGGGCGCTCCATCTGATGAAGGAGCAGTGCTCTGAAAGTTTGTGATTTTAAATAAACCTGTTGGATTATAGCCTGTTATCATGTGACTTCTGACATGAGAAATAGGGCTATTCATTCAATTTAGCCTATTTTTCCAAAAGATCTTACATGTATGCTTAGAGGCCACGCACTTAAATTTTAGAGATAGTAGAAACTGCATGGCCTGCTGTGTTCATCCAGCTCTACACCTTGTTATCGCACTTAAATTTTAAACAGCTGAAGACTCTAATCCACTCATTTGGTTTTCAAAGGAAAAGTTCTATTAAAATACTTCCTTTAGGAAAGAAAAAAAGGTGATCCTTACACAGTCTGTCTCCAGTAGGTGACTCCAGTCCCATACAAACATTGTTGACTCTTAACTGTACTTTGAAGTAATCTAGGGACCATTCAGTTAAATCTTCAAGAAGAAAGCCCATATCCAATCCGCACGTCAAGGCATGGGAGATAAATGTCATCCTTGCGAGCAACACCCACATACCAAGGATGATTTTGTTTAAATTTCTTCTAACCTGTCATAAGGAGAGTGATCATGAGCACGCATTTGAACCTCATTAGCCTGATAGTAGAAATTACTCATGGACAGTCTAGCAAGCTGTATAACTCACTATAAAACAAGTGAGTCTATTGTAATTTGCCAAAGAATAAATGCACATCATAAACCACCAATTGGAAGTACAATGCAGTTAATACCTGTTGGCTATTGAATTGGAGTAGATATTGAACTGGATGTATGTTCTTTTCATTTCATGCTTAATCCCTGATTAGAATCATCTAACAAGTGTCTCACTCTCATTCTAACAAGTAATAATTTCACCAGGTAGTTACCCATTGAATGAAAACCCTCCTGATAATGAGTCCTTAATTTCCTCTGAAATTTTGTCCCATATTCTATTGTCATGCTTTAGTTTAATTATTGATCCAATTTTTAAAAATGTTCTCATGCAACATGGCTGTTGCTATTGACCAGCCCTAGTTGCCTTGAGAAGATAGTGGTGAACTGCTTTCTTGAACTATTGGAGTTCATGTAGGTCACCCGCAATGCCCTTAAGGTGGGAATTCCAAGATTTTGACCCAGTGACAGTGAAGGACGGCAATATATTTCCAAGGCAGGATGATGAGTGGCTTGGAGAGGAACTTGCAGGTGGTGGTGGTGTTCTCATGTACCTGTTCCCTGTATCCATCCAGAAGGAAGTGATCATGGGATTGGAAGGAGCAGCCTGGGGAATTTTGGTGGATTTCGGCAGTGTATCTTTATTTAGTACACACTGCTGCTACTGAGTGTCAGTGGTGGAGAGAGTGGATACTTGTGGATCCTGATCAAGTGGGCTGCTTTGCCCTGGTTTGTGCCAAGGTTCTTGAATGTTGAACTGTACTCATTCAGGCAAGTGGAGAGTATTCCATCACACTGTGACCTGAGCGGTGTAGATGATGGACAGACTCTGTGGAGTCAAGAGTGAGTTACTTGCCACAGTGTTCCTAGCTTTTGTAGCCTCTATACTTATATGGCAAATCCAGTTCAATTTCTGGTCAGTGGTAAACCCAAGCATGCGGATAGTGAGTATTCAGTGATGGTAGCACTCTTGAATGTCAAGGGGTGATGGTTAAATTTTCTCTTATTGGAGACAGTCATTGGCTGGCATTTTGTTTGCCATTTGTCAGTCCAAGGCTGGATATTGTCCAGATCTTGTTGCATTTGGACACTGACAGCTTCAGTATCTGAGGAGTGTCGAACGGTGCTGAACATTGTGCAATCATCAGTAAACATCTCCACTTCTGACCTTACAATGGAGGGCAAGTCATTGATGAAACAGCCAAAGATGGTTGGGCCTGGGACACTACCCTGAGTAATTCCTGCAGTGATGTCCTGGAGCTTAGAATACTGACCTCCAACAACCACAAACATTTTCCTATGCGCCAGGTCAACTCCAGCGGCGAATTTTCTCCCGATTCATATTTACTCCAGTTTTGCTAAGGCTCCTTGATGCCACATTCAGTCAAATGCAGCCTTGATGTCAAGGTCTGTCACTCTCATATCACCTCTGGAATTCAGCTCTTTTGTCCATGTTTGAACCAAGGCTGTAATGAAGTCAGGAGCTGAGTGGCCCTGGTGGAACCCAAACTGGGCATCACTGAGCAGGTTAGTGCTGAGCAGGAGCTATTTGATAGCACCTTCCATCACTTTGTTGATGATCGAGAGTAGACCGATGGGGCAGTAATTGGCTGGGTTGGTTTTGTCCTGCTTTTTGTCTACAAAACGTACCTGGGCAATATTCCACATTGCTGGGCAGATGCCAGTGTTGTAACTGTACTGGAACAGCTTGGCTAGGGGAGAGGAAAGTTCTATTTGTTCTCTTCCCTTAACTATTTTAAAGCACTCTATAAAGCGTCTCTTAATTTTCAGCCTTGAAAACTGTAAAGCTCATATTTCTTTTCTGCAGCCTGGCAAACCAGGTCTCTGCTATTAGTTTGACACACGAGGTGGTATGGGGTGGCATGACTTGCTCTGACTTATGCTCTTTCACTTCAATTCAGTTGCATTTGTTGGTTGCTAATGTTGAGTATGGGTGTTGGTTAGCTCAGTTGGCTGGTTTGCTATGCAGAGTGACAACAACAGTGTGTGTCCAATTCCCAAACCATCTGAGGTTACATGAAGGTCTGTCCTTCTCAACCTCTCCCCTCACCTGAGGTGTGGTGACCCTCAGGTTAAACTACCACCAGTTGTCTGTCTCTAATAAGGGAGCAGCTCTGTGTTCTGGTAAGACTATGGCAACTTTACCTTTGCCAAACAGTTGTTAGATGAAATGTGTTTTGAGTGTTCGGAATTTAAGCCTCTTTCAACTTCTACCTTTGTCATTTTAATACTTACAATAGATTTTCTTTCCCATATTTCCTCATTTACAGCTGACTTTATATAATTTCATTCATCATTGCTCCAATCACTTGCATTTTTAGCTCCTAAGCTGCTGCAACAAATTCCAGTTTGGTATCATGTGTGATTTTGAGTGATAACAATACGTCTCGAATCAGATGCCTTCAGAGGTCAAGTACCATGTCATTTTCAAGATCTGTGCAAAATAGCAATCACTTAAGCATGGTAACAAAGGTCAACCGATTGCCAAATTAATAATGATGGGGAAAATGAAGAAAATTGGGCAAAAGAAAAAGATTTGAGGGCAAACCATCAGATATAGCAGGGACCAACGTGGAGAAGTAGATTGTGACAACGCCTCTGGAAAACCTGGAGGCATCAGGGCAAATGAGCAACAGATCCCACAACCTGGAAAGGGAATGATTTATGCACACACAGGTACATGGTGCATTCAGAAATAAACTTTATCCTAATGCGTAAAGACGGTGAGGACCAATCTGAATGATACCAAGCACATGTTGAATATTTCACAAATTCCACATTTGTTTGACATCAACGTGTTAATCAGTGGCCTAATTGACCATATGTTATTTAAGTACAGTAACTTTATATCTATAGCACTTCAAGGCCATTATTATAAATAAAACCTTCTTAGTGAACCAGTTTCTCTAAAAGAATGAATTAAAGCATGATAACAGAAGGAAAACATTACCCACTTCAAATATGTATGCCTCCAGTGACTGCTGGGAACATGTGGTATTGTCTAAGTCCACTGTTATTTGTTTACAGCAATCAACAATTTTAAATCATCTAAAGGTTTGAATCATTCTGTAAGTGTATATAATATATACTATATATATATGATACCCCAGCCATTGAGGCTCCTTCTGATGTGCTACCGGTGTACAGTGATGATGTGGTTGAGAACTGTGCTTTCAAATCAATACTGCATGTAGAACTCTTACACTTAGGCAATCTGTGTTATTGGTTCACTATAGTTTTTGCTGGAATATAAGAAATTCTAAGTAACCTTGGTATTAAAATTTGGCATTTAAGCAGTTATTAACACCATGGTGAGCCTTACTGACAGCTTGGTTGGAAGTTACATTTTGTAACTTGGCCAAATGACCCAGCCATTCTCACTTGCGTCGCTGAGTTAGTTAATAACAGCCCAGGTGGATGATGAGGTAGGCATGCCTAAATTCACCTTAACATCACAAGATAAAGAAGGGAATAATAAGCCAGTGTTCCCAATCCTCATTTTCATCTAATAACCCCTGCCAACAAGCAGGTAAGTGTATAGAGATAACAAGGTGTAGAGCTGGATGAACACAGCAGGCCGAGCAGCATCAGAGGAGCAGGAATGCTGACGTTTCGGGCCTAGACCCTTCATCAGAAAAATGTTCTGAATTGTTGTTATGTATTGTTGTGTTTGCTGTGTTGAAACAGTTATGTAGCTTGTAGAAGACAAATGCATGTCGATAATGTAATTGTTGATATTGTTGTAGGGAGCCTGTGGGTACCTACATGGAAACTGACTAACTCCAATTTGATGTCTAAAAGCACTTATGACGGCATTTGTAAATTCTGTAAATTAGTGAGTATTGAGTGTCACAGTGAAGTGAGTGGTTTTAAAAACAATTGAGAATAAAGTGGTAGCAGCATTATCTGAAAATACATGGAAGTTACAGAATTCAGTCATCTGGACCAACCAATTCATATAAATAACTTGCCCTTATATAAGTGTATGTAAAAAGTACCAATGTTTAACTGCTTTTTGAGCAATAGTTTGGATCGCATTTATCCATCTTTTTCTTACATGCCTTCATTTTTTTTTTCTCCCTTGCCTGAACTAATAGATCTCGAAGTCTGGTGTAGTTTCAATCTCAGCTACCAATCTAGGAAGTGAATTTTGCAGCCTTGCAACTTGCTGTGTGAAGAAGTTTCTCTTGACTTCAGTTCTAAATCTGTTAGGTTTAAAGTTGTAGTGCTGGATCCTCATTCTACACTTTTCAAATAGTGAAATTACTGCATTTCTATCTCTCCTGTCCCATCCCTTCAGAATTCCAAGCAAATTTGTCAAATATATATCCTCATAGCTTGCATTATTCTAATAAAATACAATCAAATTTCAAAGTATGTTCTATTCGTAACAGGCCTCGCCCAAGTGAGTCTGTGCTATATTCTTTCTAAACAGCACTGTACATCATATTCTAAATAAGATGATGAGATGTTTTTGATTGGCTGTTGCCTTTTATATTCTATATATTAGATATTGTTCTTAGGGCTAAAAGAATCAAAGGTTATGGAGAGAAAGCAGGAACAGGGTACTGAGTTGGATGATCAGCCGTGATCATATTGAATGGCAGAGCAGGGGCTTGAAGGACTGAATGGCCTACCCCTGGTGCTATTCTCTATGTTCCCATATGTAGAAAATTCCACTAGCCTTGATTTAAAGCTGCCTATCAATGTCCTGTTAACTTATTTGCAACACTTTCCATTTAGGATGCAAGAACTGCTTTTTCTTTTAACACAATAGATCATCTAATGCTTAATTACAATGAGTTCCATTAGCGAACGTATTAGCCCATTTCTCTCACCTTATTGATATACTGCTGTACCTTCCTGTGGTCTTCTAAAGGCTTCCCCACCATGTAGACCATTATCCAAATAAATATTATGCTCAATAAACAGAAATTGCTTCTAAGTTGATTCCTTTGACACACTACTAGTTATTTCCAAAAACTGAAAATCTGCCCTTATTGCTATTCCCTGTTTCCTGTTTTGATTGTTTTAATTCTGTTTGCTAATCTCCTTGTAATTTCATACCCCATAACTTTTAATTGTCTTTTGTGATCTGTAGTTTAATATTTTGTCAAAGGATTTTCTAAAAACCGTGTTAAGGTCATCCACTTCAGCGCTTCTCCCTGTCAAGCTACTGATATTTAGATTTCCCATTTTGAATTCGGCCAACTTCTCATCTCTACTTGCACTGAGCAAGTGAGACAGGAAGTGCCATGGTCAATGATGTTTGTAGACGACATTTAATATTAGGAATTGATGATAGGAACATTTCTGAATATATGAAGAACTCGAGAAGAGCACTGGAATACAAAAGTTTGGAGATCAATAAACCAAAGATCCAACTTATGGACCTCAATTTTGAATCTAGGGAAGAGGATGAGAGTGAAGAAAGTGAATAGTTTCAAAAATCTGGGTTCAGTGGTTGCAGAAAATGGAAATTGGAATTAAGCAACAGATTAGCTCTGTTTGGCGTAAATGTGATGCAAAAGCATTGGTGAAACTAAAAGGATCAACTTAGAAGAGAGATGTGAGACTGATCTTTCTGCTCTGTATTCCTTATTGACTGAAGCTATGGACATTTTGGAACAACAAGGAGCCTTCTCGATTTGCTGTTGCCAAGTTGTTCAAAACAACTGGACGTTCACCAAATTGAGATTCTCTGGAAGCTTCAACAGTGCATCTTTTGGAGGTGTGCCAGCACCAGAATGCCAAGATGCAGGAATGGAGAGCTGTAACTGCGCTGATAAAAGCTAGATTGAATTTAAACACGATCCACTGCTATTAGTAGGACAGAAACTCAGGAAACATCAAGAAAAGAGGATCAGTCACTAGATACTAATGGGATGCAGGTGTTGAGATGGTGGTGGCGAGTAATGAGAGAGAAAGTCAGGAGGACAGTGAAGATCGGAGCAGTGGAAAGGAGGTAGCTGAGAAGAGATTTAAACATTGTGGTCACATTTGGCAGAGGGAAAGAATGTGGTAAGGCAAGTTTTGCAGCTGAAACTGCCAGGTGAAAGGAGAAGAGGTAACCAAATCCAGATGGAAAGATGTGCAGTGAGACCCTGAAACGCAGCAGGATTGATAGAGGAATGGGTGTCTGACTGGAGGAAATGGAGGGGGGTGATCAGCCAGCATTGTGGCAATCCCAAGGAAAATGGGAAAAGCTGAAAGAGAAAGAACACAATGTACACAACATCCACTGCATTTCACTGTTTACTGTGTTGCTACTCCTCGAAGAGCCCTATGTTTGTCAAGCATAATCGTCCCTTTGGAAATCTATGTTAGCTACTTCTGTCCTACTTTTATGTGTAATCATTTCATCTTTAATTAAAAACCATAAATTTCCCTATTACAGATTTAAAACTCACTGCCCTGTAATTACCTGGATAAGTTCAGCTCTTTTTTTTAAATGGGTACTGCATTGGCCACTCCAGTCCTCTGGCAGACATCCACGTTCCACAGAATCCTGATATATAATTTGTAGGGACGCTGCAATTTCCTCAATTGTCTCCCTCAAGATGTGACGAAACATCTTGTTGGGCAGTGCTGTTTGCCTGTATTTACTCAAACTAAAATTTAGATTTTACCCATCATATTATCATAATACTTATCCATCACCTCTCAATCACTTCAGGAATTGTCCTTTCCGGATATGTGTCTCTTCAGTTCGGACTGATATGAAGTATTTATGAAATATCTGTGCTGTATTCACAATCCACTTCTCTCAGGGGTCTCACCTCACCTCTAGCAATTTTGCTTTTGCAGATGTATCAAACGAGTCCTGAGTTAACACATTGACTGGAGAAAGCAGAGATCGTGGTCATATTGTAACTTGCAGATGAACACTGAACTTCCTTAATTGGTCTGAAAACCTGAGCTGACCTCAGTTTTGGTTTAAACTGAAGCTAGTTGTGACACGAAATGATCAGCACATGCGCAGAAACCAACACTGGCAACTGAAGTAGACTGACCCTGATGAAAAGAAGGTTCCATGCGTGTGCACATGAGCACCTTAATATTTGCTCAGTTGGTATATTTCAACAGAATGAATTAGATTAATGAAAAGGGAAGCTCTGAAAGAGACTTTCAGCTAGGCTATTCAGATAAGCTACTGATTGGAGGAATTCGGAATAAAATTATTGTAGGCAGACAGGGTCAAATACACATGGGCTGTGGCAAGATTGCGACAGAATCAGACAAGATATCTGACAAGTCTCACCTCGATGTTGAGGACATCTTACTCGGTCTGTTTTGCTTTTCACAAGCTGTGTGACAAGTTTCTTGCTGGGCAGAGGGCGAGTTGTCAATTAAAGAGAATTATTGCTCGTTAAATGCCTTGTTGACAGCCCAACTCGCTTCATTAGTATTCAGCATTATATCTTACTGAACTCAGCAAACGAGATCGACACTGAGAAGGCGTGAAATGGAAATCAGTACAGGTACCTGGTTTACTTCCACTCACCACTTGCTCTGAAGAACCTTCATGTTGTGTGGAACCAAACAGCATTTCAGGGAACAATCCACGGGCAGCATCTGCATGCTGTCCTCATCCAAGGACATTGAGAGCTGCCAATTACTAACCCCATGACCATCAGAACATTTCGAAGATACACATATGGGCTGCTTAGGAAGCAGGGTGTACCAGTGTTTGGGGTAGTCCCATTGTAATAGGGACACTTTGCACACTCCGAGACAAATCCAGCCTCTGGACTGGACCAGGCTGCACCTTGGAACATTACTCTCACTTCCTCTCCTAGTGCCTACCTGCATGCTCGCAGCATCCTTGCCAATCAGTGCAGTCATACAACCAGGCAGCTTGACTTACTGCTCAGCAGCCCTCAAACAGGAGCTGTACATCTTGCTGTGCAGCAGTGTGTGCTGAGAATCTCACATCTATACCATGTGCCAGCAGCTTCCCCAGCAAGCACACTGCATGAGCAGCAAGCAGGCAGCCAGGCCTTAAACACTCAGGGAGTAGTCTTCACTGAAAGTCCATGGATGCACCAATCAGTCAGGGAGAGGGCCCTGTCCCGGAAAATCAAAGGCAGCCTCCCCTCCCAGTCTGTGGTATTGACCACTGTCAGGCATCTGAATTGGGGTGTTGTCAGTCAGGAATCCTTGCCTCTGTTTCTGTCGCTGGAATAGATTTCAGTCAGTCCATAGTAGGCAGTCCAAAGGGTAAAGGAAATGCATTCAGGGAGGTGTACATGCATCAGTAAGGGATCTGGGCACTTCTCGTCTTGGGCTGACTGGTTAGGTTGCTCAAGGTGGTGGGTATGGTCAGTCTGTCAGGTCTGGCTACAGAAACTGAAGGGTAAGTGGGGCGGGGTAACAAGGGTCACTTCTGTAGGAAAGTAGGGAGTTTTCCATCACATCCTGACTTGTGCCTTGTAAGTGGTGGACAGGCTTTAGGGAGCCAGAAGGTGCTTTGATAAGCAGGTTTGGTAAGATATGGTGCAAACACTCACTAGGCCTCAAAACGACAAACCCACAAAAAATCTTGATGCAATTCAGACTTGGCCAAAAAATGTAAGATTCAGCCCTACATATTGAAATAAGTGCAAATCTTTTCCTTTGTCTTAAATAAGGGACCATTTTTTGCCATAATTTTCAGTAGTAATCTTTAGACAAGAACAGGGTATTTCAAATGACCTTGAACTGAACAAAGTATTTTCAATGTTCATACATCGCTTTCATTTTGGGAAACATAGCAGTCAATTTATTCATTGGAAGGTCCTATAGTATTGGCCAGGATACTGGGTGGGACTTTACCTCTCTTCTTTGAATAATGACACAGGATCTTTCACAATCACCTGAGGACCTTGGTTTAATACCTCATCAAAAGTACTGCATGTCTAATGGTGATGTACTTCACCAGAGCTGAAGTATCAGCCTGGGTTACATTACCCACAACATTCTGAATCAAAGTTTTCAGTGCTACCATTAACCTGAAGAATGATAAACTTTGTGACAACATAGATGCACTATGTGAAAGAGGTACTTCTGGAGAGAAAGGAGGAGAGTGTGAAATTTTTGAGGAAGCAGTTGGATTTTTTTGGCCTGGATATTTTTGGTCTGAATTTTCATGCCTTTTGGAGATAGAGACGGTGGACTGTACCCGAGTCCGGCAACGTCACTTGGCTCATCATCCAGAGGGACTCCGGCTAATGCTGTGGGATCGTGGGTTTAAATCCCACCATGTCGGCTGGTGAAATTTAAAATTCAATAAATATATCTGGAGCTAAAAGCACGTCTAATGGTGACTGTGAACCCATTCTCGTTAAGAAATACATCCAGTTCACTAATCCTCTTCAAGGTGGAAACTTCTTACCAGGTCTGGCCCAAGAGTGATTGCAAGTGCATAGTAATATACTTGACTCTTAACTGTTCAAAGGGCATTTAAGGATGAACAACAAAGTGGGCCTTGACAGTAGCACTCAACGGCTTGAAAGAATAAAAGAAAATTTCCCAGTTCTCCCAATTTTTTTTAACCCACACCCTGTGCTCCCGCCCTGACTGGCTTCACTGTCGGGAGAGCCATCTCCAAACCATAGAATTCCTTTGCACTTTTCATGGAATCTGGCCAGTTCTTCCTTCTCAGGGCTGTCAAAGATGAGGTCAAGAGGCGACTGAGGCCTCAGATCCTCCAAACTGACTCATGACATTTTACGGACACTTACCCAATATTCTCTGCAGTACTAGTAAACTTTATAGTAACAAGTATTCAACTGCTTAAAAACACTATTCCATAATTGTCACAAAGCAAATGCTACTGTTACGATCCTATGATAGCATCCATCACAGAGTATCAATAACAAGCAATAAATATTGCATATCTCCTTGTCTTTTGTTTTAATTTGTTCATAAGATGTGGGCCAGAATTTTAATTGTCCACCTCAAATGCCCATGAGAAGGTGCTGGTGAGCTGTCTTCTTGAACCTTTGGTGGAGTGACATTCAAAGAGCTGGCAGGGTAGGAGTTCCAGGATTTTAACCAGCGGCACTGAAGGAGCGGTGATGTATTTCCCAGTCAGGGCGATGAGTGGCCTGGAGGGGAACTTGCTAGTGGTGGTATTCCCATGTATCTATGCCTTTGTCCATCTCGGTGTAGAGGTTATCAGTTTGGAAAACTCTATGAAAGGAGTCCTGGTGAGTTACTGCCGCACATCTTGTAGATGTTATACTCTGCTGCCACTGTGCATTGATAGTGAAGGTAGTGAAAAGGGTTCCAGTCAATGGGCTGCTTTGTCTTGATGCTGTTGAACTCTTGATTGTTGCTGGAACTGCACTCATCCAGGAAAATAGGGAATTTTCTGTCACATCCTGACTGGGGACTTGTAAATAGTAGACAGGCTTTGGGGAGTCAGGAGGTGAGTTACTCACCATAGAATTCCTAACTTCTGACCTGCTCTTATAGCCACAATATTTACATGACTGGTCCTGCTCAATTTCTGGTTGATGGTAACCCCAAGATGTTGGAAGTAGAGGATTCAATGATGGCAATGCCATTGAATGTCAAGGAGTGACAGTTACATTGTCTCTTGTTGGAGATGGTCATTACCTGGCGCTAGCGTGGCGCAAATATTACTTGTCAATTTGAAACCCAAAGATGGGTATTGTCCAGGTCTTGCTGTATTTGGACATGGAGTACTTTAGTGTCTAAAGCATTGTGAATGGTGCGAACATTATGCTAAAATCCCCACCTCTGACCTCATGATGGAGGGAAGGTCATTGATGAAGTAGTTGAAGATGAGTGGGTCTAGGACACTGCCCTGAGGAATTCCTGCAGAGATATCCTGAAACTGAGTTGACTTATCTCCAATGAAACAAACATCTTTGTGCTGATTCCCACTGACTTCAGATTTGCTCAGGCTCCTTAATGCTATAATCAGTCAAAAGTGGCCCTGTCAACAAGGGCAGTCACTCTCACTCACATCCATAATTCAGCCCTTTTCATATGTTTGGACGAAGGCTGTAATGAGGTCAGAAATTGAGTGCCATTGACACAACCCAAATTGAGTGTCAGTGAGTAGGTTATTCCTTGTGAGTGGCACTCCAGAGCACTGTCAATGACTTCCTTCAATGGTTTGCTAATGATTGAGAGAAGACTGATGTGGAGATAACTGACCTGGTTGGATTTGGCCTGCTTTTGTGCACAGGGCATTTTTTGACATTCTTCACATTATGAACTGGAAGAGATTGCCTAGAGGCATGGTTAGTTCTGGAGCACAAGTCTTTCATACCATTGCCAGAATGTTGTCAAGACCCATAGCTTTCTTCAGCTGTTTTTTGGTATCACAGGGATAAGCTCTCCACTGGTTGGATTCATACCTGGCACATAGGAAGATGGTTATGGTTGTTGGAGGTCAGTCATCTCAGTTCCAGGGCATCTCTGAAGGAATTCCTCAAGATAGTGTCTTCGGCCCAACCATCTTCAGTTGCTTCGTCAATGACATTGCTTCCATCATTAGGTCCAAAGTGGAGATGTTCACCGATGATTGCACAAATTCTGCACTATCTGTGACTCCTTAGATACTGAAGCAGTCTATGTTTAAATGCAACAAGAATCTGGACAATATCCAGGCTTAGACTGACACGTTGCAAGTAACATTTGTGCCACACAAATGCCGAGCTATGACCATCACCAATAAGAGACAATCTAACCACCACCCCTTGACATTCAAAGGTGTTACTATCACTGAATCCTCCACCATCAACATCCTGCAGGGTTACCATTGACCAGAAACTCAACTAGACTCGCTAAATGGACTATAAGACCAGGTCAGTAGCTAGGAATACTGTGCCGGTAACACACCACCTGACTCCTCAGGAAAGCCTGTCCACCATCTATAAAGAACAAGTCAGGAGTGTGATGGACTATTCTCCACCTGCCTGGATGAGTGCAGCTCCAACAATGCTCAAGAAGCTTGACACCATCCAGGACAAAGCAGCCCGCTTGATTGGCCCCACGTCCACAAGCATCCACTCCCTGCACCACCAGCACTTCATAGCAGCAGTGTGTACGATCTACAAGATACACTGCAGAAATTCACCAGAGTTCCTTAGATAGTACGTTCCAAACCCGTGCCCACTTCCATGTAGAAAAATACAGGTAGCAGATACATTGAAACACCACACCTGCAAGTTCTCCTCCAAGCCATTCACCGTTTGAACTTAGAAATATATCACTGTTCGTTCACTGTCATGGGTCAAAATCCTGGAACTACCTCCCTAATGGCATTGTGGGTCAACCCACAGCACACATACAGCAGCGCTTCAAGGTAGCAGCTCAGCACAATCTTCTCAAGTGCAAATAGGAACAGGCAATAAATGCTGGCCTGCCAGTGCTGCCCATATCCCATGAGTGAATTTTAAAACATCAAACTGGTTAACAAGTGTCATCTGTGATGCTGAAACAATAGGAGGAGGCAGAGATGGATGATTAATTTGGCACTTCTGGCTGAAAATGGATGCAAATGCTCTGGCCTCGTCTTTTTCATTGATGTACTGGGCATCCTCCATTGTTGAGAATGGGGGTATTTGTGGAGCCTCCTCCTCCTGTTAGTTGTTTAATTATCCACCAGCATTCACAACAGGGCTGTAGGGCCTAACTCTCAACTATTGGTTGTGGAATTCATTCTGTCCTGTCAGTTGTATTTTACTTCTGCTGTCAGGCATGCAAGTAGACCTTCTATTTTAGCTTCACCATTTTGACTTCTCATTTTAAGATGCTGTTGCTCCTGACCTGCCCTCCTGCACTCTTTACGGTACTGGTAGAGTGGGGGATATATTGGAGTATGAAGTTACAGATTATAGTTGAATTATGGGTTATTCTCAGCAATTCTGATGCTGCTGTTGGCCCACAACATCTCTTGGATGTTCAGTTTTGAGTTGCTACATCTGTTTGAAGCCTGACCCATTTAGAATAGTGGTAGTACGATGTAGCACAATGAGGGGATCCTCAAAGTGAAGGTGGAATTTGTCTCCACAACAATTGTGCAATGGAAACTCCTAGCGACCCTGCCATGGACAAACATGTCTGCAATAGTAGATGGGTTAGGATGAGATCAAATAGATTTTTCTCTCTCATTGGCTCTGCCTTATCACTTGCCACAGATACAGTCTAGCAGCTATGTCATTTAGGACTCAACCAACTCGAACAGTAGTGGTGTGCTGCCAGGCCACTTTTGAAGTTCCCCACCCAGAGTACATTCTGCCCCCTTTCTACACTCAGAGCTTCCCCCAAATGATATTCAAAATGGAGGAACACTGATTCGTCAGCCAAGGTAGTGGGGTGGGGTGGAATTATGGTTTGTGTGATCAGTAGGAAGTCTCCTTGTCCATGTTTGACTAGATGCCATCAGATTTCATGAGTTACTTTTTAAGACTCCCTGAGCAATTCATTCCTGTCAATATTCTACCACCTCTGGTGGGTTTGTCCCACCAATGAGAAAGGACACACCAAGAACAGTATTAGTATTGGTATTGGTACTGTCTGGGTCATTGACCATAAGGTATGACCCCATCAGTAGAACTATGGCTGTTACTGACCTAAATTAAGGGAGAGGTCTCTCAATCCCTCAGATATCAAGAAGGAAGACTTTGCAGGGTTGACAGGTTGAGTTCACAGTTGTCTGGTCATTTCCTGAAACAAAAAGTGGGTCTGACAAGGGCACTTCGTAGCAAGGTGCTATATTGAGAAATTTCCCAAATCAAGTTACCTGACGCAGTCATGAATCCAGCCCTTACTTTGAATCTAACAACCTTTTGGAGGTATGATCAGTAAAGTTGTAGATGACAGAAATGTTTGTGATAGCCAACAAGGAGAAAAGCCTTAGGCTACGAGATGACATAGATGGGCTGTTCAGAAGAACTGAACAGTAACAATTGGAATTTAATCCTAAAAAGTATGAGGTAATGCATTTGAGAGATCTAATGAGCAAGGAACTACATGTTGAATGGAAGGGCCCAGGAAAGTACAGAGGATCAGAGGGACCTTGGTGTTCATGTCCATGCATCCTTGAAGGCAGCAGGATGGATAGATGAGGTGGTTAAGAAGGGTACTTGCCTTTATTCGTCTAGCATTGGTTACAAGAGCAAAGATGTTCTGATAGAGAGCTGTATATAATGGCAGTTAGGCCATAGTGGATTATTGTGTGCAGTTCTGGTCACCACACTATAGGAAGAATATAGAGGAGATTCACCAGGATGTTGCCTGGGTTAGAGAGTTTCAGTTACAAAGAGCGACTGGATAGGCTGGTGTTGTTTTTCTTAGAACTGAAAAGGCAGAGGGGAGAATCTGATTGAGGTGTATAAAGGTATGAAAGGCAAAGATAGGGTAGATAGAGAAACCATTCCCCTTAGTGAGTTTTAAGATAATGAACATGAAGTTTAGACAGGATTTGAGGAAAGTGTTTTCTCACCCAGAGCAGTGTATCTGGAGCTCATTGCCTGAAAAGGTGGCAGAGACCAGAACCTTCAAACATCTAAGAACTATTTAGATGAACACTTGAAGCACCATAACTTACAATACTATGGGTCAAGTGCTAGAAAATGAGATTAGAATAGATAGATGCTTGGCGACCTTGTGGACACAATTGGCCAAAGGGCCTTTTGCTGTTCGGTAAAAACACTATGACTCTTTTTTCAAGCTGTCAAAATTTCTTGTTGCCACTGAGAATTTGAACATGCTGAAAAAAAAGACGTGTTCCTGAATCTTTTCAACTTGCACTCATCGGGCTACACACAAGAATGTGAAACTTCAAGTGCACAAAACCACCAAATACTTAAGGGAGTTAAAATAAAAACTATTTTCTAATCATAGGTAACACAATGTGGAGCTGGAGGAACACAACAGGGCAGGCAGCATCAGAGGAACAGGAAAGCTGACATTTCGGGTCGAGACTCTTCTTCAGAAAGAAGGGTCTTGACCCAAAACATCAGCTTCCCTGTTCCTCTGATGCTGTCTGGCCTGTTGTGTTCCTCCAGCTCCAC
>JAHRHZ010000249.1:25575750-25590460 GCA_024137785.1 Ginglymostoma cirratum
CCTGTTCCTCTGATGCTGTCTGGCCTGTTGTGTTCCTCCAGCTCCACACTGTGTTATCTCAAACTCCAGCATCGGCAGTTCTTACTATCACTATTTTCTAATCAACCTGTTCAGAGAATCTCTGGAACTTTTGAGACTTGAACCCAGGCCCTCTGGCTCAGTGGCTCACAAATTCCAAGGACCTAATCTACCTAATCCATAGTGACGTAAGTGGCCCTGGAAATATTGGATGCACTGGTGTCATCTTCCAAAATTTTCGGGGCCTGGAGCATTTCCCACAGATTGGAGGGTCGCAAGCCCACTATTTGAAAAAAGAAGGAAGAGAATAAACAAAGAATTATAGACAAGTTAGCCTAACATCAGTAATTGGGAAGATGCTTGATTTGATCATAACACATGTGATAACAGAGCTCATGGAAAGCATTAACAGGATTGCATGAAGCCAGCACAGGTTTATGAAGACACATGATGCTTAATAAATCTACTGGAGATTTTTTTTGGAGATGTAACTAGTAGATTAGGTAAGGGAGAACCAGTGGATCTGATGGTTTCAGAACACCTTTGACAAACCCCAGGCAAGAGTTTAGTGGGCAAACTTAAAGCACATGGAATAGGAAGTAACATATTGGTATGAATCAAGAATTGGTTGGCAGACAGGAAACAGAGAATAGGAATAAATGGGCCCTTTTCCAGGTGGCAGACAATGAATAGTGGGATACTGCAAGGATCAGTGCTTGGGTCTCAGCTATTCACCAGTAATATAAATGATTTGGATGAGGGAACCAAACTTTCCAAGTTTGCTGATGATACAAAATTGGCAGGAGTATGAGCTGTGAAGGGGATTAAAGGAGGTGTCAAAGTGGTTTAGACAAGTTGAGTCAGTGGGCAAACACATAGAAGGCTCAGTACAGTGTGGCTAAATACGAAGTTTTACACCCTGTTGTGAGAAACAGAAAGGCAAAATATTATTGAAGTTATGGAAATATCAATGCACAAAGAGATTGGGGTGTCCTTGTACATCAGTCAATGAAAGTTATCCGGCAGGTGCAGCAAGCAATTAGGAAAGCAAATAGTATATTGGCCTTCATTGCAAGAGATTTTGAGTTCAGAAATAAAGATGTCTTGGTAAGATCACAGCTGGAATATCGCATGCAATTTTAGACTCCCTATTTCAGAAAGGATATATTAGCTATAGAGGAAGCGCAGTGGAGGTTCACTAGGCTGATTCCAGGTATGACTGGACTGTCCTATGAAAAAGATTATTCAACTGGGACTGTAATCACTAGAGCTTAGAGGAATGAGAGGGGATGTGACAGAATGTTATACATTTCAAGCAAGACAGCATAGACTAGATGTAGGGAAGATACTTTCCTTGTTTCGGAACCGGGGGGACACTCTCAGGATCTGGAGTAGGTAATTTAGTACTGAGGGGAGGAAAAATTTCTAAATTCAAAGGATAGCAAACCTGTGAAATTCTCCAACATAGAAGGCTGTGGTGGCCAAATCACTGAACATCTTCGGGAAAAAGATAGATAATTTTTTAGATTTTTTGAAGGCAACAGGGGGTTATGGGAGAAAAGTGGAAATATGCCATTGAGATATAAGATCAGCCATGATCATATTGAATGGTGGAGCTGGTTTGAAGGGTCAAATGGCCTACTCCTGCTCCTTGTTTCTATTTTTCTATATTTCTATCAAGGCAGTTGCATCTATTAAAACATTGAAACAAGCTTTCCTTTATTTTCAAGCAACAGAATGCTGCCATCAGTCCACAGAGATGTCCTGCCTATGCTACAATTGAGCAATATCATGTATGTTTTCATTGTCAGTGCAACACCAATTACACCCCAGTGTTTGACTGACTTAATCAAGCAGCACGTTCCTTCAGTTGTATAAATAGATTGGTTTGATTTAGTTTAATTTATTATTGTCACGTACCTAAGTACGTGATATGCTTTTCACTTTACTCCTATACTTTTGTACTGAGTACATGTAAAAATAAAATCAAAATCAAAAAGTTAAAAAGATAATTGTAATGTGGCTGATTTATATTTGTTAGGAACTACATACCCATTGTCTGCTAACAAGAGGAACGTGTTCAGCCTTTATGCCTTTTTTTGAGTTACCAGGAAGCTTGGCGAGCTTATAGATTCTGTTACTTTCTCCTTTGAAATGCTTGGCCGATCGGATTCGACTTGCTAACCAATCAGTAGCCTTTTCCCCTGTAGTATATATTGCTGTGAGTGTTTGGCATTCTTGCATTTATCTTGATGAGTGGAAGTTGAAAATCTTTGTCAACATGTCCTTCTTTCAACAAAATACTCTTGTGTTATTATTTCAGGAAGTATTTGTTGTAATCTTCCTTAATTCTAACACTATCCATTATAACCATAGAAATACATTTTCTTTCATCACGGTAACAATGTAAAAGCAAAAAGCAAAATACCTTGCACTGCAATGCAACCTAATTAGTCAGCAGAGGTGTTAGGAACTGCCGATGCTGGAGAATCTGAGATAACAAGGTGTGGAGCTGGATGAACACAGCAGGCCAAGCAGCATCAGAGGAGCAGGAAAGCTGACGTTTCAGGCCTAGACCCTTCTTGCAGCACTTGTTTGTGGTAAACAGTTTGGCATACTTAGTTCTTACTATACAGTCTGGAATTATGCTGACCATGTACTGCAGTGAGAATTGGAACAAGTGGCTCTTTCAAATAGATTCCTCTGACAATTGTGGGCAGAAGTACTGGGAGGATGAACGGTTAGAAGGAGTGTGTAGCTGTCTGAAAAAAAAAGATGCAGGCTTAGAAAACCTTGTGTCATAACAGCTAGAAGATAGTGGCCTGGAATTCTCTTGGAATTGCTCCCATTCAGCACCACAATTTTGCCAGAAGTGTGGTGGAAAACCCTCTTTTCTGGCCAGTGACTCTTGCTGGGAAGCAGCTGCATAGATACTCACTGGACTTGTTTAACTGACCATTCTTGATGTGTGAACCTCGATGATAAGTGTTGACAGACTTCTGGGAAATCACAGCAGCTTCTGATCCAATGATAACCAGATGGTCATATACGCACATTTTCCAGCAAGAGTAACTGGTTAATGAGCAGGAGTGTGAATCCTTGCTTATTTTTCACTTCCTAGCCTAGAGACACAAAGGTCAATTGCCTAGTTCAGCTACCTTGATGCAGACTACATAAAGAACAAGAGACCTTGCTAATTTGTGTATCTCAGTTCCACATGAGCTACATTCACACATTCAACCATCAGGGAAGCTGCACCTGTTTGTATCATTTAAACAAGTTTTGTTTCTCTCGTTTTTGTTCCTTTTTCTGCCCATTTATGGCTGTTGCTGGCCAGACCAGCATTATTTGCCTATTTGTAATTAGTCTCGAGGGAAATATAGCAGACTAGTTTCTTGAATTGCTGCAGACCATGTAGTGTAGGTACAGCAATAATGCTGTATCAAATCGAGTTCCAGAACACTGATCCTGCAATATTGAAAGCATGGCAATGTAGTTCCAAGTCAGGATTGTGTGTGTCCAGGAGGCCAACTTGCAACTGGTGATATTTTCATGGGGTTATGACATGTAGCTTTGTCTATTCTTTCTGGTTAGTTCCTACTGCCTCTGGTTGGGTGTCATCTCCTCCTAAGTATTGACGCAATTAAGTTTATTTCATTTAATGTATGCAATTGGCGAGGTGGTGGCCCGATGGTATTATCGCTAGACTGTTAATCCAGAGACCCAGATAAAGTGCTGGGGGGCTGGGTTTGAATCCTCCCGCCACAGATGGTGGAATTTGAATTCAATAAAAGAAATCTGGAATTAAGAGTCTAATGATGACCGTGAATCCATTGTCAATTGTTGGAAAAACCCATCTGGTTCACTAATGTCCTTTAGGGAAGCAAACTACCATCCGTATGTGGTCTGGCCTACACGTGACACCAGACCCATTGCAATGTGGTTGACTCTTAACTGCACTTTGCACAATTCGGGACAGGCAATAAATAAACACACTCTGTGAATAAACTTTAAAAATGCATAATCACAGAGGCAAACAATAGCATTGTCAGTAGTTCAATAGTATTCATTAAGCCTGCCTTCAAGCTTCGTCAGCAGGCACTCATCAATAAATGTGAGTCAATCTTTGAAATTCCTCATATCTGCAGCCTGGGTGGACAACCTTACTGACAATGTTGTATGTCTGAACAAAGGCTTGGCCAGTCCAGAAAGGGCCATTATCACTTTGGGAGATCTAACCCATGTTAATGTATTGGAGCAGTTCACAACAACCTCGTAAATCTTCTTTGCACACTTTCCAGTTTAACTATGTCTTTCCTATAACAGGGTGACCAAAACTGTACACAAGGCCTCCTACCCTCCCTCGACCTCTTCATCTCCAACTGCCGTCGAGACATCAATCGTCTCAACCTCTCCACCCCTCTTAAACACTCCAACCTCTCCCCCGCAGAACGTGCAGCCCTCCACTCCCTCCGCTCCAATCCCAACCTCACCATAAAACCCGCGGACAAGGGAGGGGCAGTCGTAGTATGGCGCACTGACCTCTACATTGCTGAGGCCAGGCGCCAACTCTCTGACACCTCCTCCTACCGCCCCCTGAATCATGACCCCACCCCCGAGCACCAAACCATCATCTCCCAAACCATCCACAACCTCATCACCTCAGGCGACCTCCCACCCACCGCCTCCAACCTCATCGTTCCCCAACCACGCACCGCCCGCTTCTATCTCCTCCCCAAAATCCACAAACCTGAATGCCCTGGTCGACCCATTGTCTCCGCCTGCTCCTGCCCCACCGAACTCATCTCCACCTACCTAGACTCCATTTTCACCCCCTTGGTCCAGGAACTCCCTACCTACGTCCGTGACACCACCCATGCCCTCCACCTCCTCCAGAACTTCCAATTCCCAGGTCCCCAACACCTCATTTTTACTATGGACGTCCAGTCCCTATATACCTGTATTCCCCATGCCGATGGCCTAAAGGCCCTCCGCTTCTTCCTGTCCCGCAGAACGGACCAATCCCCCTCCACCGACACCCTCATCCGCCTAGCCGAACTCGTCCTCACCCTCAACAACTTTTCTTTCAATTCCTCCCACTTCCTACAAACAAAGGGTGTGGCCATGGGTACCCGCATGGGTCCAAGCTATGCCTGCCTCTTCGTAGGTTATGTGGAACAATCCCTCTTCCGTACCTACACTGGCCCTAAACCCCACCTCTTCCTCCGTTACATTGATGACTGCATCGGCGCCGCCTCGTGCTCCCACGAGGAGCTCGAACAGTTCATCCAATTCACCAACACTTTCCACCCCAACCTGAAGTTCACCTGGACCATCTCTAACACTTCTCTCTCCTTCCTGGACCTCTCTGTCTCCATCTCGGGCAACCACCTAGAGACAGATGTCCATTTCAAGCCCACTGACTCCCACAGCTACCTGGAATACACCTCCTCCCACCCACCCTCCTGCAAAAATGCCATCCCCTATTCCCAATTCCTTCGCCTCCGCCGCATCTGTTCCCAGGATGAGACTTTCCAATCCCGCACATCTCAAATGTCCTCATTCTTCAAGGACCGCAACTTCCCCCCTACAGTGGTCGAGAACGCCCTCGACCGTGTCTCCCGCATTTCCCGGAACACATCCCTCACGCCCCGTCCCCGCAACAATAATCAAAAAAGAATCCCCCTCGTCCTCACATACCACCCCACCAACCTCCGGATCCAACGCATCATCCTCCGACACTTCCGCCATCTACAGTCAGACCCCACCACCAAAGACATCTTTCCCTCCCCACCCTTATCTGCCTTCCGGAGGGACCACTCCCTCCGCGACTCCCTTGTCCGCGCCACACTCCCCTCCAGCCCCACCACACCCGGCACTTTTCCTTGTAACCGCAGGAAGTGCTACACCTGCCCCCACACCTCCTCCCTCACCCCAATCCCAGGCCCCAAGAAGACATTCCACATCAGGCAGAGGTTCACCTGCACATTTGCCAATGTGGTATACTGCATCCGCTGTACCCGTTGTGGCTTCCTCTACATCGGGGAAACCAAGCGGAGGCTTGGGGACCGCTTTGCAGAACACCTGCGCTCAGTTCGCAACAAACAACTGCACCTCCCAGTCGCGAACCATTTCAACTCCCCCTCCCATTCCTCAGATGACATGTCCATCCTTGGCCTCCTACAATGCCACAGTGATGCCACCCGAAGGCTGCAGGAACAGCAAATCATATTCAGCCTGGGAACCCTGCAGCCCAATGGCATCAATGTGGATTTCACAAGCTTCAAAATCTCCCCTCCCCCAACCGCATCCCAAAACCAGCCCAGCTCATCTCCACCTCCCTAACCTGTTTTTCCTCTCACCTCAAGCCACACCCCCATCTCCTATCTACTAACATCATCCCGCCCCCTTGACCTGTCCGTCCTCCCTGGACTGACCTATCTCCTCCCTACCCCCCTACCTACACTCACCTTTACTGGCTCCATCCCCGCCTCTTCGACTTGTCTGCCTCCTCTCCACCTATCCTCTCCTCTATCCATCCTCTATCCGCCTCCCCCTCTCTCCCTATTTATTTCAGAACCCTCTTCCCCTCCCCCATTTCTGATGAAGGGTTTAGGCCCGAAACGTCAAGTTTTCCTGCTCCTATGATGCTGCTTGACCTGCTGTGTTCATCCAGCCCCATGCTTGTTATCTACAATACTCCAAGTGTGGCCTTCCTAACAACTTATACAACTGTAACCTAACATCCCAACTCCTATACTCAGTGCCTTGACCGATGAAGGCCCAGGATGCTAAATGCCTTCTTCACCACCCCGTCTACCTGTGACACCGCTTTCAACAAACAATGTGCTTGTAAACCTCGTCCCTCTGTTCCACAACATTCCTCAGGACCTTACCATTTACTATATAAGTCCTTCCTTGGTTTGACTTTCCAAAGTGCAACACCACACACTTATCTATATTGCATTGCATTTGCCAATCCTCAGCCCACTTCCCTACCTCATCAAGATCCCTCTGTAATTTTTGATAACCTTCTTTGCTATCAACAATACCACCTGATAGTGTATCATCTGCACACTTACTAATCGTGCCTTGTACATTCACATCCAGATCATTTATGTAAATAACAAATAACAAAGATCCCAGCACAGACTCCACTAATCACAGGCCTCCAGTCCAAGGAACAACCTTCAACCATCACCCTCTGCTTCCTACCATCGAGCCAATTTTGAATCAAATTAGCTAGATCTCCCTGGATCCCATGCAACCTAAGCTTCATGACTGGCCAGCTATGCGGGACCTTGTCAAAGGCTTTACTAAAATCCATATAGACACATCTACTGCCCTATCCTCATCCATCCTCTTGGTTACCTCTTCAAAAAACTCTAAAAGATTTGTCAGACTTGACTTTCTGCATACAAATCCATGCAGACTATCCCGAATCAGACCTTGACTATCCAAATGTTATTTGATCCTGTCCCTCAGTATCCTCTCTAATAACTTGCCTACCACTGATGTCAGGCTCTCTGGCCTGTAGTTCCCTGACTTGTCTTTGGTACTTTTCTTAAAAAATGGAACAACATTAACCACCTTCCAATCTTCTGGAACGTCACCAGTGGCTAAAGATGAAGCAAAAATCTCTGCAAGGGCCTTTCCAATTTCTTCTCTAGCTTCCCACAACATCTTCCCACAACATATACAGATGTCATCTGTATATGTAAATTTCTAGGAATGGGTTGGGAGTAGGTCTTTGTTGTATAAATTTATTAGAGTTAGACCTAAGATAGGCCCTTGGGGTAATCCATTTCAATGTATATGTGAGTGTCATACGATAGATTTGGATGATATAGCTGACATGGTAGAACATCTGGAAGTGTATCCAACTTGTGGGATATGGATGTGAGGCTTGGAGCAGTATTTGATGGTGAGATGGAGCTATGAATGTTAAGAAAGTGTCCTGATTGATAGAGCTTTTATTCATTCACAGAATATGGGCATCACTGGCTGGGCCAACATTTATTGACCACATCTCTAACCGCCCGGGAGAAGGAGATGCTGATCTACCTTCTTGAACCGCCCCAGTCATTGGAGTGTAGAGACATTCAAAATGTTGTTATGTCGGGAGTTCCAGGATTTTGTTAGTATGTGTGCACGGTGATGTGGGCAGTGGTTGAAGTTACTGAGCAGATAGTGGTAATCTTGACCACCCCTGTGAGATTAGCCTTGATCTTATTAAATTGAAAAACAGCTTAGAAGGGCCAAATAGCCTCCTTCTGCTACAAATTAATTTGTTTACATAAATGTTTCAGCCGTAGAACTTCCTGCAGGACTGTACCCAGGTCCTCAGAGCTTCACTCCTGATATCCACCTTCATGACCTTCCTTTTGCTTCACATGGCGTTTGAGAATTTGTCTGGAAGAGCTCCTGGTGCTTTCTTTACTTTACAAGTCCAACAAGACTGACAGCGCGGCATAGAATACTCTGAGCCTCATGTTTCCCCCTCTGCTGTGCCATTCTCCACTGTTTGCCAGCTCAGATTCACTTGCTAGTTGCTGCCAGCATTTGTTCCAGTCAAAGGGCATGACCCCTTTATGAGATGCTTAGACTTGCTTTCACTAAATTTGCAAGTTAAGACATTAGACCCCCTTCTGATGTATGCAGCAGCCTTCAGTGTGGTTAACTCTGTTGGGAGACAGCAGTCAATAAGCAGACAGTGTGTAGTTAATGTCCACTTCTGTTCTGGGGGTTATCCAATTTATTCTCCAATACCTCCTTGTCCCGGTTATGATACTCTGGTGTATACGACCACAACACAGTGTTAGATTCATTCTGAACATTTCTGGGAATCACAAAAATAAACTATCATTGCCATCTTTGACAAAATCAAATCTAGACTGTGCACAACAGGAACTGAAATTGTTGGAAAAACTCAGCAGGTTTGGCAGCATCTGTGGTTAAAAAGCAGATTTAATATTTCAGGTCCAGTGATCCTTCTTCAGCATGGCTCTGAAGCCAGACCTGCTGAGTTTTCCAGCAATTTCTGTTCTGTTTAAGATCTTCAGCATCTGCAGTTCTTTTGCCCCTGTGCAGTTGATGCAAATCTTCTGAAACATGAGAACCTTAATGGGAAACCTTGGCAGCCCACAAAGTCATTTATAGGCTCATAACTGTGGAGCTAAGAAGAACAAGATCAATGATGTCATGAGTGGATCTTCCTAAAAACACAGCACTGTCCTGTGTAATTCAAAATTCTGACTAGAGAGTTTGATGACTGTACTATGCTGAGTTACCTGAATTTAACTCTGTTCTTGATCCCCATCTTCTTATTGTCATGAAACTATCATTCCTTGTGGGGACCAACTTTTAGTTAGCCGTCAATTCCCCAAATGTGTCAACAACACAGAATTTTACCTCTTCAGCACTTAAGGCCTTAAAAATCTTTTGTCAAGGTGAATTTTTTCACCCCTGAAGCGTAGCCTACTTAAACCACTACTTCATCAACATAACTTCATCATCTTCAGCATCACTTTCTGACTGTTCTGGCCTCCCAATCTCACTTTCATCCTCAAAACTTTCATTGGTCTTGCTCAGCCATACCTCAACATTTTCTACGGCTCTGGATTCTTGTGAACTCCGCTTGTCTGACACTAGATGTCTTTTTTACCCACCCCGTCTCCCACAGTTTTGGACTTTCACTCATGATGGCTCTGCCTTGCTGAAGTCCACAAGATGTTCACTCCCTTTGTTCACTTTTTTATTCTTTCATGGGATTTGTGCCTGTCAGTTATTGCACGTTCCTAGTCGCTTTTGAGAAGGTTATGGTGAACTGGATGCTGGAATCTAATCTAAATTCCTTCATTTTCCATTTCCACCTCTCACCTGTTTAAAGTCCTTTTAGAAATGTTTGTTCTTGTGAGAAGTGACAAAATAAAATGTAAGGAAAGACCTGAAAAATTGAAGATTTCTTCATTGGCCACAATGCAAACTGTAGGGAAATCTGATAGAAATATTGAAATTATAAAATGCCAAAAGATGCAGTGGAAGTGATGTGTAGAATGGGTTGCTTCTAGTTGAAGGGTGAAGGTATAGATTCAGTATGAGAGATTGAGTAAAGAGGAGAAACTTGTCTGCACAGAGAACGAGAATGTAGAATAGACTTTCTGTGATAATCATTGAGACAGTGACCATATCAAGATTAGGTTTGGAGAAAAAGGGTTAAGAGATATAGGAACAGGATAAGTAGATTTGACTAGAGCTATTTTACTTGACTGGAATACATGTGCTAGACAAACAGGTTGGTCTGAATAATTTCCCTCTTGTAACACCTATGCTTTTCTGTTGCAAAAGTGTAATATTGTCAGTACTGTGTTTGTTTCAGTGTTTCAGTGCTAGAAGGCGGAAAAACTAAGTAATGTTCCTAGTACTGATCAATAACGAGTGAGGACAAAGTTGGGCTAGTGACAATTTTTTTGCTACACACACAATTGACTAGCTTGCCAACAATCACTGTCTAATCTCACACATAATAAATGACCACTTGGGTGAGGTGAGGTACCAGAAAGCTGTCAGCACCAGTAGGTTTCCAAACTAGCATGAGTCAGATCCTCTAGGAGAGGAAAGGACAGGACCAAACTGAGGGGAAAAAGAAATGTAATATTGGGTCATTTACACATGGAGTTACCGTGACTCTTACTTCAAGATGAATTTTTACAAGAACATTTCCAAACGTTTTTCAAGTGATTTGTTTTCTGTAAATAGGCTGGTGTGTTATTTTGCAAATATGGGAATATGCTGTTGTATAAACACACCACAGGACTTTTAAAGGGCATCTTGACAAATACATGAATAGGGTGGGAATAGAAAGATATGGTCCCTAGAACGGTAGGGGGCTTTAGCTGTGACCCACAGCATGTCAGTGCAGGCTTGAAGGGCCGAAGGGCTTGTTCCTGTGTTGTAATTGTCTTTGTTCTTTGTTCTTATGTGTGCCATTCACATGAACAAGAAAATGAAGAGTTCAAATCTTTATCTTGGTTGAGTTTGCTGATTTTGGGCAGTTGTGTGATAATTGTGGTGCAGTTGTCACTCGACCAGTGGAGAACAGAATCACTCTGGATTCCCATTCATAATACACATTCCTGTGACCTGCAGGAAGGTGCATGCCTGGTAACACATGTGAAGGTTAACTGGGATATGGTTAAAAAAAAACCCTGTTAGCACAGCCTAGGCTCACATAAAAATAGCCTCTCAGAAGCAGACCCAGAAGATGGCAAGTAAATAATTGAGGCTAGGTGCAGGTGGTCAAGGGAAAGGATCCTCTTTTTCATTTGGGGTTATGTTGAAATGATGCATGACTCCTTCCTGAAGCAGTGAAAAATGATGATGACTCCATTCCCTATTGTGTTGCTAATTCAAAGAAGCCTAATACAGTTTAGAAAACTTAAGAAAACTACCGAACCAAGCTTGTATTTCTTGCCATGACACTTGAAAGACAACATTGTTTACTACAAATTTGTGAGTTAGTAGCATTTAATAAACCATCTGGGGTACCATAAGAATCAAATACCTTTGAATTCAAAAGAATGACTTCCATTGGCATGGGTAAAAATTTTGATGCCAGCTCTCTTCCTCTTTCTGCACCAATCCCCTATACCTCCAATTAAACTCATCTGACAGTGTGTATGTGTTGATCCATTTAATGGATCTATTTTTAACGTGATTTTATTTATATGAATTACAAGTGTATAATTTTGTTTCATGCATGCCTCTATGTACACTGTTGTATATGATTGATTCCCCAAAACATGTTTATTCCTGTGCTCTGCTATTGTCATACCACGTAACTGTGATGTACTGTATCACCGTAACACTGAGTGACCCAAGATCAACTCCATGTTGAAGAACGACATAAAAGAACCTGACATTAACCTATTACTTCTTTCTGAGTGTATATTTTTCTAATGCTTCATTGAGTTCATTTAGTTGTACATTAATGTGACTTCTAGATCATGTGTTTTTGTAACAGAGGTGACTTGAGAGCTTTTGGTTCTCTGCAGCAACACAGCGAATATACTTTGAGATGCTGTGGGCCAGATACACAGCATCAGTCATTTTATTGCCCAGTTACCATCCCAAGGGAAAATGTACTGACAATCCATTATCCAGTTATGTAACTCATTTTGTGACAATTTTTTCCAAGGTTTCTTTTTCCGTGTGTTCCCTTCCACTCCTCAAGATGACTCATGTTAGTTCCATGGATACTGACAGGCCTCGAGCAGCTCATCCAAATATCCATTCTCCATGTGTCAGCACCTCCAGGAGAAAAGAGGAAAAAACACTGGGCACAATCTCCCTTAGGAACATATGAACACAACTTAGCCCAGAGAAATCATAATGCAGTTTGGTCGAAGCCAGGTTTAGTGAACCTTGGAGTACAGCTAAAACTATATGTTCCGAAGAAGAGTTCATGTTGGACTCAAAACGCTAACTCTGTTTCTCTATCTCAGCCGATGCTACCAGATCCGCTGAGTTTCTCCAGCACTTTCTGTCTTTAATTTCAGGTTTCCACCATCCGCAGCATTTTGCTTTTATTAAACTAAGCGCTGAATTTATCATGTTTTGGCAAATCCTGCCTCATTAACTGCCCCTATGGTGCCCCTCTTACCTGATGCTAGTGTGATTCTCACACCCAGGACAGCCAAAAGTACTCAGTACTTCCAGGATGTACCAACAGCCCTGCCGCTGGCACCATACTTAAAAGGCTAATGCCATACCCAGTCAAGTGTTGCAGTCCGGAGCTGCCCTCAACATTTGCAGACATTTGACCCAGGCATGGCTGCAAGTGGGAAACAAGTGCCCTGTTTTGTAGACTGAGAGCACTTGATGGATGGGATGATAGAGAGGAAGGCCATCCTCTTCCAGAGGTTCACCAATGGAAGCCGGGCTACAGCACCCTGTCAGTGTGGTCTGAGACTGCCAGTGCAATCTCCTTGGTCTGGAGAAGCACCCAGAAAAGTACGAAGATGAACAAACTTCTCCATTCTGCCAGGGTAAGTGCTACCATCTACTCTCTGCTCCCTCACATTCATTCTATCCCTTCTACCTCATTCTCACTCTATCCCTTCTGCCTCACACTCACTCCATCTCTGCTGCCTCACACTCACTCTATCTCTGCTGCCTCTCGCTTGCTATCTTTGCTGCCTCATGCTCATTTTATCTCTCCTGCCTCACGCTCACTCTATCTCTGCTGCCTCACGCTCATTCTATCTCTGCTGCCTCACGCTTGCTATCTCTGCTGCAGCACCCACCTTCCATCAAGGCTCATGTTCCTCCACTCTCACTATTGCATGCATTATGTTTCCTCATACACTCTTGCTCCCCTCCGACAGCACTAACACTGCCTGGCTTCTGTGCTGCCTGGGGCTCACTCACGCAGCATCCTTCCCTCACCTACGCAGCACCTACAGCTGTGCTACCCACTTTTATCTCACCCAATCCCTCCCTTTCTTTCATTTTAGAAGAAAACAGCCCATTACAAGATCAAAAAAGTCAGGATGAGTGGCAAGATACCAGATATTTGTCTTCTTACACCCTACTAGGGTCTTGGCACTGGACAGGGAGGGCCAGGGTGTCCCCTTTAGGGATCCAAAAACCAAGTAAGAAGCACTGTTCATAATGTGCCACTCCTTAGTTACTTCCCCCCACCGTGCATTTATTGTTAACATGTCACAACTTCTAATCCTTGCTTGTGATCCCTCTTTTGTCTTCCACAAGCAGCTGGAAAATGTCCGCAGTGTCCACCACCAACCCTACAAGGCATGCTGTCCTCCACATAGACAAAAAAAAAACTGCAGATCTGGAATCCAAGCTGGGACAAACTAGAGGCTGGAAGGACACCTCAGTCCTGAAGAAGGGTAATACCCGAAACGTTGACTGCTCCTTTCTTCCAAATACTGCTTTGGCCTGCTATGTTCCTCCAGTCTCCTGTTTGTCTATCAGTCCTCCACAGACCCCTCAGAAGAAGCCCAGGCAAGGCTGCCTCCTGCACACCCTCCAGTTCAGATACAGACACCTCAAGGGTATTTTCTATAAGGTCAGGAACACATGTTGGTGAGCACTTCACTGCCACATCTCTGCAGTTGGTTGAGGAAGAAATGCCCAGTTTGTTGGCACTCAGAGGGCTGGTGGAGACCAGGAACCTGCGGGGCTCCCCAAGCAGGAGAATACCATGGTGTCAGCAAACAGAGTTTCTGGGCCGTAGGCATACAAACCTCTTGACCTCTTGACCAGCTGACAGGTCATGTCCAAGTTCCTGGAGTTATTTTGGAGTGTGACTTCCTGTGCCAGGACCCCCTGCCTGAAGGATGTCTCCTTGGGTTTAAGGCTCCCCCTTAGACTTTGAGACATGGCCATTTGCTTGCAGCTCATTCTATGTACCCGGCTATCACTTGGTTTAGCACTGTGCTGTTGAGCAACATGCCACATCTTGACTGACTCCTGACCAACATGACAACAGCCTGGTCTTGTTTCTGTGCTAACTGCAAGGCATGCAAGGAAAAAGAACTGTGAACATTTAAAGATAACAAGCATGGGGCTGGATGAACACAGCAGGTCAAGCAGCATCATAGGAGCAGGAAAACTTGACGTTTCGGGCCTAAACCCTTCATCAGAAATTTCTGATGAAGGGTTTAGGCCC
>JAHRHZ010000249.1:25590860-25606981 GCA_024137785.1 Ginglymostoma cirratum
ACATGGAGTACGTATGGCCACTATCTATGGACCATGCCATGAGTTGTTGGTGCCCAGTGTACAAGATAGAGGTCCAAGGAATAAGCAATAAGTTGGAGTCACCAGGTACCTGTTCTGACTTTCACATCATGAGTTCATAGCATCTAGTTTCTGCCAATGGGTGGAGAATAGGGGAGTACGTTTTAATGAGGTGAGATTAGGTAATAATGAGGGGGAGAATGAACAAAAATCTCCTTTAATAGGCCTCTTGCCACTCACTAACTGTCATCGAGTCTAGAACTTAGTTGGAAAATTTGAAATGTTGCTCCCAAAGGCAAGAAAGATCTTATTTGATTTTTCACCCACTTCTCCCAAATTTCCCACTATAGCCAATGCTGTTCAGGACCTGGGAAAATTTCTACATTATATGTTATTTGCTGTTGTTTGGCACTGTTGGTGGAATGTGTTCCCAATTGTCTGCCAAGTGAAGGCCCACATCCATGTTTGTAAATTGTCAATTGGCTAACTGGATGGGATCATAGAATCATAAAGTCCCTACAGTGTGGAAACAAGTCATTCAGCCCATCAAGTCCACACTGACCCTCCAAAGAGCATCCCAGCCAGACCCACCCCTTATTCTAAGCCTGTAACCTTGCATTTCCCTTGGCTAATCCACCTAACCTGCACATCTTTCAACTGTGGGAAGAAACCAGAACATTTGGAGGAAACGCGTACAGACACAGGGAGAATGTGGAAACTCCAGACAGGCAGTTACAGACTAGAACTGAACCCACTCCCTAGTGCTGTGAGGCAGCAGTGTAAACCACTGAGCCATGATGCTGCCCTAAAATGGCAGTAGACAGTTTTATGCTTGTGTGTTACAGTGTGTATTCTTAAGGTTACCTTGAACTCTCAGCACCAGGTGATAGCAACCAATCCACAGATCATATCATATAGAACCAGGCTAGATGGTCAATCAACACAGTAAACCACCCAAACTCAGACAGACGACAAAATTCAGCACAGAATTTTCAGTCAGTTCCAATTTTCTATGATAGATAAAAGGTACTGCAGATGCTGGAGAATCCGAGATAACAAGCATGGGGCTGGATGAACACAGCAGGTCAAGCAGCATCATAGGAGCAGGAAAACTTGACGTTTCGGGCCTGGAGGGTTTAGGCCCAAAACGTCAAGTTTTCCTGCTCCTATGATGCTGCTTGACCTGCTGTGTTCATCCAGCCCCATGCTTGTTATCTCCAATTTTCTATCCCTGGCTTTAACCACTGAAAGCCCAATGGAGTTCCCTCAGCTATTTACTCAATAACATGGCACGAATGTGAACTTTTGCTGTGTGATTGCTAGGCACTCTTTCCACGTGATATGTTAAACAGCGCCTTTAGCTGTTGCCCTTTCCCCTTCTGATCACAACATGAGCATGTACCGTATCTAAGCAAATGATGCTTCAATCACCTGGAGCTCCAGAACTTCAACAATTACAAGTCACCTCTTGGAGAACACATTAAGGCAGGCACCAAGCCATGGGTACTTCAGCATGTGCTGGAATGCCTGACATTGGTAACATCTTCCCCATCAAGTCTCAAGCTTTATCAAAAGCAGGTCAGAGGCTAGGAATACTGCGGTATGTAACTTACCTCCTGAAGCCCCAAAGCCAGTCCACCATCTGTGTGATGGCGATGGAATACTCCCCACTTGCCTGGATGAGTGCAGCCCCAATGACACTCAAGAAGCTCGACACCATCCAGGACAAAGCAGCCCACTTGATTGGCACTACATCCACAAGCATTCACTCCCTCCACCACCGATGCTCAGTAGCAGCAGTGTGTACCATCTACAAGATTCACTGCAGAAATTCACCAAAGATCCTCAGGCAGCACCTTCCAAACCCATGACCACTTCCATCTAGAAGGACAAGGGCAGCAGATATATGGGAACACCACCACCTTCAAGTTCCCCTCTAAGCCACTCAACATCCTGACTTGAAAATATATCGCCATTCCTTTGCTGTTGCTGGGTCAAAATCCTGGAATTCGCCCCTTAAGGGCATTGTGGATCAACCCACAGCAAGTGGACTGCGGCGATTCAAGAAGGCAGCTCACCACCACCCTCTCAAGGGCAACTAGAGACGGGCCATAAACGCTAGCCAGTCAGTGACACCCACATCCCACAAATGAATTAAATTTTAAAAAGTTGACGTCTTTAGTTGGGTGAAAAATCCACAAAGGATAGCCCTGTGCCAGCTACATTGATGCCAGGTAGCAAGCTTAATTATCACACCCCAAACTATAAGTAGAATTATATTGTAGAAATTTGCCCTGCACCACCCAGTCTGTTTATAACAAAATGAAGAAATGTAATTAGGCACATTCCAGCCGCTCCCCATCTCAAACACCAAACTCCAACTGGTTCTCAAGATAACCAACTACTTTTGCAAATAAACCCTGTAAGCTACATTTTCATGGTTTTCTCATAAATCACCTCCTGCCTAAGATATGGTTAAACAGCAAGGATTGCTCAGTTGTTAAATGGATTGTCTGGTGTGACACTCACCCATAAATTAGAGCTGGGTCCTGTCCCAGCTCTGTGAACGGAGCTCAGCCATTGCTACAATGGACTGCAACCCATATCATCTACAGTCACAGAATATCTACAAGGATTTTGACTCAACTTATTTTCAGATTCTTTATTTGAAGGTGCGGAAGGTTGGGTTCAGTTATGAGATTTTCCACATTTATCACTAGAAGAGAGATGGCTGGTATGCGGCACTGTGAGGTATGGCCAGATTTGATCTATAGCCAGACAAAAGGAACACGGCAATTGGAACCTGCGTTTGAGGGACTTGATACCACAAAATCTTTCTCCTGTCTCCAGGGGAGAGGCTGTATCATCTGGTTTCTCCCTGTGTTTTTCACATGAGCTTTTCACAAGGAGGGGAAGCTGGGGGCCAGAATTGTTCCTCCTGAACCTCTGACAGGGGTCAGCTTTGGTTAATTGAATGGAATTGTACCTAACTCTAATGACTTGGGTAAGCATTTCTTGCTACGGTGAAAACAGAAAAGGCTAGCGAGACTAAGCAGGTGTGGTAGCTCCTTTGGAGGAAGAAACTAAGTTAACATTTGAAGCTCAACATGACTTCTTCGGTTCCAGCGCCGACAGACCTGCAGAGTTCTCCAGCACATTCTGTTTTATTTCAGATCTCCAGCAACTGCAGTATTTTGTTTTTATTTAATATTTCTCACTGCGGAACGCTTTGGTAGGGAGCAAGCCAAGATTGCAGTAAATGACAATATTCATCACCTCAGCAACAGAGAAAGAAGAGGTGGAATGTTACATTTTACATACCTTTGCCTGCAATATAAGATTCTTTCCTATTGGCTGGTAGATCTCCTGTGGCACAGTTTATAGTGAGTCAGAAAATGTGCCGTTATATAAATGGCAGGAGTCTTATGCCAAGCAATGCGTATTATAGTATAGTTAAGAAAAGTAATTTTCTTCTTATCTGACAAATGGTGTGATTTTTACCCTCAAGCTAAACTTTCCCGTCTTTAGTTTTAATCAGCGCTCTGAACCTAACAGTGACAAAGGTTTCCAGCTGGTTGCTGTAACAGCTCCTTGTGCAACCATTGTGCATTCTGCTTGCTGGCCATTTCATTCGCTCTCTAATTTTTAAACGCTGCCTGTGCAGTGAGCACTTACCAGCTGCATGGCAAGCTTTTATTGTAACCAGCTGGAAACTTCCTTCAGTTTCATTGCAGACTGGAAGGCTGAAAACAAGCATTTGAAGCTTATTGCTGTTTAAAATTAAAGTGCAAAGGGTTGGTTGGGGGAATGTCAGCAACAAATAAAGAAAAGGCTCTTTCAAAACTGCTGTGAGATTGTAGGTCATTTCTACAGCGACAAATCATTTGCCCTAATTTTGGTTGATATCCTGTAGCATTGCTAAAGGAAGTAAACTTTAAAACAAAGCCACTCACTGGAACAGTGACTACTTGTCCCCTACACTGTTTTCTTCTCATTTTGTCCATCTCTTAATTTCTTTGCCATCTCTTTCTGACTCTGTCAGAGGAGCTGCAGATAAATGTAGGCAACACCCAATGTGGGCAGCAATACACGTTCATGGTAATCTAATACACTTCTTGACCGCAACATCTGACCACAGCACAATGTTCTGTCTGAATCTTACTCCGTTCTGCTACAAATATTGGTAATGAAATTTGTCTTGGCAGTAGTGCGAAATGGTGGTTGTCGATTGACAGATACTTTAACATTCAGCCCTAACTTTCCTTTCCAATTTGTCTGTGGTCTCACCTCCGGCTGTCTCTGTGCACTTCAATTCACATGGCTTCCACTCGAACCATGTCATCAAAACAATTTCACCAAGAACAGTATGTTCATCAACATGAATGCAATCAGCATTTTACTTGCAATCCATTGTGTGTTTTTTACAACCACAATATTAGATTGAATTTGATCAGTTAAACCAAACTGCTGAAAATGTAATATTAGTATCAGCTTTCAAGGAGGCTAAAGTATACAAGGATGGCAGATGGCTTAAACCAGAGTGATTAGAAAATTGGAACCTTATGCACAAAGAAGAAAAGTACCAAAGCAGAAATTGCTAGAGAAACTTAGAAAGTCTGGCAGCATCTATGGGAAGAAAGCAGAGTTAATGTTTTGAGTCCAGTGATTCTTTATCAGAACTGTTCTGATGTAGAGTCACTAAACTCGAAATACTAACTCTGTTTTCTTCCCACAGATGCTGCCAGACCTGCTGAGTTTCTCCTGCAATTTCTGTTCTTGTTACAGAAGAAAATTAGACAGCCTTCAAAGCGATCCTTATGTTAAATCGAGCATGCCTTTGATTAAAGCTAAATAGCCTATTGAGTTATGTCCAAAGTCAAATTAGACCTAGTGGGAATTTTGATGTAGTTGACAACGGGTCTTGTAGGACTGGCAATGGAGTCATGGTAATATCAGTGGGTTAGTAATCCAGAAGCCTAGGTTAATGGTCATCCAAAATAGCTCAGTTGGGAGCATGTTAGACTGAAGATCTAAAGTTGCTGGTTCAATCCTGGATATTGGCAGAATATGTTGGATGATTCAGTTTCAGTTTTTTGAGGGTTCTTGTGGTGCAATGGTAGTGTCCCTGCCTCTGGTCCAGAATGGCAGGGTTTAAGTCCCATTGGCTCCAGAAGTATGTCATATCATATTTGAACAGGTTGATTAAAAATTTCTGCAGTTTACAGAAAATAGTTCTGAGGATTGTAAAGATAGGTATTGATTTATTAAAAGCAATGAAAGTAGCAGTGAAAATCACCAACAGGAAAGCAGAGAAGCAGAGGATAGGCAGACGTTTAGCACACTATCACTGCAGTTGGGAAGTCATGTTGAGGTTGCACAGGACATTGGTGAGGCCCAGTTCTGGTCGCCCAGTTATAGGAAGATATTATTAAGCTGGAGAGCATTCAGAACAGATTCTGCAGGATGTTGCCAGGTGTGGAAGGTTTGAATTATAAGAAAAGGCTGGATAGCCTGGGACCTTTTTTCACTGGAGCATAGGAGCATGAGAGGTGACCTGAGGGAAGTTTATAAAATCATGAGGGATATAGATAGGGTTAATAGTAGGTGTCTTTTCCCTGGGACGGGGGATTGCAACACAAGGGGGCACATTTTTAAGGTGAGAGGAGAGAAATTTAAAGAAGACATGATGGGGCAATTTTTTTACACAGAGGTTGGTTCACATGTGGAAATAACTTCCCGAGGACGTAATGGATGTGGGCACAATTACAACATTTAAAACACATTTGGAGAAGCACATCAATAGGACAGGTTTGGAGGGATATGGGCCAGGAGTAGGTAGGTGGGACTAGTTTAGTTTGGGATTAGTTTGGGTTGGACAGAAGGGTCTGTTTCTGTGTTGTATGACTCCATGACTTTATGTAATATGATTAAGGAGTAGAATCTTCCCAGTCCCTGAATGGTGACGATGAGGTCAGCAGCAGCAAGATTCTTGACATTGAGCGCAAAAAACCAGATTGTCCACCCTGGTGTTGAATGGTGAGACAAGAACCTTGCTAGTGAGAGCTGAGATGCTTATTTGTATCCATTTCATGTTGTATGTCACTGTGACTTACTCCCACCTCATTTCCATGCAGTTTCCCCTTTAACCAACCACCAGGTGGAAACTAGACATTAACAATTCCCAACACAAGGCTCAGAGTGGATCCATGGCGATTCCAGCTCACTTACTGCTCCTCTGGGCCTTTATCTTGTATAGCCGTCACCACAATCTCATGATTCACTCCAAGGACAGTGACCACCCACACCACCCCTCCACAATGTTAGCTTTGGGCACGTCCCAGTCTCACTGTGTCCTCATGGCATATCTCCGATCGACTTAAAATACATGTCTGCACCTCAACACTGCATCTTAAAGCTCACCAGCACCTCTTGTTGTATTGCTGCTACCAGCACCCCTGGCTCAGGATTGGACCAGAGTACATCTCAGAGTTCTTTGCTTACTCTCTTAGAGCTCTCTTAATTTGTGCCTACTTCAAAGCTTATAGCATTTCTGTGTTGCCTTGCACTTTTTGCATTTGTCCCCTCAGCTAGAATTTAAAGGCTCACAGTGCCACTGCCATGCTAAATGTGGGCACAAAGCCATGTGGTTTGCCATGGTTGTCAACAGCGATCATTAAGGGAGGGGAAACATTGTTATACGGCACAGTGTAACATCAGTCTCACACTCCTGTAGCATTTTGCAACAACATATGGGTCAAACGCGCTGCATGTCCTTGAACCACAAGGTTCAAGGTTCACAAGGAGTAATCTTCAGACTGGCCGAGGAAGGCAGCGTGTCCCAGCACAGGAAGTCAAAGGCCATTATGCTGTCAGTCCAGGGGTTTGGACATGGTCAGTTGGCCACTTGGGTTGGTCAGGGTCAAGGACCCCACATTTCTACAGTCCAGGAACTGGGTCATGGTCAGTCCTGCAGGTCCAGTTCAACCAAACTGGGGAGTCCTGATAAGTTAATCAGGGAGCTGCATACAGATCAGTCAGGGCTGTCTATCCAAGTAAAATGGGTCAGATCTGGTGCTCAGCACAATGAAAGTCACTTGGTGTTATCAGGGGCCACTGCTGTTACAGGGAAGTTAGGAAAGTCAGTTGTGGAGATTACTGGCATGCTGCGATGCAGTGGGAATAACCATTGTAAAAGGGCAATTGAACATATGAAGGTAGAAAGTGATAGTTCACTGGAAGACTTTGGAGCATATGGGTTACCGCAGGAGGGGTGGAGAGGGTGGGGATCATTGATGATCACTACCACACTGGCTTCAAGGGAAACAGTGCAGACTAAGCTGCCATCTCACTTGGCATTGTGGAAAATGTAGCACTTCCTTAAATAGGGTTCCCAGATGGACTAATGGAACAAATAACGTAGAAAACAGTCTTTCGACTCAAAGCATTAATGATGAGTCAGAATGCAGAAAGGAGATAGAGGGTTTGATGTCGTGCTGTAATGATAACAACCTCTCTCTCAATGTTGGCAAAACAAAGAACTGATCATTGACTTCAGGATCTATATCAATCGAGTGGAGGTTGAGAGCATGATGTGTCAAGATCTTTGGCGTGACAACCGACAACCTGTCCTGGACTTCCCAGACACAACAGTCCAGAAGGCACAACAACGCCTCTTCTTCCTCAGGTGGCTTAGGAAATTTGGCATGTCCATAAGGTCCTTCACCAACTTCTGCAGATGCACCATAGAAAGCATACTGTCTGGATGCGTAACAGCCTGGTATGGCAACTACTCTTCCCAGTACCGTAAGAAACTACAGAAGGTTATGAGCACAGCCCAGACCATTACTGAAGCCAACCTCCCATCTATGGACTCCATTTACACTTCTCGTTGCCATGGAAAGGCTGCCAACATCATCAACGACCTCCCACCTCGGTAATGCTCTCCTACAATCACTCCCATCAGGCAGAACAGAAGCTTGAACCAACAGGTGATTAGACTGATGAATGGACTCTCTAACTTAAATAATGTTGATCTTGCTTTGTGCACCTCCTGTGGAGTATAGCCTGCATGCCTTACTCTGTCTAAGCAACCTATGACCTGTATGTCCTTGTTTGCTATGATCTGCCTGCATTGCTTGTAAGACAAAGATTTTCACTGTACTTAGGTACATGTGACTACAATAAATCGAATCAAATCAAACTCAGTTTATCTCACCGTAAATGCTGCCAAACCTTGTGTGTTCCTCCAGCATTTTCAATGTTTGTTTCAGTTCTTCAGCATCCACAGTGTTTTGCCTTTACCCAATGAAGCAACATTGTGGAGAAACAGGAGGTAACTCAGGGAACTGTACAGTACTACGACTGTGCACAGAACACACCTAACTCTATTCTGGGTAATGAAGATGTGGAACACCATCATGAGAATAACCAGTGTTCGTAAAAACACTAGAGGTCAACCCATGTGCATATTGAGAAAAATTTAGTGCAAAGTCTATATAACCAGAAAGTTACAGCAGCACAAAATCTGCAAGGATTGTTACATCATGCATACTGTCAGACTCCTAAACATGTGAGTTTACAAGCATCTTCCTGTGTAAATAATTTTGTAACTATTTCATATAAGGATATTTTCACGCTTTATGTTTTATCACTGGAAAAAGGGAATGCTGTGTACTGCTTGAAGAACTGTGTATGTTCCTGAGCCAAGCTCCAGGATGACACTGCATGACCAATGGCCATAAAGCACCAGCAAGTGAAACTAAGGATATGTACATAGCTGTCCTGTAACTGCAAATCAATAGTTGTCTGTTAAGGAATTTGAGATTTACAGGTAAATTGAACCAATGGCAGCAATTATGTCTGAAACACAAAAACTCCAAATAATTTAGGTGCTAAAAGGGGTTGGGAAACAAATGCTAACACTGGAGAAAAAGTAATAGAGAAACTAATGGAGCTAAAGGCTGATAAGTGCCCTGGACATGATGGTTTGCATCCTAGGATTTTAATAGAAGTAGCTACAGAATTAGTAGATAAACTGGTAGTAATTTTCCAGGAATCCTTAGATTTTAAAAAAGTTCCAGATGATTGGGAAAGCTGTCAATATAATATCTTTATTGGAAAAGCAAGGCAGACAAAAAACAGGTAGTTACAGGTCAATTCAATCAACAACTATTGTAGAGAAAATGTTCAAGTCTATTGTAGAGGAAATAATGACAGAACATTTGGAAATATGTTCTAATATTTTTAAATTCATTCATGAGATGTGGGCATCATTGGCTAGGCCAGCATTTATTGCCCATTCCTAGAGGGCAGTTTAAAAGTCAACTATATTGCTGTCGGTCTGGAGTCACATGCAAGGCCTGGCCCAGTAGGATGGCAGTTTCCTTCCCCAAAGGGCTTAGTGAAGTAGAAAGGGCTTTACAGCAATTGGCAGTGATTTCTTGGTCACTATTAAACTAGCTTTCTTTAATTACGGTTTTTTAAAATTGAATTTAGTTTTTACCATCTGCCAGGGTGGGTTTTGAATCCACGGTGCCAGAGCATTAGCCTGGGGTTCTGGGTTAATAGTCTAGAGACATGACCACTACACTGATCAAGCAGAATCAGTATGGCTTCATGAAAGGAAAATCATGCCTGAAATATTTATCAGAATTCTTTCTGGAAGTAAGAAACAGGATAGATACAAGGGAATTTACAGATGTGATATATTTAGATTTTTAAAAGTCATTCAATAAGATACCACAAGTAAGGCTACTTCATAAGATAACAGCTCATGACGTTAGTGTTAGCACATTAACATGGATAGAGGATTGGCTAACTAACGATACAGAGTTGTGATAAAGGGGGCATATCCAGGATGGCAACTTATAGCTAATGGTGTGTTACACGATCAGTGCTGGGGCCACAGTCATTTATAATATATATTAATGACTTCAATGACAAAAGAATGTAAGTTTGCTAACAATGCCAAGTTTGCAGATGACATCAAAATAGGTGGGAAGTCAAGCAGTGAGGATGACACAAAAAATCTGCAGAGGGTTAAAGACGGGCTAAGTGAGTGGGCAAAAACGTAGCAGATGGAATATTACATGGGGAGATGTGAGGGAATATTACATGGGGAAATGTGAGGGAGTGAACTCTGGCAGGAAAAATAAAAGAGGTGAATATTATACAAAAGGGAAAACTACAGAATTCTGCAGCCACAAGGATTTGGGAGTCCTTGTCCATGAATCACAAAAAACTGGAATCCAAGATCAGGTAATAGGGAAGACAAATGGACAGTTAGCCTTTATTTCAAAGGAAATGGATTATAAAAAACCACAAAGCGGTAGTCAGACCACAACTGGAATACAGTGAACATATTGGATTTGGAGACAGTCCAGAGAAGGCTCACTGGGGTGATATTCTTATGAGGAGAGGTTGAGTATGTTAGGCTTGTACACATTTAGAGTTTAAAAGAATGAAAAGAGGCTTTTGAAACATATAATGTTTAATAATTAAATATAACAATAGAAACAAGGGCACTTAACAGGGTAGATGTTGGGAGGGTGTTTGCCATTGTGGGAGAGTCCAGGACCAGAGCACATCATCTCAAAGTAGGGGGTCATCCATTTGAGACAGATGGGAAGGAGTGTTCTTTTTTTATCTCAGACAGTAATGTATCTGTGCAGCCTTTACTGCAGAGGGCTGCAGAGGCCAAGTTATTAAGTATGTTTAAGGCTGAGACAGATAGATTTTTAATCAGTTAGGGGATCAAGGCAGGAAAGTGGAGTTGAGGATTATCAGATCAGTCATGATCTCATTAAATGGTGGAGCAAACTCGATGGGTAAGTAGCCTACTTCTGCTCCCATGCCTTATAACCTTATGTTCCTGTCTTAAAGAATATGACAAATTCCATATACAATGTAAACTTGTGGCAGGCAGAACACATCCATAATGTTATGCTCATGGCAACTATCCCATGAAGTCCTGAAAAAGACCTTGCAGTGAGAATGTGCTCTCCAACACTGCACACATGCTAGAACAGGCTGAACTGAAAAAGGCACAAATTTTTAACATTGTTCCTAAAGGAACATGGCAACATGAAAGTTGAAGTAATACTGCTAGGGCAGCAAATACCTCCGATTGCAAAGTTTCAGGGGTATTTCCTGGAGTCTCTTCAGGACTCATACCAGTTCAAAACTGATACCTCTTTGAGGTAGATTGTGCATATCTCAGCCAGGCACCTTTGACCTGATGAGAAAATTTAATTTTGCTGACAGCATTCTATTGTGGTGGCACAGGAAATAAGTCTGACAAAAGACCATCAACTTGACATGTTTACTCTGCTGCTTTCTCTACACGTGCTTTGTAGCATGCTGAGTAGCTTCAACTTTTTCCATTTTTATTACAGAAAAAAGCATTTGCGGGAGAAGAAATTGCAACAGGACATTAATAGATTAATGAGCTGGCAAAACTTCGAAGATGGAGGTCAATCCAGGGAAGTATGAGGTTATCTAGCTTGGAGCAAAGAAATGAGGAGTTAATAACTGTGGATAGCTGCAAGATTTAGAGATCCAAGTACAGAAATCACTAAAAGTTAGTGGGTATGATTAAAAATGCAGGGGCTGGAATACAGTGGAAAAGTTATGTTACAGTAATATAAAGGTCTGGCTAGATCCCATTTAGAATACTATGGTCAGTTCTGAGCATTACAAGTCAGGAATGATATAAAGGCCTTAGAAGCAGGAGCAGTGCAAATTCTCTTGGATGATACTTGAGCTAAAAGGGTTAATTGCAAAGACAGATTACATAGACTAGCCTTGCATTCCCCTGGGTAAGGAAGGTTGATCTAATTGAGGTGTTTAAGATGATTAAAGAAGTTAGATAGAGGAAAATTATTTCCTCTATTGGGGCAGACCAAAACAAGGAGGAGTAACCTTATAATTCAAACAAAGCCATTCAGTGGTGATACCAGAAAGCACTTCTTCGCTCAGAGGGTTGTGGAAATCAGATAGCCTCTGCTAAAATAAAATAGGCTAGATCCATTGAAGATTTCAAAATAACAATTGATGCACTTTATATATGTATATGTATATATAACATGTATCACCAAGATAATTAGCTGCAGTCAAAATATGGACCAGACATGATCTAATTGATTGGGGAACAAACTCAAGGGACTGAATGTCTTCCTCCAGTCTCTCTGTTCCTTCCCATGATTCACATGTTTCTCCACAACTGGAAAACCGCTCCTTTAAGGAAACAGGGCAGTCTCACCAGATTTTTTGCTTCCTGGCCATTAGCCCCACAAGGCCCCTTCACATTTTCAGACCCTTCCGTTCCCACCACCCTCTTCCTTCTGGTAGTTCAGTCCTGGCGGCTGTCATCAAGAAGCCCAACCCAGTCAAAACTTCCATTTCCAGCAGGGGTCACTGAATAGTGGCAGTCACAGGAGTTCTCGAAGATAGACGCAGTCAGTCATAACTCCTTCACTGCTGAATTGATCCCACTTAACTAACTCAATATAGGGTCAAGAATGACTTTAGGGCCTTCGTTATCTTCATCATTCAGCTAGAGACTGAATAAAATCACTTGAAATCAATCATTTTCACTTTCTGCTTTCTTTCATGACCTCAAAGTATTTAACAGTCTTTGATGTCTTTTTTGAGTGTCATCACTATTGTAATACAGAAATATATAGAATCCAAATAGAACACAGCACACTCCCACAGACAGCAATGAAATAGCAGCCAGATAGTCTGGGTTTGATGATGTTGGTGAAAGATGTAAACAGGTGAGGGCAACAGGGAAAAGTTGCCTGCTATTCTTTAATGAATACCGTCGGATCATTTACATTCACCTGACAGGACAGATGGGACCTCAATCCAGCAATGCAGCACTCCCTGAGTACTGAGCCAGCAGGAACCTTTTGTCTTCCTCATTCAATAATCCAGAGAGCATCAGAAAAGTCAGGATTGAGGACAAGCCACAGAACTTAACCTCCTGAACAGGGGGACCACAGTTAATTGTTTTTGAATGATGATTTTTAGTCACTACATAACTGAATTGTAGACTTAAAAGGTGAGATATCACCAAACAACTGTTAGTTCAGAGGAGGCCAAAAAGTGGTTAAACATCTTGCCAACTTGTCACACAACTGGATCACTGGGAAAATAATTGAAAATAAAAGCTATTGACTTAATCTGATTGATCTATTCAGTCTCATCATTTCCAGTAGGGTGGTACGCTCTGACCTTCAAGTACAAAAGCAGGATTTTCAGGCTAGCCCGCATGAACAAAACAATGTTTATGTCTAGCTGCACGTTGAGATGCTATCTACAAATAAAATTACAGGATAACAAGATGTAGATGATGACACTGCTCCAATTTTCAACTAATTCTATAGTTTGTTAAATATTAAACGTAAACCTAAAATAAAGAGTCTGAACGGTGCAGTCGGGTAGAAAGTTGTCATTTACTTTTGGGGATTGAGGTTAATTCCGGCCTCAGATGGTAACATGATTATGCCATCTCTCTTTATGGCCTGCATTCTATGCAAATCAGCTCAATGCAGATTGTATCAATTTCTTTTGGCTGTAAGCCCACAGTGCCCTGAATCAGCAATCCCACCCCTGATGATTTTAATGGTAGTGTAGAAAAAAAGCTCCACAACTTCATTATGAGATAACAAGGTGCAGAGCTGGATGAACACAGCCGGCCAAGCAGCATCAGAGGAGCAGGAAGGCTGACGTTTTGGGCCTAGGCCCTTCTTCAGAAATGGGAGAGGGGAAGGGGGTTCTGAAATAAATAGGGAGAGAGGGGGAGACGGATAGAAAATGGATAGAGGAGAAGATAGGTGGAGAGGAGACAGACAGGTCAAAGAGGCAGGGATGGAGCCAGTAAAGGTGAGTGTAGGTGGGGAGTTAGGGAGGGGATAGGTCAGTTCAGGAAGGACGGACTGGTCAAGGGGGCGGAATGAGGCTAGTAGGTAGGAGATGGGGGTGGGTCTCGAGGTGGGAGGAGGGGATAGGTGGGAGGAAGGACAGCTTAGGGAGGCAGGGACAAGCTGGGCTGGTTTTGGGATGCAGTAGGGGGAGGGGAGATTTTGAAGCTTGTGAAGTCCACATTGATACCATTGGGCTGCAGGGTTCCCAAGTGGAATATGAGGTGCTGTTCCTGCAACCTTCGGGTGACATCGTTGTGGCATTGCAGGAGGCCCAGGATGGACATGTCGTCTGAGGAATGGGAGGGGGAGTTGAAATGGTTCACGACTGGGAGGTGCAGTTGTTTAGTGTGAATCGAGCGTAAGTGTTCTGCAAAGCGGTCCCCAAGCCTCCGCTTGGTTTCCTGATGTAGAGGGGGCCACAACAGAACAGCGGATACAATACACCACATTAGCAGATGTGCAGGTGAACATCTGCTTGATGTGGAAAGTCTTCTTGGGGTCTGGGATGGGGGTGAGGGGGCAGGTGTAGGGGCAGGCGTAGCACTTCCTGCAGAGGAAGTACATCATTCCTCACCTAGGCCTAGAAACAGCCCAACTCAATCAACTCAGCACTCAAGTAAAAGTAAAATACTGTGGATGCTGGAAATCCGATATAAAAGGGGAAATATTGAAGAAACTCAGCACGTCTGGCAGCATCTATGGACAGAGGCAGAGACAATGTTTTGAGTCTGGAGAAACGGAGGTCTGCAGAAGAATCATGTCAGAGTTGAAACATTACCACTGTTTTTCTCTCTACAGATGCTGCTTGACCTGCTGAATTTCTCCAGCATTTTCTTTTTTTTATTTCAATCAGTTGAGCCTCTGGAGATTAATTCGTCATGTTTAGCAGATTCCCCAGGAACTGTTTCTCACACCCTTGGTTAATTAATGCAAGATGGAATTGAGTATCTTACATTCAGTGTCCGAATGACCCCAATAAGTCAAAATTAAAAATGTGGTCCCCCTTCCCTTTGGCATCTCCCAGGTTATCACTATGTCGTTGGCTGGTGAACCGCTACTCCAACTCTCCAGTTTCTATGGGAGAGATCCTATTAGTGTCTCCTTACTTGCTTTCTCATTCTCCTCCATGATAATCCTCAACTCTGGCTCATGGCAAGGCATCGTACTCAGCCCCTTAATATACTCCCTGTACACTCATTACTGTGTGGCCAAATTTCGTCCTAACTCCATCTATAAGTTCGTTGATGATACCACTGTTGTAGATTGGATCTCAAACAACGTTGAGACAGAAAATGAGGAAGAGCGAGTGCTTGGTAGTATGATGTAAAGATAACAATCTCTCCCTCAATGTCAGCAAAATGAAGGAGCTGGTCATTGATTTCAGGAAGCAAGTTGGAGGGCATGCCTCTGTCTACATCAATGGAGCTGAGGTGGAGATGTTCGAGACCCTCAAATTCCTAGGAGTGACAATCACCCACGTTGATGCAACAGTCAGGAAAGCACAAAGCCTCTACTTCTTCAGGTGGCCAAGGAAATTCGGCACGTCCATGAAGACTCTTACCAATTTTTATAAATGCACCATAAAAAGCATTCTACCTGGATGATTCACAGCTTGGTATGGGAACTGCTCTGCCCAGCACTGTAAGAAACTGCAGAGAGTTGCTAACAGCCCAGCTAGTCGCACAAACTAACCTTCCATCCATCGACCCCATTTACACTTCTCAATGCCTTGGAAAGGCAGCCAACATCAAATACCCTTCCCACCCCATTTATAATCTCTTCCAACCTCTTCAATTGAGCAGGAGATACAAAAGCTTAAACACACAAAGCAACAGACTCAAGAATAGCTTCTTCCATGTTGTTTTTAGACTTCTGAATGGACTTCTCAAATTTTAAATTTAGTGTAGATCTTGCTGTTTGTGCTCCTGCCCTGTAGCTATGCCATTGTATTCCTTGTTCTGTTCACAATCCAAGACGGTGGCAGCGGGGACATGGCTCCTGAGCACAGGCCTCGGCTGCTGCTGGCCTCATGTGGCAGGTCCAGCCACATCCACGTGGCTTCAATGATAACAAGCATGGGGCTGGATGAACACAGCAGGTCAAGCAGCATCATAGGAGCAGGAAAACTCGACGTTTCGGGCCTAAACCCTTCATCAGAAAATGATTTTCTGATGA
>JAHRHZ010000249.1:25608618-25661312 GCA_024137785.1 Ginglymostoma cirratum
GGGTAGGGAGGAGATAGGTCAGTCCAGGGAGGACGGACAGGTCAAGGGGGCGGGATGATGTTAGTAGATAGGAGATGGGGGTGTGGCTTGAGGTGAGAGGAAAAACAGGTTAGGGAGGTGGAGATGAGCTGGGCTGGTTTTGGGATGCGGTTGGGGGAGGGGAGATTTTGAAGCTTGTGAAATCTACATTGATGCCATTGGGCTGCAGGGTTCCCAGGCTGAATATGATTTGCTGTTCCTGCAGCCTTCGGGTGGCATCACTGTGGCATTGCAGGAGGCCAAGGATGGACATGTCATCTGAGGAATGGGAGGGGGAGTTGAAATGGTTCGCGACTGGGAGGTGCAGTTGTTTGTTGCGAACTGAGCGCAGGTGTTCTGCAAAGCGGTCCCCAAGCCTCCGCTTGGTTTCCCCGATGTAGAGGAAGCCACAACGGGTACAGCGGATGCAGTATACCACATTGGCAGATGTGCAGGTGAACCTCTGCCTGATGTGGAAAGTCTTCTTGGGGCCTGGGATTGGGGTGAGGGAGGAGGTGTGGGGGCAGGTGTAGCACTTCCTGCGGTTACAAGGAAAAGCTCTGGGTGTGGTGGGGCTGGAGGGGAGTCCGCACTCGGCCATTGCCTCCCCCTGCAACCTGCAGTGTGAAAATGATCTCCCTCATTCCCCATTGCATCTCTTGCCCAAAATCTTTGATCTGTGTCTCTTACTCCTTGTGAAATCAGTTAAGGGGAAGAACTTTTTCTTGTCTACATTATCTAAGCCTGTCACAGTCTTTTATACTTCTCTTAAATTTCCCTTCAATGGCTATTTCTCTAAGGAAAACAAACACAGACTTTCCAACTTAATTTTGTGACATAACCACTCTCTGCATCCTTGAACCATTCTGGTAAATCTCTTCTATACGCTCTTGGAGACCCTCACAAAGTTCCTAAATCCAGTGACTGGAACTGGGCACAATATTCTAGTTGTGGCTAAACCAGAGTTTTATGAAGGCTCAGCATAATTTTCCACTTTTGTACTCAATGCCTTTATTTAAGAACTTCCTGAACCCATATGCTTTTTTAACTGCTCTCAATCTGTTCTGCCATCTTTAGAGAGTGGCACACATGCACCTCTAGATCACTCTGTTCCTGAACAATCTTTGGAATTATATTACCAAGTCTACATTTCTTCTCCCCATCTCGTCTGTCATAATTCATTGTCACATACTTCTTTGTATCAAATACCATCTCAAGTTCTCTGCCATTCTGTTGGCCCATCCTTGTTATGTTGTAGAAAATGTGTATCATCCTCACTGTTTGCCATTCCTCTGAGTTTGGTACTGTTGACAAATTTTGAAATTTTACTCTATATTTCAAGATCCAAATACTTATGTAGCAAAAAAATCGGATGGGTCCCGGCACAGAGTCTTGGGGAACATTCCATTATATCACCCACTGGTTTGAAAAACAACCATCTTACTGCTTCTATTCTTAGACCAATTTCTTTTATCCAATTGCCCATTGACCCTCCTTCTCCATGTGCTTCAATTTTTTACCCAGTCTTTTGTGTGGTACTTTATCCAATGCTTTTTTAAACTACAGATGAATAATGTTCTCTACATTCTATTCAATAAACTTTAGAGCTACTTCTCAAAAGTCTTAATTAGAATAGTCATCTATGATGTGCTTTCTACAAATCTATGCTCTTCTCTTGAAATAATCCAAAATAAACTCTCCAAGTGCCTGTCAATTATTTTACTGTTTAAGGGTTTCAGAACCTCACTCACCACTGATTTCGACTAACCAGCCTGTAATTGTAAGGACTGTTCAGGCACTCTTTCTTTAATTGGAATGTCACGCTCTCCAATCCTATGCCACCTACACACTCTCCTCGTCTCCCAACTTCCATATTGAGGGAAGCTTGAAACATTAAGGCAAACAATTCCAGCATCTTCACACTCAGTTCCTTTAGAAATGAAAGCCATCCAGACCAGGTGATTTATCGACCTGAGGCAAAGCCAACATTTCCGGAAGCTCTCTCCTTTCAATTTCCACACTAATCAATGTCTCCAATCTCTCTGATTGCCTGTAGCTTGTCAGATTCTTCTTCCTCAGTAACTGCAAATACAAAGAACTCATTAAGCATTCCAGCCTGTCCTGAAGAGTACATCACCTCACTTGTCTAATGAGGACCCAGTCGACTTCTTATTACCTGTTTACTTTATGCAAGCTGGTAGAAAGCTTTTGGGTTCAGTAGTTGTCATTTGTTATTCTATTTTCATGCTCTTTTTCAGTCTTATTTTCTCTCCTCTTCATGTCCCAATTCAGAGTATTGCATTGACCTGGTTTTGACATGAAGAACTCGTCTGACATTCATCATACACCCTCCTATTTCATCATTTTTGCTACCTCCCTCATCTTTCACTGTGCCCTGTTTTAACCTTTACCTTTCACTATGGTTGCCAACTGATATTAAATGTATTATTGGAGATTACATCACTCATCTTTCCTTCGGCTTCATTAATCTGTCAGTTAGTACTTCCCAACGATGCAGTGCCTTTCTACATCAATTGAAAAGCAAAAAGAATCATTCCCAATTTGGATAATACTTGGCAGTCCACCAAACAGCCTTTTTCGCCAATTTTCAGTATTCTTTATATCTGGTAAAGAGAAATGTTTAAAGGGAATTATAGCAAAAAAATAACTTTAATGTCCCTGCAAATTTTCTCAATGATTGTACACAATGTGCCCTGGAAGTTGACCTGCAATTCCTTTTTATTTATCTTTCCTCATGGCACATGAGTATTATTGGCTGTCCAACATCTATTGCCCATCCTTAAATGCCCTGGGGAGGTTAGTAGTGAGTTGCCTTCTTGAACTATTACAATCCTTGGAGTGTTGGGGCATCTAGAGTGCTATTAGGAAGGGAGTTCCAGGATTTTGTTCCAGTGACAGTGAAGAAATATAGGTCTAAGTCAGGGTGGTCTGTGATTTGGATGGAACATGCAGGTGGTGTGTTCCTATATATCTGCTGCCATTATCCTCTAGATGTTAGTGGTCATGGGTTTGGATGGTACTGTTAAAGGAGTCTTGTTGAGTTACTGCAGTGCATTTTCAAAGTGATACACACTGACGCTACTGTCCATCAATGGAGTAAATATGAAGGGTCTGGTTGTGGTACCAATGAAGCAGGCTGGTTTCCCCTGGATGGTGTGAAGCTTCTTGAGTGCTGCTGGAACGACACTCATTCAGGGAAGTGAAAGGAATTCCTGACTTGTACCTATGAGGTCATGGACAGGGTTTGGAGAAGCAGGAGGTGAGTTACTTGCTGTGGAATTCCTAGCATCTGACTTGCTCTTGTAACCATAGCATTTATATGGCTTGTCCAGTTAATTTTCGGGTCAACAGTAGCCGTCAGGATGCTGAAAATGTGGGATTTAATGATGTGAATGCCATTGAGCATCAAGGGGTGATGGTTAGATTCCCTTTTGTGAGAGATGGTCATTGCCATATACTTGTGTGGAACAAATGTAACTTGTCATTTGCCAACCCAAGCCTGGATTTGCCCAGGTTTTGCTGCATATGAACGTGGACTGCTTCAGTATCTGAGCTGTTGCAAATGGTGCTGAGCATTGTGTACTCATCAGCAAATATACCTGACCTTATGATGGAAGGGAAGTCATCGATGAAGCAGCTGAATGTGCTCAGCAGGTCTGGCAGCATCTGTGAAGTGAGATCAGAGTTAATGTTTCGGGTCCAGTAACCCTTCCTCAGAACTGGGAAAGGGTCGCCGGACCTGAAACATTAATTCTGATTTCTATTAACAGATGCTGCCAGACCTGCTGAGCTTTTCCAGCAACTTCTGCTTCTGTTTCTGATTTACAACATCTGCAGTGCTTTCAGTTTTTATTAAGCAACTAAATGTGGTTGGGCTGAGGACACTGCATTCAGGAACTTCTGCAGAGATGTTGCAGGGTTGAAATGACTGATCTCCAACAACCACAACCATATTCCTTCGTTTTTCCTGGGGTCCCATTGTTAATCCTAGAAGTTTGATAACTCTACATCCCCCTGTGTTAGAATATAACTAATTTGTACCTGAAGCATCACTTCCTTAAATGTCATTCCATTGCAGTTTTTCCTATCTGTGTCTGGTTGTATTTTGCTATCTATCATTCTCATGGCATTGAATTATGCCTCATCCAAAGCAGATGTTCCATATCAGTTTTTCATTAGCCTTCTACATTACTAAATTAAAACTTACGGTATGATGATGATCCAAATATTCCCAGACAGATGCTTGATCTATCTCATTTCCCAGCTTGAGATACAGCAACACCTCCTTTCGAGTTGCGCCAGGGCCGTACTAAGTGAGGCACTTCTCCTGAACACAGTTCACAAATTCTGCCCTCTCTACCAATATCACAATTGATATTTGTTTATTAAATTTCCCAGCGTCACCAGTCTATAGTTCTTGCAGATCTCTTATTTCCCTGCAGATTTGTTTCTTGCTCACTCTCACTATTTCCAGACTTCCTCTGGAACAACTAAAGATTCAGTCATACAACAGTTAAGTGGTACTGTAGAGTAAAAGAATGAAATGTATAGTCAAGTCGGAGAAGCAAGTATTAATAACATAATTATAATTATAGTTTTTAATGATCTAAAACTAAACTGTGAAAGCGAAACTTTCCATTGGGAGAAAGAAAAAGATTTTTGCCGTAATAGGACAGTTTCTTTGTCAATATGTTGCTATTCTCACAAGAAAGATAGCAAGAAAGATGATCTGGTTCTGACTAATGAAGCAGAACAGAAAGAATGACCTAAATGTATGAAAACAGTTAAGAAACAGTGACCATAATATAATTAAAGGCAACAGTGTTTAATTGAAGCAAGCAAATTATAGTGTAGCAAAAAAACCTCTACAGATTTAATGGAACAAAGTTGACAAGCAGAACCGTAGATTTGCAATGGAGAACATTTAGGCAAGAGATGAAAGGCTATAAATGAAATACATTACTGTAAGAAGAAAAGGACTGGTCTCAAAGGCTAATGTTGTAGGAATGATTGAAGAGATGAGGGAAAAGTTACAACTATAAAAGAACCACATAGTACTTACAAAGGAGACAAAAAAACTAGTACAACACAAAAACCAGAAAAAACTAACAGGGAGAGTGAGAGAAAATGTACAAAACACATGAAGGATAACAGAAGGATTTTTGTAGGCACATTCGAGATAGTCAACATAGAAGGGAGTCACCAACAGATAAAAGAAGCAAGCTGAAGACGGGAGTTAGGGAAATGGCAAAGACAATAAATAGGTTCATTGCTTCAGTTTTCACAGAGGTTGGGGGGCTTGGCAGGTTGGATGTGGAAAGATTGTTTGTGAGAGAATTTAGGACCAGATGGCATAATCTCAGAGGAAGAGGTGGACCATTTAAGATAGAGTTAAGATGAAACTCTTAATCTCAGAGGCTAGTGAACCTGTGGAATTGTTTACCACAGAGGGCTTTCCAGGCTTGGTCATTGAATACATTTAAGGCTGAGATAGACATTTTTAATCAGTGAGGGAATCAAGGATTGTGAAGAAAAGGCAGAAAAGTGGAGTTGAGGATGCTCAGATCAGTGATGATCCCACTGAATGACGATTAAACTCAATGGGCTGAATGGCTTACTTCTGCTCCTACATCTTACAGTCTTATGGAAATGTGCAAACTGGAAAAATGCCAGCCAAGTTTGCTATGAACAGTCACTTCTGAAGAATCCTGACTTGGCCTGGCACTGGGAAGTTCTCCTTCGCACAGACTGATTTTATACACAGAGTGATCGACCAAACAGACTCGTAGAAGCAAACTCACTGGAATCATTTGAGAACGACTTAAGTGCTACAATAAGAGGCATTGAGCTTCTTTCTTGAGTCCCTGTGGAACTGATCTGAATTGATGGTGGATGGGCTGAGTTCGAGAGACACACATCAATCATTTATAAAGAAATATTTTTTTTTATCGTGAAAGGTATAAAAACAGAAGCAGATGCTTTCCTCACCCCAAATTTACTAGGGGTTGCTACGTGGCCATTGAAGTTGGAGCTAATGAAAAGATTAGAGGGCCAGTTACAGAACTTCTATCAACCACCCTAAACTCAGCATGGATGGGGATGATGCTACAGTTTTTAAAAAATATTCACTTGTGGGATGTAGGTGTCACTGCCTAGACCAGCATTTATTGCCTGTCAGTAGTTGCCCATGAGAAGGTGTTGGTTAGTTGCCTTCTTGAACTGCTGCAGCCCATGTGCTGTAGGTTGGCCCACAACACCCTTGGGGGCATGGTTCCAGGATTTTATCCCAGTAACACCAAGGAGCGACAATAAATTTCCAAGTCAGGATGGTGAGTGGCGTGGAAGGGAACTTGCAGGTGGTGGTGTTCCCATGTATCTGTTGTCCTTGTCTTTCCAGATGAAAGTGGTTGTGGGTTTAGAAGTTGCCATTTTAGGGTCTTTAATGAATCACTGCAGTGCATCTTGAAGCTGGTGCTACTGAATTGAATTGAATTGCGTTAGCTTTATTGTCACATACACCCACCTGAGGACAGTGAAAAGTTTATAAGTCGCCACTTATGGCATCATTTTAGGTACAGAGTACCCAGGTTCAATCCTTAGTCACAGAATAGAGAAATGAAGAAAAAGTTACATTACAGCTATACACATTATAACCATAGATCAGAAACAAAAGACTTAAAAAGACAAACATGACGCTCTCTCTCCAAGGGCTCTCCCCAGCAGACCGTACGGGGGAGCCTCCACATTGTATAACCTTTGGCTGCTGCCACGCATCACACTGCGTCATTCTGGCTGCTGGTCACTGGCTTGCCCGCTCCGGGCTACTGGTCACTGGCTTGCCCCTTCCAGGTCACTGGTCACTGGCGTGCCTGCTCCGGCCACTAGTCACTAACGTCTACTGAGCAGGAGGAAATGGATTTTTTTTAATGTTCATTTGCAGAATGTGGGCATCACTGGCTAGGCCAGCATTTATTGCCCATTGCTAGTTGCCCAGAGGGCAGTTAGAAGTCAACTACATTGCCGTGGGTCTGGAGTCACATGTAATCCAGAACAGGAATGGACGTTTCCTTCCCTAAAGGATATTAATGAAGTGGATGGGTTTTACAAACAATCAACAGTGATTTCATTATCATCATTAGACTTTTAATTCCAGATTTAAAAAGAGAATTCAAACCCACTATTCACCATGGCAGGATTTGGACCTAGATTACCAGGACATTTGCTGGTTTGTTGGAGTAATAGTCTACTGATCAGACCACTAGCCCATCACCTCTCCATTTTTGGATGTGGTGTCAGGCTTCTTACATGTTGCTGGAGCTACACCATCAGCCAAGTAGGGAGTTTTCCATCACAATTCTGTCTTATGCCTTGCAAATGGTGGACAGGCCAAGGGGAGATACTTTCTGCAGGTTTTAACACAGTGTGGAGCTGGAGGAACACAGCAGGTCAGGCAGCATCAGAGGAACAGAAAAGTTGACATTTCGGGTCGAGACCCTTCATCAGTCGGGCACTCCATCACTCCAACCTGTCTTTGTAGCCATTGTATTTATATGGCTAGCCCAGTTCCGTTTCTAGCCAATGGATGTTGACAGGAGGGGACTCAGTGCTGGTGATGCTATTGAAAATCAGGGGATGCTGGTTAGGAGATGGAGATGGTCATTGTCTGGCATTTGGGTGGTGTTAATGCTATATGTCTATCTACAGGCCAAATCTGGATATTGTCCAGGTCTGCTATATTTGGATGTGGATATGTTTCAGTTTCTGAGGAGCCGTGAATGGTGCTGAACATTGTATAATCATCGACAAACATCCCCAATCCTGACGTTATGTTGGAGGTAAGGTCATTGATGAAGCAGGTGAAGATGGTTGGATCTAGGATACTCCCCTGAGGAACTCCTGAAGAGATGTCCTGATGCTGAGATGACTGACCTCCAACAACTATAACTATCTTCCTATGTGCCAGGTATGATTCCAACCAGCACAGAGATTTCCCCCGATTTCCATTGACTCCACATTTTCTAGGGCTCCTTGATGACACCCTCAACCACCCTTGATGTCAAGGGCTCTTACTCCAACCTCACCTCTGGAATTCAGCTCTTTTGTCCATGTTTCAACCAAGGTTATTATGAGCAACACCCAACTTGGGCATCATTGAGGAGGTTGTTACTGAGCAAGTGCTGCTTCTTAGCACAGATGATGACACCTTCCATCACCATGATCAAGAGTAGACTGACGACTGAGTTGGATTTGTCCTGCTTTTCTTGTATAGGACAGACCTGGGAAATTTTCCACATTGTCAGGTAGATGCTAGTGTTGTAGCCATGTTGGAACAGTTTGGCTGGAAGAGTGCCAAGTTCTGGAGCACAAGTCTTACACAGTGCTATTGGTAGAATGTTGTTAAAGCCCAAAGCCTTTGCAATGTCCATTGCGTCCAACCATTTCTTGATATCACGTGGAATAAATTGAATCAGCTGAAGACTGGTATCTGTGATGCTGGAGACCTTTGGTGGAGGCCAAGATGGGTCATCCACTCAGCCTTTCTGATGATTACTATGAATGCTTCAGCCTTACCTTTTGCACTGATGTGCTAGAATCCTCCATCATTGAGGATGGGGATATTTGTGGAGACTCGTTCTCCAGTGGGTTGTTTAATTGTCCCCCACCATTCATGACTGGATGTTGCAGGACTGCAGAGTTCAGATCTAACCCATTGGTTGTGGAGTAATTTATTTCTGTCTATCTCTTGCTGTTTGTGCTGTTAAGCATGCTGCTAGTCCTGCTTCATAGCTTCAATTGTTTGACATCTTATATTTAGAAATGCCTGGTGCTGCTCCTGGCATGCCCTCCTACACTTGATATTTAACCAGGGTTGATCCCCTGGCTTGATTTTAATGGTTAAGTGGGGGATATGCCAGGCCATGAGGCTACAGATTGTGTGCAGTACAATTCTGCAGCTGTTGATGGCCCACAGTGCCTCACAGATGCATGGTCTGGAATTGCTAGATCAGTTCAAAATCCATCTCATTTGACATGGTGACAGTGCCCCACAGCATGATGGAGGTTATTTTTAATGTAAAGACGGGACTTCATTTCGAGGACTGTGCTCACTTACTGATTTTGTCATGGACAGGTATATCTGCAGCTGGCAGAATGATAAGGACACAGTCAAATATGCTTTTCCTTCTTGTTGGTTCCCTCACGACCTGCTGCAGATCCAGTCTAGCAGCTGTGTCCTTTAGGACTCAATCAGCTCGATCAGTGTTGCTGCTGTAGGGCCACTACTGTTGGTGGACATTGACATTCTCCCACTCAAAGGTCTGGCTCAGTGGTTAGCACTGCTGCCTCATAGTGTCAGGGACCGAGGTTCAATTCCAACCTTGGGCTACTGTCTGAGTGGAGTTTACACATTCTCTATGTGTCTGTGTGGGATTCTTCTTGGTGCTCTGGTTTCTTCCCACAGTCCAAAGATGTGCAGATTAGGTGGATTGACTATATGAAATTGCCCATAGTGTCCATGGATGTGTAGGCTAGCTGGGTTAGCCGTGGGAAGTGCAGGGTTAAAGGGATTGGATGGGATATGATGGCATGGGATGAAGTGGACCTATGTGGGGTGCTCTTTCAGGGGGGGGTGGTCTGTGTGCACTCGATGGGCTGAATGGCCTTCTTCCACACCATAGGAATTCTATGAGTAAACAATACATATTGATCCCTTGCCACCCTCAGTTTCCTCCAAGTGTTGTTCAATGTGAAGGAGCAATGATTCATCAGCTAAGGGAGAACAGTATGTGGTAATCAACAGGAGGTTTCCTTACCCATGTTTGAGCTGGTGCCATGATACTTCATGGAGTCTAGAGTTAATGATGTGAACTTTCAAGCAATTGCTTTCCATATACCATTGTGTAGCCCACCTTGCTGGGTCTATATTGCCAGTGGGACAGGATGGTTCCATGGTATTACTATTTCATATTATTGTTTGACTCGTCTGTTAGACAGCTCTCCCAGTTTTGGCACTAGCCCCCCTGATGTTAGTAAGGAGGGCTTTGCAGAGTCAACAGAGCTGAGTTTACTGTTGTCATTCTGACGCTTCAGTTGATTGTTTGATTTTCAGTCTTTTTTAATGGCTTGCTAGGCTATTTCAGAGGGCAAATAAGAGGTACCCAATCACTGTGGGTTTTGAGTCACATGTAGGCCAGACCAGGTAGGTATGACAGTTTCTTTCCTACAGGGTATTAGGGAACAAGATGGAGTTTTCCTGAAAATTAGCAATGGATTCATAATCATCATTCCAGATTCTTATTGAATTCAAATTTCACCATTTGTCTTAGTGGTATTTGAACATTATCTGTGTCTCAGCATTACTAGTCCAGAGTAATACCACTATGCCATCTCTTCCCCGACTCATCTCACACTGGATTCTCTTTTTTTAACGATAATACATCCTAATTTGCACTTTTCCATGCTGTCCAAGGGCTGGAACACTCCTAAAATGATGGTGTGTCTCTCTTTATTATGTGTTACCAAAGAAATTGAGTCAATCAATGGAGGAGGAGTTGAAAAAAACATTGCCAGTTCCCCTTGCACTGGCTGTGTTCCAAGATGGAAGTCAAGCATGTAGATAAGCATTGCCTCGAGGCTTGTCAACAAATCAAAGATTTAATAGTTTTCTTTCTCCATCAGACTTAACCCTTTTCTTCTAAAGAGAACGCCTGATGTTGGAGTTGAGTTACACAGTTGTCGGCAGCTTTCTAGTTCACCAAGTTCAACTAAGATCAGTTAACTTGTCACAGACTAGGATCAAGCTTGGAGCTTTCGATGCAGGTTGGATCCACGTTGTTTAAATACTGAACCAGTATGGAATCTTCCACCAACACATTTTATGTACAGTGGTACTCAAAAAGTCGTTCTTCCTGAAAAATTTTGAAGGAGACTTCTGATGCTGTTATAAATGCGATTGTGAGTCATGTTTTGCAACAACTTGACACTGCAGCATTTTTTTACTTGTGGCATTACTACAAGAAAATGAGTTACTCTATTTAGTTTTAAATCTTCTTTAAAAAAATTTTGAGTTATTTTCCCCTACTATATCTACTGAAGTCTTTCACTCCTGCCTATGATTCCATGCCTATGAACCCTCCGGAATCGCATACATTTGTCCACTGCACACAGTGCATGCTCAGCACTGTTAATTATGGGGCACAAGCTACAACCAGAGTTGAGAATGACCATGTTCCCTCATGTGGTGAGTAGGAGCAGGAATCCTGAGTGGTTTGCCTTTCTTTTACTCAAAGGTGCTTTAGCCGATTTGACTTTCTGTAGCCCAGCTAACTCAGAACAGAGTTGAATTTCTGATACTTTCCGTAAGGCCTAATGCAATTTTATATAGGCCTTTAACCAGATAATCATTTGAGGGAGCAGTACTCCTTAACACGTGGACACACTAAACAATTAAGGAAATGCAGCCTTGCGGGCTGCTTTGAAGAGTTTGTGCTGGGTCCTGTTTCCTGCAATTTGGCTGAGTGACTGAATATGTTTACAGTGTTCCCTCTCTCTTTCTGAAAGCAATTTTACCCCTGGAAGCTGTTCAAATCAGATATGGACATCTCCCAATGAGGCAAGCATCTTCACCATGCAAATAAAATTGGGTCACATTGACCTTTTCTGGACCTACCTGTGGGGTGTTTGAAGGCTATCAAAATCCTAATCTCCAGAAATCAATACCTTTTAACATGTGCCAGAATCTCCAATTAGCTCCACACAGCAACTATAACCATTTTACCCATTACTTTCTGGAGTGAAGTACAAAGTAATAAGACGGCATTCAAAGACTGCAAATATTTTGGCACTTTCACAGCTTGCAATGTTTTTATTTTTATTTTCCTTTTACCCTTTTTTTAGATGACCCTATTCCAACACAGCAGCTCAGGCCACCCTGATTAGCCAAATAATAGCAAACAATCATCAGGAGATCACTGAATCACTTGAAAACCTTTCTTCCTAAAACCAAATGTGGAAATTGGATTCAATGCAAGGCAAACCCACGCATATTTGAACACACATGTATTCACATGGTTAAGAGAATTGGTTAGCTCAGTTGGTCAGACAGCTGGCTTGTGATGAGAAGCAACACCAATAGCACAGGTCCCATTCCCAGATGGATCTGAGATTACTGTGAAGGACTATCCTTCTTAACCACCACCAGTGGTCTCTCTCTAATGAGTAGTCCTGGTAGGATTATGGTGACTTTACTTTCACCCACAAGTACAGCCAAACACATATACAAACCAAACATATATTTATACAATTAATCTGCAGCACAACACAATTGAAGCAGGAGTGGAATATTAAGCTAGAGTTTGCCAACTCTCCAGTCTCCAGGAGTTGAAGATCAATCTCCGACGCAGTGCTATTTGCAACCCTGGAGAAAAATCAGAGGCGCATTAGACAATCATTTTCTTTGAACATCAACAGATCGAAAAATATTGCAAATAGGAAATGAAGATGTCTGTCTGACAGTGAGGCGTTATCTAAATTGGTAAATGAGTCTTGTAATTGGTGTAGGATCGTAATACAAGGATGAATGTGCTGACCAGCGAACAACTGAAGCAAAGGGCTAGTCGTGTGATGAAACCGCCAGGATTTCACTTAATCACAGTTGGCAACTGTGGGTCTCTGCTCCTGTTCACTATCTATTCATCCTGCTGGATGAGTATATGTGGCAGTTTTGGGGTAAAAGCAGACCCCTCCCATGATCATGTTGCCTGCTGAATGTCACTGTCAAGACTCATACATAATAAGCACTATGGTGAACTAATGTACTGTGCTATCTGAGCAGCCATATTCCAGCAAGAAATATAGTGGTGAAGAGAGAGAGTAAAAAATGAAAAGATTAGAGACACCAATGGTCAGTTGGGCAAGGTACCAGAGTTTCTAGACACCATGGATCCGCAGTGCCTTTAGACAGGAAGGGGTGAAAATAGAACGTTAATAAAAGATATAAAATAGTTAAAGTATAATTTGATTGAATGTAATAGATGCTAACAGATGTCAACTGCCTTTTGTTGTGTTCCTTCCACTTAGTGGATAAACCACAATCCTAAAAGTGTTTACTGGACTGTGCAACACAGAACTGTCTACAGATTTAATCTGATAGGATCCTAGACAACAGACTGCAAGTCTAATGCAGTAATTACTGTGCTTTCTATTGAACTTCTGAAATCTGACAGACTAACTATAAACTCCATACAGTTACATGGCAGAGATCAACATGAACAAAACAATCCAATTGTTTTCAATGCAGCTACTCAGTTCTTTGTTGGGCTGTACAAAATGATGATGGTCAAAAAATAGCTGTCACTCCAACTCTCATTGATCAGTAAGCAGTAATTGTTTTCATAAATCTGAGCATTCACTCTTAAAATTTTTCTTCCAGTTTTCTCCCATCCTTTCTCAAGAATTTGGATTCATTGTCTGAATGTCTCCTTTGTTCAAGTGAAGATACAATGCACCTTCCTCAAACAGTGAGAATCATAAGTAAGATTTGACTTTATTATAAATGAATCAAGAGACAAACCAAGAGGGCTCGAAATGATTAATTCCTCTCACAGGTAAATGGTATTGATCCAGAGTATTGAAAGAATCCAGGAAGATCTGAGAGGTTCTAACAAACATTTGAAAATCAACAGCTGCAAAGTACAATGGAAAGGCATTAATAAGATGGCCATATTTTAAAGAGTGTAATACACAGACATGGACAACTACATAATCATTAATCTAAATTCTATCCCATGTATAATAATAGAACAGATCATCAGGTGTAAACTTGTGAATGATACAACAGCCCAGTTAACAGCAGTCTACAACCAGGATCCTGCTCCTATGATGCTGCTTGGCCTGCTGTGTTCATCCAGCCCCACGCCTTGTTATCTCTCTTACCACTGCTGGCCGTTTGCTTTTTTGGAAGGGGAAGTGGAAGATGCACTCTGGCTGCAGACAGGAAAGGAAGAGAGTGAAACAACAAATGACTGCAAGACCTGCAGGGCTTGGATAGACTTCTGCAGGGAAGTGGGATACGGTGGTGCAGATTGCATGAAACCTTCCAACCAACACCTCTGTTTCCAGTGAGAAGAGGGAAAGCCCACCAGGAGTTCGGCTCCCTGGTTAAGAATGTAAAGGAGAAAGGGTCAATGACCTCACCAAAAGTTTTTCAACATAAAACTCCTACTCTTCCACTCTCTGGTTACACTTAAATCACTGCGACCCTCCACTCAAAATATTCACATGCCTTTTTTCTTTTCATGCTCCTGAAATCTAAATAATTTCTTTATTAGAATTCTTTGAGGAAGTGACAAGCTAAATAGATAAAGCAGAGCTAGAAGACATAATATATTTGGATTTTCAAAAAATATTCAAAACATTAGTGAGTGAGACACAATTAGTGTTCTATGATAGATGTAGAGTTGTTTTGTAGAATTGGGCTTCCCTGGTGCCTGACTCTTCTTGTGTCAAGATCACTGTGATCTTTAACCTTTATGTTACATTCCAGACTGTGAGTAATGGCATCAGCAACTTGGTTCAATTTTCCACAGGTGAGGTGCTGGAGGACTGGGCATTGGCTAACATGGTGCCACTATTTAAAAAACAAGGTAAGGAAAAGCCAGGGAACTATAGGCCGATGGGTCTGATATCTGTAGTGGGCAAGTTGTTAGAGAGAATCCTGAGGGATAGGATTTACATGTATTTGGAAAGGCAAGGACTGATTAGGAGTCACCGGCATGGCTTTGTGTGTGGGAAATCGTGTCTCACTAACTTGAGTTTTTTGAAGAAGTAACGAAGAGAATCAATGAGGGCAAAGCAATGGGTGTGACCTATATGGACTTCAATAAGGTGTTTCACAAAGTTCCTTATGGTAGACTGCTTAGCAAGGATAGATCGCACGGAATACAGAGGAATCAGCTATTTGGTTACAGAACTGGCTCAAAGGTAAAAGACAGAGGGTAGTGGTGGAGGGTTGCTTTTTAGACTGGAGGCCTGTGACTGGCAGTGTGCTGCAGGGATCAGTGCTGGATCCATTGCTTTTTATCATTTATATAAATTATTTGGATGTGAACATTGGAGGTATTCTAAGTAAATTTGCAGATGACACTAAAATTGGAGGTGTAGCAGACAGCGAAGAAAGTTACCTTAGAGTACAACAGGATCTTGATCAGATGGGCCAATGGGCCGAGGGGTGGCAAATGGAGTTTAATTTAATTTAGATAGCAAGAGTCAATACAGCATGGAGCCGGTGGAACGCAACAGGTCAGGCAGCATCAGAGGAGCAGGAAAATCGACGTTCCAGGTTTACACCCTTCATCAGGCCTTGGGAAGTGGAAGGAAGCTCAGAAATAAATGGGGGAATGAGGCTGGGAGAAAGCAGGTGGGATGATGATAAATGGATGCAGGTAGAGGGTAGTGGGGATTGGTCAGTGAGGTGGGAGGAGCGGATAGGTGGGAAAGAAGATGGACAGGTTATGTCAAGTCAAGGAGGTGGGGACGACAGGGAGAGTTGGATATGGGATGAGGCTGGGGTGAGGAGATTTTGAAACTGTGAATTCTATGATGAGGCCATAGGGCTGTAAGCTTCCGAGGCGGAATATGAGGTGTTGTTCCTCCAGTTTGCATGTGATGTCATTGTGACACTGGAGGATGCCCAGGATGGACATGTCACTCAGGGAGTGGGAGACGGAGTTAACACAGTTGGCAACCAGAAAATGTTATTGATTATAGTGTACAGAGCACAGGTACTCCGCAAATCAGTCACCGAATCTGCACTTGGTCTCACCAATGTAGTGGAGACCACATTGGGAGCAACAGATACAGACTGGAGGTTGTACAGGATGTACCCCTGTCTGATGTGGAAGGTTTGTTTTGTGCCTTGGATGGAGGTGACGTGGGAGCTGTAGGGGCAGGTGTAGCACTTCCTGCAGTTGCAGGGAAAGGTGCCGGGTGTGGTGGGGTTGGTGGGCAGTGTGGAGCGGATGAAGGAGTCGCGGAGTGAGCAGTCCCTATGAAAGGCAGATAGTGGTGGGGAGGGAAATGTCTCTTTGGTGGTGGGGTTGGATTGTAGGCAGCGGAAGTGGCAGGGGATGATGCACCAGATGCGGAGGTTGGTGGGGTGGTATGTGAAGACCAGGGGGATTCTCTCTCTACTTTTGTTGAGGGGATGGGGTTTTGAGGGCAGAAGTGCAGGAAATGCAAGAGATGCACTTGAGGGCATTGTGGATAAACAGAGGGGGGAAGTTGCAGTGCTTGAAGTAGGAGGACACCTGGGATGTCCAGGAGTGGAACGCTCCATCTTGGGAGAAGATGCGGTGGAGGCAGAGGAATTGGGAGTAAGGGACTGCATTCTTGCAGGGGGTAAGTGAGAAGAGGTGTAGTCAAGGTAGCTATGGGAGTCAGTGGGTTTTAAATAGAAGTTGGTGTTGAGGCAGTTACCAGAGATGGAGACAGAGAGGTCCAGGAAGGGGAGGGAAGTATCGGAGATGGTCCAGGTGAATTTGAGTTTGGTGTGAAAGGTGTTAGTAAAGTTGATGAACTGTTCAAGATCCTCATGGGAGCACAAGGCAGCGTTGATACATTCATCAATGTAGAGAAAGAAGAGATGAGAGATGGTGCCAATGTAACAGCAGAAGAGGGACTGTTAATTTGGATAAATATGAGGTGCTGCATTATGGAAAGACAAGTCAGGACAGGACTTATAGACTTAATGGTAAGGTCCTGGCGAGTGTTCCTGTACAAAGAGACCTTGGAGTGCAGGCTCATAGTTCCTTGAAAGTGGAGTCGCAGGTAGATAGGATGGTGAAGAAGGTGTTGGACGTGCTTCCCTTTATTTCTCAGTGCATTAAATATAGGAATTGGGTGGTCATGTTGTGGCTGTACAGGACATTGGTTAGACCACTTTGGAGTATTGTGTGCAACTCTGGTCTCCCTGCCATTGGGAGGATGTTGTGAAATTTGCAAGGGTTCAGAAAAGATTTACAAGGATGTTACCAGGGTTGGAGGACTTGAGCTATAGGGAGAGGCTCAATAGGCTGGGGCTATTTTCCCTGGAGCATCAGAGGCTGACTAGTGACCTTATAGAGGTTTATAAAATCATGAGCGGCATGATCGGGTAAAGAGGCAAGGTCTTTTCCCTGAGGTAGAGGAGTCCAAAACTAGAGGGCATAGGTTTAAGGTGGCAAGGGGAAAGATACAAAAGGGACCAAAGGGACAACTTTTCCTTGCAAAGGGTGGTGTGTGTATGGAATGAGCTTCCAGGGGAAGTTCTGGAGGCTGGTACAATTACAAAATTTAACAGGCCTCTCGATGAGTATTTGAATAGGAAAGGTTTAGAGTGATATGGGCCAAATGCTGGCAAATGGGGCTAGATTTATATAGAATATCTGGTTGGCATGGACGAGTTGGACTGGTGGATCTGTTTCCGTGCTCTATAGCTCTATGGCTCTATGACTCTACTGTCTACCACTGCATGAGGAATGAGGGGAAAGTGTCTATAAAATGTTCTTTTGCCAACAGAAATGATGAGCATTGACTAACCCTTACAGTATGCCTACAGCTCCTTTTCCCTCATCCTTGTACATACGGGCTGGTGCTTCATCACATAAGGACCCCTCTCCTATCCTACCTCCTAAGGTACAGGTTGTGTCAGTCTCTGAGCTGATGCTAATGTGGGTCAGACTCAACAGCATTAATCTTTAGAAGGATATGGCTTCCTCTTTTTGAAGCTTTTGAGTGGTATCCACATTTTTATGAACTGAAATAAATGAGAGAATTGAGGCAAAAACAGAAATTGTTGGGAAAACGCAGCAGGTCTGGCAGCATTGTGGAGAGGAAACAGAGTTAATGTTTCAGATTCAGTGACCCTTCATCCGAACTAGTAGTAGCTAAGAAAAGGTGGTTTATGTTTTGAAGACGGAAGTTGTGGGAGGGTTTGGGGGTGGTAGTAAAAGAGTGAGAGGATAGATGGAGATGGAGCACAGAGGAATAGAAAGACAGGCAAATATAGAGGTGAATAATGGTAAACCAAGGAAGGAGAAAAGCTGCTAATGGGGTTCATAAGGAGCTGAAAATGGGTTGGCTGTTCTGGAAGCAGCCCATGTGGTGGCAATACCTGGGGTGTGGGGGCGAGTAAAGGGCAGAAGATTATTGAACTAATGTTCCCCATTATCAAACCCATTTTCACTCACTCATGATCCCCATTATCAAACACACTACACCCAGTTATGGTCCCTATTATCAGCTTTAAGTGTGTCAAACAAGGTAAAAGTGAAAGGAAACGCGGATATGATATTAAGGAACTTTAAGGATCCCCCTCCTCCAGTATTGTCACTCAGTATGACCATGGCTGCCTCCTTGGCCAATACAAACAGTTCTTTTCAGAAGGGCAGGATACTGGAACATTTCAAATTGCAACTTATGCATGCCTTCTACAGTAAAGAAGGACATGACAATCATACGAGAATGTGTCTGGCATTGCGGAAATATTTGTATATAGTATAAAGCAGGATGTGCAACCTTTGAGTTACAAGGCTGGGAGGTGGAGGTTTTTATTCCTTCATGGGATGTGGGTGTCATTGGCCAGGCCAGTATTCTTGCCCATTCCGAGCTACACTTGAGAAAGTGCTGGTAAGAAGGTCAAGCTGTGGGAGCAGAGGACCCTCAGCTGTTACAATTCCCCAAAAGGCTTAAGGTTCTGACAGCTTGTATGGATAAGAACAAGATTATAATGTGGATAGGCAAACTGACCATGGCACCACAGGACGCCATTCAAGGAGATGGGGGTGAGGGGGTGGGGGGTAACACGCAGTGTTAAAAGTTATGTAGTTGCATTAGGGGACAGTATAGTCTGTGGGATAAACACTATTCTGTGTAGAGAATCCAGACAACAATGCTGCAAGCCTGCTGCCAGAGTTCAGGCTAACTGCTCAGGGATGGAGATGAACTTGCAATGGTAGGTGGAAGATCAAGTTGCAATGGTCCATGCAGACACCAGTGAAATTGCCAAGTCAAGGAACAAGGTTCTGCATAGGCAGAATGAGGAGCTAGGCACTAAATTGAAAAGCAGGACCACACGTAAATTGGCATAGAATAAAGAAGAGCAGAGAGATTTGTGTAGAGAATGGTGTTGGAGAAGTTTCCCATTTGTGGAGCATTGTCACCAGTACCAGCATGGAACTATTAAAGGAAATTCAAGTCTAACTTATTTGCTGTAGATTTTTGAAGTGGTAACAGTAAGAGTTGATGAGGGCAATACAGTTGATGTAGTGTACATGAACTTCGAAAAGGTGTCCAATACAATGGTACACACCAAACATGAGGAAAGCTATAGCTCATAGACAGTAGTAACATGGAAGCCAGAATTGGCTGAGTGATAGGAAACAGAAAGTAATGGTTAATGGGTACTTTTGGGTGGGCAGAATGTTTGTAAGGGAGGTCCCCAAGGGTTGGTATTGGGACTCTTAGTTTCCCTGATATATGATAAGGATCTGGATCTTGGTGTTCCCTGGACAATTTCAAAGTTTTCACACAGCACAAAACTTCAGAGAATTGTAAGCTGTGAAGGGGATAGTATAGAATTCTAAAAGAATGTTGAAAAGTTGGTGGAGTGAATGGATAAGTGCTAGATGAAGTTCAATTCAGAGAAGTATGAGGTGAATCCCTTTGGTACAAAAAAAATGGAGAGAATGTATAAAACAAAGGATATTATTGTCCTGTGCAGGAGCAGAGAGACCTGGGTGTGCATGTCTATTAATCATCCCAAAGAAGGGTTACTGGTGTCAGGATAGCTAGAGAGAGCTGGTCATAAAATATATGGTATTCTAGGTTTCATTAATGGGGCATACAATACAAGAGTAGAACATAGAACAATACAGCGCAGAACAGGCCCTTCGGCCCTCGATGTTGCGCCGACCTGGAAACTAATCTAAGCCCATCCCCCTACACTATCCCATCATCATCCCTAGGGAGACTAGAATGGACTTATATAAGACATTGGTTAGGTCTCAGCTGGAGTATTGTGTACAGTGATGGATGCTGAGCTATATAAAGGATGGTGGGATTGTCCTGGGAAGCGAGATTGGGCATTGTTTCTAAGAATAAAAGTCAATCACATTGATAGTTACAAAATACTTAAGGATAGACAGGATAGATGTGGGAAAGAAGTCTCCTCTCTTTGGGGAGTCTAGAACTAGGGATCACAAATTTTAAATAAGCAGGATGCCACTTAAGTCCAAGAGGTGGGGAAATTTTTTACTTAGAAGGTTATGACACTTTGGAACTGTCTAACACAGAAAGCTCAGTCTTTGAATATATTTAAGGCAGAGATTGATGGATTTCTGAGTACCAGTGGCATTCAGAATTATGGGGATGGGATGATTAAAAGGTGCTGAAGTGTTCAATCAGCCATGATCATATTGAATAGCAGCAGGTTTGATGGACTGAATTGCCTACTCATGTTCCTATGTTCCTATGGATACGATGGAGATAGTGTAGAAGAGGTTTATGATGGTGGAGTTCTATTATGAGGCAGGATTAGACAAATTGGGACCGTTATCCTTGGAGAACAGAAGGCTACACAGACATTTGGTGGAAGTTTTCTAAATCATAAGGACTATGAACAGATGAGATTCCTGCACACAAATGGATCAAGAACCAGAGGGCACAGTTTTAACGTGTTTTGCAAAAGAAGCGACTGTGAGGTAAGGAAATAAATACACACAGTGAATGGATAGAATCTGGATTGCAACTGCCTGGACGTGTGGTGGAAGCAAATTCCATTGAGGCATTCAGAATAGTGTGGAATGATTATTTAAATTGGAATAAAGTGCAGGGTTACAAGGAAAACGCAACCGGTTGACAATGGGCTAAAATGTTCAGACGGCTGGTAAAAACACAATGGGTCAACTGGCCTGTTTATGCATCATGACAATTCTATTGTTATTATTCTTTTTACGATTCTTAGTTCTGTGAAAGTGACCCAACACATTGCTTAATCAAAAACAGAAATCGCTGGCAAAACTCAATGGGTCCGGCAGCATCTGTGGGAAGAAAGCAGTGTTAATGTTTTGAGTCTGGTGACTCTTCATCAGAACTCAATGCTTTCTCTGCACAGATGCTGCCAGACCTGCTGAGTTTTGCCTCCAATTTTTGTTTCTGTTTCAGATCTCAGGCATCCACAGTTCTTTGTTTCATTACATTGTTTAATCACATTAAGGTAGGATCTCAACCATGTTTAGACTGGTATTTAAACTGGTTTAAGTTTAATCAAGTGTGGTAGGCATATCTTAGAATGAAGCTGCTACACAGGGAAACTTACATGTTATAGGTCAAAAGCAGCAGACTGTACACTCTGATGATCAAGGATGAAGCTGTGCAATTGGTAATGAGTTAATATGAGCATTCCCATTACTACCATGTGGGATTATTAAGTCTTCACCGAAAGGTCATAGACATATGCAGCATAGAAACAGGCCCTTTAAAAACTTGGATGTGAATGGTTGGCCAATATACATAACAAACAGCAAAGGTTTCAGCACTGATCCATGTGATCCACCATTCATTACAGGCTTCCAATCACAAAAACAACCCTCCATCTTCACCCTTTGCCTCTTATTTGTAAGCAAGTTTTGGATCCAGATTGCTAATTTGCCTTGGACCCCATGGGTTCTTAACTTTGTGACCAGCCTCCCATATGAGACCTTGTCAAATGCCTTCCTTAAGTCCATGTAAACCATATCAACGACACATTAATATTTTCAAAAATCTCAATTAAATTAGTCAGACAGGATCTCCCTCTAGCAAATCCGTGCTGACTATCCCTGATCAATCCCTGCCTTTCCAAGTGTTGATTAATCTTGTCCTTCAGAAACGTTTCCAATAATTTCCCTACCACGGGCATCAGACTAACGGAACTGTAATTAAATGGCCAATCTTTGTTGCCCTTCTTGAACAAAGGAATCACATTAATTATCCTCCAGTCATCTGGCACTTCACCTGTGGCCAGTGAGTATTACATATTTCTGCCAGGGCCACTGTAAATTCTTCCCTTGCCTTCCATAGTAAATTGGGATACATTTCATGAGGCCGTGGGGATTTATGCATTTTTGTGCCTTCTAGAACATCTAATACCTCCTCCTGAAAAACCAAAGAACTGAAAATCAAAAACAAAAACAGAAATTGTGGAAAAACACAGCAGGTCTGATAGCATCTGTGGAGAGAAAGCAGAGGCAATGCTTCAGGTCCAGTAACCCTTCTTTGGGATGCACACTGAGTTTTTCCAATTTCTATCTTCGTTTCTAATACCTTCTCCTTATTAATTTTACCATGTCCTAGAACCTCACCATCCCAAATGAAATCCCCAGCTACAATGTAAATCCAGTTGAGGTGTATTCATTTAAGACCTTATCACGTCCAATGGCTTCTTCACAGGTTTCCCCTTTGTCTCTAATTGGTCCCACTCTTTCCCTGGTAATCCTCTTACTCTTAACATACTTATAGAAAGCCGTAGGGATTTCCTTGATCTCATCTATCAAAGATATTTTGTGACTCCCCTCTTTCCCCTCTTAATTTCCTTTTTAGGGGAGATGATGGCCGAGTGGTATTATCACTTGCCTGTTAATCTGGGGACCCAGGTAATGTTTTGAGAACCTGGATTCAAATCCCACCACAACAGATGGCAGAATTTGAATCTAATAAAAATCTGGAAACAAGAGTCTAATGATGACCATGAATCAGTTGTCAAGAAAAAAACCCATCTGGTTCACTAATGCCCTGTAGAGAGGGGAACTGCCATCGTCACCAGGTCCTGCCTACATGTGACTCCAAACCCACAACAATGTGGTTAAAACTTAACTAACATGTGGGCAATTAGGGCTGGGCATTACATGCTGACCTAGTCAGTGATGCCTACGTTGCATGAATGAATGAAAAAACCCTACTACGCTCTTTGTACTTTTGAAGGGCCTTCCCTGTTTTAAATGCACTATACCTGACATGTGTTTCCTTCTTTTTCTTTATCAAACTCCTTTTATCCTTTGACATCCAAATTCCCCAGACCTACTGCCCTTTCCTTTCACTGTTGGAGGAGGGCTCAGTAATCTGTGTCAACATCCCAACCTCCCTGCAATACCATTTTAATTCACTCACATTAAGAAGTATTGTATGCATTACACACAGAAAAGTGAATTGGGCCCTACCAACATCCAAGCTGTAGGGTTGAGGACTTGTGCATCAAAGGTAGCCATTGAAGACCATCAAAGGGGAGGTAGAGTGCTGAAGAAGGGTCACTGGACCTGAAATGTTAACTCTGATTTCTCTCCACAGATGTGCCAGACCTGCTGGTTTTTTCCAGCACAATTTCTATTTGAGTTAGAATTAATACTGTTCTATTGGCTTTCTTTCAATTATCAAGAAAGTAGACACCAATTATTCCATGAAGAGAAACTCATTGATCAATAACTTGCTCATTGATGGCATGGACTATTGTAATGATAGAGAGGCGCTCATTCTTATGATCATGGGTGGATGAGCCTGAAAATCAGATTTCCTGACACAAGAACCAACATTTTTATGAGGGGGGAGTGGTCAGGATTCACACATGTAGACCTTTTGGATGCAGATGCGCAGACCATAGGGCTGCTCTCTCATCACAAGATGACTCGTGGTGATTTAACCTTAGGGCCAACATACTTCAGGCGAGGCGGGAGATTGATAAGGAGAGTCCTTAGTGGTAACTTAAGCCGATGAATGAGATTTGAACCCACACTGTTGGCATCACTCTGCTTCACAAACCAATGCCCCGCCATATAAATCAGCAGCCATTACTCATGTTTGACTCTAGTGTCATGGAGCTCTGCATGGAGGGTGTGACAGATGACAGGAACAGGGCATGAGGACTGTGTATGGTGTGAGGAGAGGGGATCAACAGGATTTTTTTGAGTTATTGTGTTTTGTAAAATATCAGCATGCAGTGAGTGAGCTGAGGCAGGCCTTCTGCCTCTGCAGCTGGCAGCTTCATTATGGTGCAGAGTTGTCTGTCTGACCGCTGCCAGCAGTTTCCACCCCAAGAGCTTTGCTAGCTCAGAATGAAAATCCCAAATTTTGAGGCACTGTATCTGGCAAAAATTAAATACTGCAGATTCTGGAAATCTGAAATAAATCGAGAAAGTGCTGGAAAAATTCAGCAGGTCTGGCAGCATCTGTGGAGAGATACAGAGTTAACGTTTCAAGCCCAATGTAACACTTTTTTTCAGAACAGATTAGTTGTCACGTCAAAATTGTGACTTCCAGAGCGCAACAAAAACTTGGTACTCAATGAGGAGCAAGTCACCTCTTGACCCCTTAAGGCCTATTTGCCATAGAATCCTTAGAGTGTGGAAGCAGGCCATTTGGCCCATTGAGTCCATTCCACCCCTCTGAAGAGCACCCACCTAGACCCACTCCCTTACTCTATCCCTGTAACCCTGCATTCCCCATGAATCCACCTAGCCTCCATATCCATAGGCATTATGGGGCAATTTAGCATGGCTAATCTACTGTACCTGCATATCTTTGGACTGTAGGAGGAAACCAGAGCAAAACTGCACAGACAAAGGGAGAATGTGCAAACTCCACACAAATATTTGTCTGAAGCTGGGGTCAAACCCAGATCCCTGGCACTGTGTGGCAGCAGTGCTAACCACTGTGCCATCCATCCAGCAGATGAATCAGGAATATAATGAAACATTCACGAGTCAGACCGGCCACAACATTATTTGTAAAGCTGCACACCATTTGGAGGAAGACCACTTTACTTTATTAGTATCTGTACCACTGATTCAATAGTATCCCTGCCCCGTTACTACTGGCTTGCCTTGTTGTTGTAGTATGTGGCCTTTTACAAGAAACACTGCCTCAAGAATATTGAAAACTTCCCTCTCATATAGCTTCAACCAGAAGAAGAACAAGAGTAGCAATGCCAAAGTCCTATTAGGTTTACACTCAAACCAAACCTGGATATATATAGCTATTTTTTCAATGTTCCCATGTTAAAATCTTATCATAGCATTGTTTCAGCACAATGCCAGCTGGCTGTTTGGAAGTTTCCCTTCTAGTTTCCCTTCCCAGCCTACTCCCCATAGCCCTGCAATTCTTTTCTTTTCAGATCAATATCCGATTTTATGATGAAAACTACACTTGAATCAGGAAAATTCTAATTATTCACTGAATTGAGAGTTCTATCTCACGTCACCATTGCTTCGTTTTACCATTTACCCTAAATTGGAATCCTTTGGTTCTCAGACCTTCTGCCAATGGGAACAGTCCTACCTGTCTAGTCAGTCCAGAGGATTTGAACAGCTCCATCTGATTTCTTCTTAACCTTCTTGTCTCCAAGGAGAACAGAGCTAGGTTCTCCAATATATCCATGGATCTCAAGTTCTTCCTTCCAGGAACCATTCTTGTAAATCCTTACAAATCCTGCCTAAAATGCAGTGCCCGCAATTGGACCCAATGCTCCATTTGAGGCTGTTGTGTGCAGATTCATCATAACACTCTTACTGTTGTACTCTATGCTCTATTTCTAAAGTCCAGGATCCTATATACCTTATTAACTAATTTCTCTTCTACCCTCCACCTTCAATAATTTGTTGAGCAAACTTCAAGGCCAAAATGTTCCTGTGAGGATGAAAAATAAAGATGGTAAGATTCGGGAACCTTAGATGTCAAGAGATGTTGTAAGTTTATTTTAGAAAAAGGAAACCTATGTAAGGTTTAGGAAACAGAAATCAAACAAGACTCTTAAGGAATATAGAGGAAGCAGAACAGAACTTAAGCAATAAATTAGGAGGGCTAGAAGATGCCATGAAATGTCCTTGGCAAACATGATTCAGAAGAATCCAGAGGTAAGGGGTAAACTAGCGAAAGGGTAAGTCCACTCAAGGATAAAGGAAGGAATTTATGCATGGAGCCAGAGGAAATGGATGAGGTCCTTAATGACTATTTCACATCAGTATTCATCAAGGAGAAAAACATGGTTGGTGGCAAGTTTAGAGAGGGGTTTGTTGATACTCTAAGGCATGTTGATATTAAGAAGGGGCTGGTGTTAGGTGTATTTGAAAAACATTAAGGTAGATAAGTCTCCAGGGCCTAATAGGAACCCAGGATTCTGAAGGAGGCAAGGGAGGAGATTATTGGGCCTTGACAGAGATCTTTGTATCCTATTTAGCCACAGGTGAGGTCCCAGTAGATTGGAGAATAGCCAAAGTTGTTCCTTTACCCAAGAAGGACAACAGGGATAATCCAGGAAATTATAGGCGAGTGAGCTTTACATCAGTGGCAGGGAAATTATTGGAGAAGACTCTTAGGGACATGATTTACTCACATTTGGAGAAGAATGGACTTATTGGGGATAGTCAGCTTGGCCTTATGCAGGTGTGGTCTTGTCTCACAAACTTGTGAGTTTTTCTGAGAAAGTGTTGAAGATGATTGATGAGAATAAAGCAGTGGATATTGTCTACGTGAATCTTACTAAAGCATTTGACAAAATCCCTCATATAGGTTGGTCCAGAAAGTCAAATCACATGGAATCCCTGGTAATGGGCAAGTTGCATACAAAACTGGGGATAGTAAGAACTGCGATGCTGGAGTCAGAGATAACACAGTGTGGAGCTGGAGAAACACAACAGGCCAGGCAGTATCAGAGAGCAGGAAAGCTGACGTTTCAAAACGTCAGCTTTCCTGTTCCTCTGATGCCACCTGGCCTGCTGTGTTAGTCCAGCTCCACACTGTGTTATAGAATACAAAATTGGTTTGGCCATAGAGGACAGAAGGTATTGTGGAGGTGTTTTTTGACTGGAGCTCTGTGACCAGTGGTGTTCTGCAAAGATCACTGCTGGAACCTCTGTTGTTTGCAATATGTCTATAAATGAGTTGGATGAAAATGTACATGGTTTGACTAGTGTGCTTGCAGATGACATAACAATTGGTGAAGTTGTGGATAGTAAGAAAGGGTATCAAAGGATGCAGCAGGATACAGATCTGATAGAAAGTTGTGCGGAGAAATGGCAGATGGAGGTCCAGACGAGTGTGAGGTGATGCATTTTCAGAGGTCAAATGCATGAGGAAAGTAAACTGTAAATGACCAGACCCTTAGAAGCATTTATATGCAGAGGGATCTTGGGGAGCAAGTCCATTGCTCCCCTGAATGTAACAGCACACATGGATAAGATGGCAAAGAAGACATATAGCATGCTTGCCTTCATTGGTTTGGACCATTGAGTATAAATGTTGGCATTTAAGCTGCAACTGCATAAACTTTCGATCAGGCCACATTTGGAGTACTGTGCCCAGTTCTGGTCACCTTTGGAGAGGGTGTAGAAGAGGTTTACCATGATGTTGCCTGGATTGGAATACATTAGCTATAAGCAGATGTTGGACAGGGTTTCAAAAGCAAAATAAAAAGCAAAAGAGAGGCAAAATTGGACATTGGGCCACTGGAAAATGATGCTGGAGGAGTAGTAATTGGGAGCAAAGAAATGGCGGAGGAACTGAATAAATACTTTGCATCAGTCTTCACGGTTGAATGCACGAGTAACATCCCAAAAATCAAGAGACTCAAGGGGCAGAGGTGATCATGGTGGCCATCACCAAAGAGAAGGTGGTAGAAAAACTGAAAGGTCTGAAGGTGGATAAATCACCTAGACCAGATGGACTACACCCCAGAGTTCTGAAGGAGATAATGGAGGCATTAGTGGGGATCTTCCAGGAATCGCTGGAGTCAGGGAGGGTCCCAGAAGACTGGAAAACTGCTAATGTAAGCCCTCTGTTTAAAAAGGGAGTGAGGCAAAAGACAGGAAATTATAGGCCATTAGCCTGACCACGGTTGTTGGTGAGATTACAGAATCCATTGTGAAGGATGAGATTTCTGAATACTTGGAAGTGCAAGGTAAAATAGGGCAAATTCAGCATGGTTTCATCAAGGGGACGCCATGCCAGACAAATCTGCAAGAATTCTTTGAGGAGGTAACGAGCAGGCTAGACCAAGGAGAGCCAATGGATGTTATCTATTTGGACTTCCAGAAAGCCTTTGACAGGTGCTGCACAGGAGGCTGCTGAGTAAGATAAGGGACCATGATGTTAGAGGCAAGATGCTAGCATAGATAGAAAATTGGCTGTCTGACAGAAAGTCGAGAGTGGGGATAAAAGGGTCCTTCTCAAGATGGCAGTCAATGACTAGTGGTGTTCCACAAGGGTCAGTTTTGGGACCACAACTTTTTCATTTTATCCATTAATGATCACCTGACAAAGGGGCTATACTCCAAAAGCTTGTGTTTTCAAATAAACCTGTTGGACTATAGCCTGGTGTCATGTGATTTTTGACCTTGTCTACTCCAGTCCAACACCGGCACCTCCACACCATGGCTGCACGAAGGAACTGTGGGCATTCTGGCTAGGTTGCGGATGATGCAAAGATAGGTGGAGGGACAGATAGTATTGAGGAGGCGTGGAAGCTGCAGAAGGATTTAGACAGGTTAGGAGCAGAAGCAAAGAAGTGGCAAATGGAGTACAATGTGGGGAAGTGTGAGGTCATGCACTTTTGTAAGAAGAATAGAAGCATAGACTATTTTCTAAATGGGGAGAAAATTCAGAAATCTGAAGTGCAAAGAGACTTGGGAGCCCTATTCCAGGATTCTCTTAAGGTAAACTTGCAGGTTGAGTTGGTAGTTAGGAAGCCAAATACAACGTTAACATTTATTTCGAGAGGATTAGAATATTAAAGGGGTGAAGTTCTGAGGCTTTAAAAGGCTTTAGTCAGACCATATTTAGAGAATTCTGTGAGCAAGTTTGCACCCCATACCTCAGAAGGATGTACTGACCCTGGAGCTAGTACAGAGAAGGTTCACGAGAATGATCCCAGGAATGAGGCTTAACATATGAGGAACACTTGAGGACTCTGGGTCTATACTCGATGGGATTTAAAAGGATGAGGGAGGGAATCTAACTGAAACTTTCAGAATACTCAATGGCCAGACAGAGTTGATGTTGGGAAGATGTTCCCATTGGTAGGAGAGACTAGGACTGAAAGGCACAACTTTAGACTAAAGGGAGGACCCTTTAGAACAGAGATGTGGAGAAACATCTTCAGCCGGAGAGTGGTGAATCTATGGAATTCATTGTCACAGAAGGCTGAGGAGGCCAGGTCATTGAGTATACTTAAGACAAAGATAGATAGATTCTTGATTGTCAAGCAGATCAAAGGTTACGAGGATAAAGTTGTGATTGAACGGTGGAGCAGACTCGATGTGGCCTAATTTCTGCTCCTATATCTTTTGGTCTTATGGACAAACTTGAATTGTTTTTAATTTAGCACTGGACACTGAGCGGTGACCTGTTAGAGGTATATGAAATTATGAGGGGCATAGAGAAGGTGGATAATTGGAGTCTTTTTCTCGGGGTGGAAATGTCAAATATGAGGTGCCATAGGTTTAAGGTGAGGAGACAAGTTTAAAGGAGATATGTGAGGTACGTTTTTACACAGAGTGGGGTAGTAGCTGCCTGGAATGAGGTCTTAGGGGAAGTGGTTGAAGCAGATACAAAAGCAACATTTAAGGGAGACCAATGAACAGGCAGGGAAATGAAAGTTTAAAGGAGATATGAAGGGAAAGTTTTTACACAGAGTGTTGTAGGTGCCTGGAACAAGCTGTTTGGAGAAGTGGTAGAAGCAGATACAGAAGCCACATTTAAGGGACATTTAGAGAGACACGCGAACAGGCAGGGAATAAAGGGAAATGAACCATGTGCAGGCAGATAGAATTGGTTTAGAATAGCCTCATGGTTGTCATAGACATGGTGGGCTAAAGGATCTGCTCCTCTGCTGTAGTATTCTATGTTCTATATAGCCCCACATTTCTCTTGTCCTGTGTCCCCTTTAGAATTGTACCTGTTATTTTGGATAACTTCTTCCAATTCCTCCTGACAAAAGGAAGAACTTCAAAATTTTCTGTAATAAACTTCATCTGTCACTTGTTAATCCCACCAGCATGTCTATGTCCTGTTGATAGACAGGCGGGTGTCTCATATTAAGAAACATCGAGAGCCTTATGTTGCCTCCTTTCTAAGACTGTATTAAGTGTCTCTCAGGTGGGCCATCTCCAGATCCCTGAGAGCTGCTGGCCAATCAGAGGCTAGCAATACACCAACAGGGAGCAGTGTTACTGACAGTATTGCACCAGATAGAGGGATGTCTGGGGTCAACAACCACATCCTGGTTGAAGAATGAGATAGAGTCAGGGAACTTTTGCCCTACCTGCTTGCTTGCTTCTCTTTGTCTACCTGACAGACACTTTTAGCCTCTCCCACCACATATCTTTAAGCTGCAGAATGACTACACCGAGAAATGTGCTATTCATCAAACATCCCACCTGCAGATTAGAGTGACTGTAATGAGGTCAGCCAGGTGGACCTCATAGAATACGAGTTCCCTGGGTGGGGCTGTTAATCTGGTCCAATCAGGGAGGCCTGGCTGACTTATAAGAACAGGAGTGTCAGACATCCTTTCCACTCTGAGAGCTGGCTCTGAGGGGACTGGGTCAACGTCAAGGACTCTCTACATGTAAATAAAGGGTGACTTGGTGACAGGATACTGGCCTCTACGGAGTTATTTCACAGATTAGCCGCTGTTTCATGAGCTGCTATTAAAGCTCCAAAATCTGGAGCTCATGCTGCTACAGCTGATGATGTTACCAGCATGACACAGCCTTTCCACATGGACCATAGTGCAATCTCCATAGGACCCAGCTGACCTGCCATGTTCCTATTTGTTATGCTTTGATCATATGGAGAAATGATGACATAGTGCTAATAGGACTGGATTAGAAATCCAAAGTCTCAGTCTCATGCTAGGAAGACACAAGCTAAAATCCCATCCTGGCAGTTGGGGGAATTTGAATTCAATTAATACATCCAGGACTGTTCTCATTAATGGTAATCATGTCCATTATCCTTGATTGTCAATAAAGCCCACCTTGTTCACTGATAGCTCTTAGGAAAGGAACTTGGTTATCCTTATCTGGCCAAATGTGACAACGCAAGTCCACAACAAGAAGGTAGAATATTAACTGCCATCTGAAACGGCCTAGCAAACCACTCAATTCAAGAGGAATTGGGGATAGGCAACAAATGTCATCCTTGCCAGTGACACTCACATCCTATGAACGAATAAATAGAAAAAAAGTACGTAAGTAAAGACTCACCAGCTCCTCACCAAACAGTGGCTTTGCACATGCTGACATAAATACTTTGTAGAGAGTTTGACTTACATGCATTTTTTAAACTGATAAAAACATTAGATTTGAAACAAAAATCAGCCATCCTTAGTGTTGCAATCCCCTGTAATCTAATTTTAACATCAAACCAGAAAAAAACTAAAAGAACTGCAGATGCTGTAAATCAGGAACATAAACAGTAATTGCTGGAAAAACTCAGCAGGTCTGGCAACATCTGTGAAGAAAAAATCAGAGTTAACGTTTCAGGTCCAGTGACCCTTCATCAGAACCCCGAAACATGAACTCTGATTTTTGTTTCACAGATGCTGCCAGACCTGCTGAGCTTTTCCAGCAACTTCTGCTTTTTGTTTAACTTCAAACTGTAGATTTCCAATCATGGGAGCACCACCACTACACTTCACAGAGAAGGCCGACCAGCTCCAGCTGCGGGGTGGGCTAGTGTCACCGACATCTCCAGAACCAACAGTACAATGAATGTTTCAAACATAACAGGCTGTGCACTGCACACTATGTGCTCTTCAGTTCATAACATGCTGTGTACTTTAAACATATGTATACATACACAATATGTTGTGTATTATTCAAGAGGCCAGTGTTATGTGCTGGCAGAGGAACTAAACCTTCAACCCATCTTGGTGAGCCAATATACCGAGAAGCAACTGCCGCAGGGAGCTGCATGTGAGAGTCTTTACTGCTAGCCACAGCATCTGTTGTACACACAAACAACTGTCTTCAAGGCTGTTCTCTTTCAGACCTTGCGTTCTAATAGAGGGTAGTTGAATCATAGACTAGTATAACACAAAAAGGAGCCAGTTAGCCCATTGAGTCCATTCTGCTTCTCTGCAGCCATGTGTCCGGCCTTGGCATTCCTGATGCTGTTTCACCTTCCCACCCCCCAACTCCCCAAGGTCAGAGTTAACCTGGTGTGGATCCTTCTCCGCATCCAGCAACTCTGCTGGATCTATCCCTGTAGTTACATGAGGGGTGGCCCTAAAATCAAATAGGAACTGGGACAGATGGGTATCTAGCTACAGGCTGTTTCTACAAGCCTGCCTTCAAAGTTTGGACTGCTCTTTCTGCCAGACCATTGGATGATGGATTGTTTGGAGCTGACCTTATATGTCGAATACTATTTGAATTTAGGAAACACTCAAATTCCCTGCTGGTAAACGAGGGCCTGTTATCCTTGACTGACACTTCTGGGAGTCCCTGTATAGCAAAAAATGCGCACGGCTTCTCTATTGTCATCCTCGTATTTGATGAATGAATTCTATACATGCCCAGCCACTTTGAGTGGGCTTCCACAATGACTAAGAACATTGAGCCCATGAAAGGATCTACATAGTCGCCATGTACCTGAGTCCAGGTTTACTTTGCCATTGCCACAAATGTCGGGGAGCTACTAACAGTAATTTTAGTCCTTGTTGTCATGTTGGGCACTGCCGCACCAACATATCTATGTCTGCATCCTGTCTTGACCGTCAGACATAACTTCTTGTCAACATCTTCATTCTGGAAACTCTGGGCTGACCCTGATGGAGTTTAGCCAATGTCTGGCAGTGACCTTTGCTCAGGACAATTACTCTTGCTCCCCATAATAATATGCTGTCCTCTACTGTGATCTGGTCTCTCCAGGTCCAAAAAGTTTCAATTCTGGTTGTGATGGCCCTTTCGTTACCCTCAATACCACCAGCTGTTTCAGTTTTGTCAGAACTGGACCTTTCTGCGTCCAAAGTCTGATATTCTTAGTTGTGACTGAAAGCTTTTTATTCTCTTTAATCATTTACGGGATGAGGATGTTGCTTGCTAGGCCAGCATTTACTGCCCATCAGGCAGTTAAAAGTCAACCACATTGCTGTTGGTCTGGAATCACATGTAGGCCAGACTAGGTAAGAATGGCAGTTTCCTTCCCTAAAGGACATTAGTGAACCAGATGCGTTTTTCCAACAATCGACAATGGATTCACGGTCATCTTAGCTTCTTAATTCCAGATATTTATTGAATTCAAATTCCACAATCTGCTGTGGGAGATTCAAAACCGAGTCCGCAGAACGTTATCTGGGTCTCTAGATTAACAGTCCGGCATTAATACCACCATGCCATTGCCTCCTTCTGTGTCCAGAAAATTTAAAACCATTATGGACTCTTCCAATGTCAGTACCATCAGTGGTGTATCTGCCAGTGGGAGGCAGCTCAACGCATCCGCATTTGATACTTGGCCTCCCGGATGCTGTTCCAACTTGTAATTATACACACTAAGTATTACAGCCCACCGCTGAATTTGGCCTGAAGCTATGGATGATATTGTCTTGTCCACTTTAGTAGACCTAGACGGGGTGTGTGGTCTGTTATTACCTCAAATGTACGTTTGTAAATATATTGGTGGAACTTCCTGACTCCAAATATGTCTGCAAAACCTCCCTTCTCTATCTGGGTGTATTTACGCTCTGCATTAGCCAAAGTCTTGAATGCTATTGGGTGTTCCACCTATGAGCTAATACTGCCCTGTTGCCATATGGGGAGACATCACATATCAATACCAGTTCTCGCTTGGGATCATAGTGTGCCAACACCTTGGACGACAATAGCTGTTTCTTCACTTCCCTGAAAGCTATGGCTTAGCTATGCAACCATTTCCAAGGCTGAGCCTTTTTTAAGGGTTGATGCAATGGTGTCAGGATGAGCGCCAGACTATGTATAAACTTACCATAATAATTCACCAGCCCAACGAAAGACTCAAGACCTGGTACAGACGTGGGAGCTGGGACACCTTTGATCGCCCTCACTTTATCTTCCAATGGGTGTAACTCAGTCTTGTCAACTCTGTAGCCCAAGTAGGTCACTTGGGGTACCTGTAACACACATTTTTCCTTTCGACGGTGTATGCCTGCCTGGGAGAAACATTTAAGTACTATGTCCAAGCTCTACAAGTGCTCTTTATTGGTTTGCCCTGTTGTTAGGATGTCATCTACATAGATGGCAATCTAGACCTTGTAAAATGTTCTCCATCATTCGCTGAAAAATTGCACAGGCTACTGATGTCCCAAATGACATCTCGCATATTGGTACAAACCTTTACGGGTATTAATTGTAGCATACCTCTGGGAATCCTCATCTAATGCAATGGTGAGTACACATGGCTTATAACCAGCTTTGTGAGGGAGAGATCCCTGCCAGCTTGGCATATAAATCTTCTCTGTCAGGGACTAGGGTATTTGTCCAGCTGTTAAAAAGTGGTTTACCGTTTGTTTAAAATCCACACAAAGGTGAACCAACTCATCGGGCTTCACAATCGGTATGACCGCTGCTGCCATTCCACAAACTGAACTGGTTTGATGATGCCTTCATTTTCCAGTCTCCTGATCTCTGCCTGTACATTTGCAGCACATAAGGCAAACGGCACTGGTCAGGCCTTGCAGAATCGTGGAATTGCTTCCTGGTCAACCTAAAAGTTGGTCTTGGCCCCTTTGATAGTCCCTAGACCTTCCTGAAAAGCATCTGGGTATTTAATTAGGACTTCAGTAGTGCATCCATTTTCTAATTGGAAAATGTTGAGCCAATCTAGTGGATCTTTCTCAACCAATTTCGCTCCATCAAGTTTGGGCCGGATTGATACCATTGATTAGCACAATCAATGGTAACTGAACCAGCTGTTTCTCACAAGAGACCAGAACTGAAGTTGTACCCTTATTCTGTAAAAGTTCCCCGGTATAGGTTTTCAGTCTAGCCGAGATCTTGCGCAAATGTAAGGGATGGAGTCCAGAGCGAACTTTGTTAACGACTGGTTCTGCGTTCACTGAAACACCCATGCCGGTATTGACCTCCATCAGAACTTGGTGACAATTTAACCAGAAGCTTATTTTGATTGGTTCTGATTTAGATGTTGCTAAGCAATTTAACTGTTCTAAACCCAGATGTAGTTGAACTTTCTAGGGTGTGCACTCCCCTGAATACCGACTTATGAGTTCTATTACTCAGTTTTGGTCATTTTGGGACATTTTCATTTTTTTTGAGTCCACACACATGCAGCAACTACAATGGCTTGCTGGCCTGGGCCCTGAAGAAAATTTCTACCGTTTGGCCGAGGTTTGGCTTTGTTTTGGGGCTTTGCTGTCAGCCGACCCAGAGTCCCTCTGTTCAAGATATGCCCTGAGTGAGGCTATGCAATTGCCTTTACTCAAGTCATGTTTCCAGAGCTTAGTCAGACTGGCCAAGGTGTCCACTTCCATCAGAATACCCTGCAATTCATATGCTCCACTTGCTGCGTTTTCCAATGATAAAGCCAGTTGTAGTGCACGTTTGATGTCCAGTTGGGCTTCAGCTAGAAGGTGCTTTTGCATGTTTACGTTGTTAAAGCCACATACCAAATGGTGTCTCATCATCTCTTTAAGGGTTAAACCAAAGTAACATGCCTCTGCCAATCATCTTAACCTAATCAAAAAATACTGATACAGATTCCCTTCAGTCTCAAATTACTGAGTAAAACCAGCAGTATTTAAGCATTAGAGGAGGATTGGAGTCATAATATTCCTTAACTAAATCCATTAACTCTAGTATCTGGTGCCTCAGAGAAAGTTAAGTTCCTAATAACTGATAAAGCTGCTATTCCACAAGCAGTCAGGAGAATTACTCAGTGATTTTCACCTGCCCCAAAGTCATTTGCCCAGGAAAAAAATTATCACATTCTTTCCACATATTGGGCCCCATTGTCAATGGCAGGATCAAACAAGTCAAGCTTCCTAAATAACAGCATGATGCCAGAAATGCTGATCCAAACTCAAAGATGACTTTTGCAAGTGGATTTCTTCAGGATCATGCTTTTCTCTCATCACCATTGAAATAACCACACAGAGGCCGGTATTCCATCATCAAATCACCCTTTATTTGCATGTGGAGAATCCTTGGCACTAATCCAGCTTCCTGAGAGCCAGGTCTCAGAGTGAACAGGATGTCTGACACTCCTGTTCTGTTTTTAAAAGGTGAAAGCACATGCAAAAGTAAAATGCAAATACTTAAAACTATGGTGCAAGGAGTAAGCCTTGCTACCAAGTCATCTTTGTTTCAATTCCAACAATAAAAATACACTGGCTGTAACCAGCCAATTTTTAAAAAAAAAGGCAGTTAGAGATAGCAAGAACTGCAGAAGCTGGAGTCAGAGATAACACAGAATGGAGCTGGAGGAACACAGCAGACCAGGCAGCATCAGAGGAGCAGGAATGTTGTTATTTCAGGTCAGGAACCTTCTTCAGAAATGCAATTCCTCACTGAGAATTTAAAAACCAGCTGTGACCCAGCCAGTCTGGAAACCAGTTCCCAAAAAGTGAAAACAAACCCACAGTACCACTGATTGTGGCCAGCCAGCTCATAGTCAGACTCTCCTGCTCTTATGTGTCAGCCAGGGCTCTCTGATTGGATCAGATTAATAGCCCCAATCAGGCAACTCAAATTCTATGAAATCCACCTGCTGTCCTCATTACAGTCATTACATCCCTCTACCTCTGTGGACATAGGACCTTTTTTTTCACAATCAATACACTGCATTTCCTCTACTTTGCTGGTTGCCCATGTCCTTTCTGCCTGTTCAATCTTTACCTGTGGTGTGACTACCTCATTGAAAATGTTAGCCATGACATGCTCATCATGGTAGATGCTCCACAGTAAGTCAACCCGCAGCTCCAGCTCCGAAATGCCATTCAGCAGTAGCTGCAGCTGGACACACTTCCTGCACACATGGTGACCAGGGGAACTGAAGCTTCCATGGTTCACCACATAACACAGCCGGAGCATATCACAGATGTGAACTTTGATGCCATGACTTACTTTAAGCTCCTTAGTTACTCCTTTTCTCATTCAAGCAACACTCCACTTCTCTATACTCTCTCTTTGATTTGTTTTCCCAATCAGCAGACCCCTGAAGCTATAGTATTTAAACTAGGATTTCCTAGGAATTTTATTGTGAAAATACATATTTTCAACTCAGTATGGTGTTTGTGTTGCGGTGTTATTTGAAGCACACTGCTCATCTTAAGATTTGTTCTATCTGAGCCATACTGTTTAAACCTTGTAACCTCACTTTCTTCAGCCATTCTAACTGATTTGACAGGATAAAGACACTCATTCCTGTATGAAACTTAAAGTTAACTTGACATCCATCAACATAAACAGCATCTGTGAAAGTCACGTCAATTTAATCACTGCTTTCATTTAAAACAATATTTTTTAATAGAAATGCCCCTGGTATCTTTTCTATTAGAGAGAAATTGTCTCAAGTGGGTATTTCAGATTTCTTTGCACGTGTGACTACTAATAGTTCTGCCATTTTCAAATTGTATCCTACTTCTACATATCTTTTGGAAGTGAGCCATAGTTTTACAAATATAACGTCCCTTTTGTCATGGCTGGCATTGTGATTCTGAAGCCTTAATTTCCATAGTACCAGGTCTGAATCGTAGCATCTATTGTTTGGCTTACTCTCTGAGTTGGCATGTCATGTACTTCTTTCAAGTGCCCATACATTTAAGTGAATGATTCTGTTGTTCTCCTGAGGTAGGGTTGTTCTGCTCTTCTCAGGATCTGTCTGTCATTCTTTCTGGTTTCTGTTTTCAACACATTTTGAATAGCTTTGTCCAAAGTTACATCTTCTATAGACGGTAAGAATTCTGGCAAAATTTAATCAAGAATTTGAACAACAACACCGTCTCTTATGAATTTATTTTTCTATTCATGTGTGGGATGTGGGTGTTGCTGGCTGGCCAGCATTTCTTGCCCATCCCCAGTTGCTCTTGGGAAGGTGGTGGTAAGCTGCCTTCTTGAACCGCTGCAGTCCTTCTGCTGTGGGTTAATCCACAATGCTGTGGAGCTGATGAAGGGCCTAGGTCCGAAATGTCAAGCTTTCCTGCTCATATGATGCTGCTTGGCCTGCTGTGTTCATCCAGCTCCACACCTTGTTGTCTCGGATTCTCCAGCATCTGCAGTTCCTATTATCTCTAATCCACAATGCTATTAGGGAGGAAATTCCAGGATTTTGACCCAGTGACAGTGAAGGAACAATGATATATTTCCAGGTCAGGATGGTGAGTGGCTTAGAGGGGAACTTGAAGGTGGTGGTGTTCCCATATGTCTGCTGCCCTTGTCCTTCTAGATGGAAGTGGTCGTGGGTTTGGAAGGTGTTGTCTGAGGATCTTTGGTGAATTTCTGCAGTGCATCTTGTAGATAGTACACACTGCTGCTACTGAGCTTCTGTGGTGGAGGGAATGAATGCTTGTGGATGTAGTGCCAGTCAAGCGGGCTGCTTTGTCCTGGATGGTGTCAAGCTTTTTGAGTGTTGTTGGGGCTGCACTCATCCAGACAAGTGGGGAGTATTCCATCACACTCCAGACTTGTGCCTTGTGGGGTGGACAGGCTTTGAGGAGTCAGGAGGTGTTTACTTCCCAGCTTCTGGCCAGCTCTTGTAGCTACTGTGTTTATGCGGTGAGTCGCGTTGAGTTTCTGGTCAATGATAACCCCCAGGATGTTGATAGTGGGGGACGCAGTGATGGTAACACCATTGAATGTCAAGGGGCGGTGGTTAGATTGTCTCTTACTAGTGATGGTCATAGCCTGGCATTTGTGTGGCGTGAATGTCACTTCCCACTTGTCAGCCCAAACCTGGATATTGTCCAGATCATGTTGCATTTGCCCACAGACTGCTTCAGTAACTGAGGAGTCACGAATGGTGCTGAATATTGTGCAATCATCGGCGAACCGATGGAGTGAATCAATTTGGCTGAAGACTGGTATCTCTATTGCTGGGGACCACTGGAGGAGGCTGAGATGGATCATCCACTCGACATTTCTGGCTGAAGATTGCTGCGGATGCTTCAGCCTTATCTTTTGGCTGATGTGCTGGGCTCTTCCATCATTGAGGATGGGGACATTTGTGGAGCCTCCTCCTTCAGTGAGTTGCTTAATTGTCCACCACCACTCACGGCTGGATGTGGCAGGACTGCAGAGTTTAGATCTGATCCCTTGGTTGTGGGATCACTTAGCTCTGTCTATCACTTGCTGCTTTTGCTGTTTGGCGTGCAAGTAGTCCTGATTGGTGGCTTCACCAGGTTGACATCTCACCTTCAGGTATGCCTGGTGCTGCTCCTGGCACGCTCTCCTGCACTCTCCATTGAACCAGGGTTGATCCCCTGGCTTGATGATGGTAATGGTTGAGTGGGGGATGTGCCAGGCCATAAGGTTACAGATTGTGCTGGAATACAATTCTGCTGCTGTTTTTGGCCCACAGCACCTCATGGATGCCATGTCTTGCTAGATCTGTGTGACGTCTGTCCCATTTAGCACTGTGATAGTGCCACACAACATGATGGAGATTATTCTTAATGTGAAGGCAGGACTTTGTCGCCACAAGGACTGTACGATGGTCACTCTTATACTGTCATGGACAGATGCACCTGCAGCTGGCTGTTACAATTTCAAAGCTTCATAGTCATAATCTTTGATTGGGAGGTAAGTCCCAATTACTAGAGGTCATTATTTTTTTCTTTTTTACAGACTTCCCTAGAAGATAAACTTCTGTTAAACCTCATTTGTTCTCGAATTTTATTTTCAAGGAAAGCCCGGGCAGGGTACAAAATACATATTTTGTATGTATTTTGCTGAAATGACTATTGGCAGCAGCTTGTGTTAAAAAAGTCAAACGAGCTGTGGTTTGTTTGTAAGGCCAGGTGGGAAGCTAATTCCTGGTTGGATCTTGATCAATTAGTTCTATAGATGCTTCAACACCGGGGGAGAGCAGTATGCTTAAACAGCTAGCAAATGTTGGCCATTCATGAGGTCAGTATCTGGGAATTGGTTCCAGCAAGTCTGAGAGAGACCTTGTGTTCAAGCAGATGGCAGATGTTGAATGGTAACTGGTGCCTTGTCGGGAGATAGTCAGTTTGACCCAGAGTTTGAACTGGGTTTGGACTGTGTTCTCTGTGAGAAGGGGTTTGGGTGTTGATGTGGCAGCATGAAGATTTTGAAAGCTCCATGCCTAGGCTTTCTTTTTCAGCTACTGAAAGTTCAGAGAATTGAAACTATAAGTATTACTGACTTCCTCTTACATAACTTATTGAAATCTTCAGAAAATGAAAGAAGAAACAATCATATATGATTGTAGAACAATGCATCATGAAAACCACTTAAATAGACTGGCCAGTTCTGTTTTTTTATTCTTTTATTTATCACATAACTGAGTTTGTTCACCAGTCTGTCTTATGTGTGAATGTGGCTGAAACCAAAGTAAATGGGTTTAAACGTAGACATTGGGTAACTTTGTTGTTTCAGTTTGAGTTGCTAAATTTACTGTCTTGCATATGCTAATTGTATATTGTGAATTTTTTTGTTTAAGCTACAAACTAGTGTCAAGAATTGATTAGTTGCAGAGTGTAAGATTGATTATTTTTAAAAAGTCTTGTTGGAACCATTAGGGTTAATTTTGAGAGTCTTTGAAGGTTTTAATATTACTGTATTGTGAATACCAAGGAGAAGAGGCTGATTTGATTCAATTGTCTGTCTTAGTATCATAACACAAGTAATTCATTACCTCTGTGAATTCATGTTTTCCTACTTCCTATTTGACTGACTGTTGTTATGTTGACAGATTCGAAATTGTTCTCTCTTCATTGTAGCCTCCCATTCCCCCACCCCAATCCCTACAGCAGCGCTTTCTCTCTTGCTTCCTCTCTCTCTCTCGTGCCCATTCCCCTTGCGGCCTCCCACTCTTTCTCAACCTCTTCGAAACCTCCATTTCTCTCAAACTCTTCGAAACCTCCATTTCTCTCCTGGTCCTCGTACAGCCTCGGACTCTCCTACTCCCCTATGGCCTCCTTTTCTCTCCCTCTATATTTTAGACAGCCTGTGTATCCCAACCCCTTGTAGCCTCAGACACTCTCTAAGCCCCTGAAGTCTCCTTGTCTCTCCCATTCCTCCTTTCAGCCACCCTCTATCTCCAAACCCTTTGCAGCCACTCTGCACTCCACCATACCCACAGTCTCCTTGTCTCCCCTCAGTCCCCTTGCAGCTGCCTCCTTCCCCCAACACTATTGCAGCCTCCATGTCTCCACTTGACCCTATACAGCCTTTTTGTCTCCCCTATCCCCCAGTCCAATTGTAGCCACTGTCTCTAAGCCAGCCATGTTGCAGTCTCCTTCTCCTCCACAGCCACCTGAACCTGACAGGCTACTTGTACATAAAGGTGGCTCCCAGATCCCATTCTTGATCTTGTTGAAACAACAGCTGACTCCTAGTCCTGGGAATTCAAACACTACCACCCCACTGCCTCACCTCACTCCCAGCATTATACCACCTGACTCTCAGCCTCTGGCAGACACCCACAGCCCCCGTGTGCCCCAGCACTTACTTACCCTGCTCCCTGCTCCTTCAATCACAGGTTTGTCCTTTTCAATGTTTGTTGCTGATGGACTCACTGGAGGACCTATCAGCATATTTTTTTTCATGAGATACAAATAGTTGCTCCCTCTGAAATCCTGCATTCTTGCATTTGTCCTGATTAATGTAAGTTAAAAGATTTTGACAGCATGACTCTTTTCTCAGCAATATATAGGTTCTGGGCTACCTTATCACTGTTCTCTGTGTTAAATTTCATCTGCCACTTTGCTGCCCTTTCCACCAGATTGTCTATCCTCATGAATATGTCAATTCTCTTTATAGTTCACTATACTTCATGGATTCGTGTCATTGACAAATTTTGAACTGAATAACTATTCTACCTTGGTCTAGGCCCGAAACGTCAGCTTTCCTGCTCCTCTGATGCTGCTTGGCCTGCTGTGTTCATCCAGCTCTACACCTTGTTATCTCTACCCTGAATAGGCCTTGAATGACAATGCCTGGTATAGGCCTTTGGATATACTGCTGTTTGCAAGCCTTAAGCATCAATGTCCTGTTAGAGGTAATAAGAACTGCCAATGCAGGAGTCAGAGATAACATGGTGTGGAGCTGGAGAAACACAGCAGGCCGGGCAGCATCAGAGGAGCAGGAAAGTTGACATTTCGGGTACGGACCGTTCTGCAGAAATAGGGGAGGGGGAAGGGAGCTCAGAAATAAATACAGAGAGGAAGGGTGGGGCTGGGGAAGGTAGGTGGGATGGTGATAGGTGAGTGTGGGTAGGGAGTGGTGGGGATTGATCATTGAGGTGGGAGGAGCAGATAGGTGGGAGAGAAGATGGCCAGGTTGTGTCAGGTCTGGGAGGCAGGGATGAGAGTAAGGGTTGGTCATGGGATGAGGCCATGGGTGGGGAGATTTTGAAACTGGTGAAGTCCACACTTAGGCCATTGGGCTGTAGGCTACTGAGGCAGAATATGAGGCGTTGCTCCTCTAGTTTGCACAAGTACAACAAAAAGTGCATAAAGTTACCATTCACTGGCACCCACATAGATACAAAAACCAGAATTAAAAGATTTAACAAAGCCGAAAGGTAAGCAAGAAAGAAAACTCCGGATCTCAGAGTCCCAAGTCCCATCTCCACAATGGTGCAGGCGCTGCTCTAATCGCTAGGCTGCCATTGCCCCCTCACTGGCCTGTTCTCACCACCGACTGCTGCCCCCTCACCAGCCTGTTCTCACCACCGACTGCTGCCCCCTCACCGGCCCATTCTCACCACCGACTGCTGCCCCCTCACTGTCCCCACTCTCACCACCGACTGCCACCCCCTCACCGGCCCCACTCTCACTGCCGCCCCTCTCTCCGGCCCCACTCCCAGTGCTGACATCACTCTGGCCAATACTCGATCCCCTGTCGCTGCAGGACATGGTCCGCGCGTTCAGCTCCTGCCACGTGGTCACTGGTCATGACCCAACTCCTTCTCAACTCCTTAGTTAAAAGGGCACGGTGTGGGGGTGTGTATATAATTACCACCGAGGGGAGACAGGAGAGAGAAGAAAAAGAAAAAAGAAAGGAAAAGGAAAGCGAACTGGCAAGCAGAGTGGAGGTGCGAATGGAGCAATATACCCTGCCACCATCTCTCTGAATCTTACCTCTATTGCCATGTACATTGTCTTGCATGGTGCCCTGCTTGTCCTCCCCTCCCTCTAATCAGAAGCAAAAATGGTCATCCCTGTCAGGATTCCCATCACTGGAACTGTGTTTAAAACCCAGCAGAGCATCCAGTCAGGCAACACCAGCCAGAGGCTGCCCCTCACTGTGCACATAGTGGAAGGGAAACCAAAAAGAATCACTACACAGGGCACCTAGGTAGCATATTTGACACTTAATTGCAAATACAAATGCATATTGATTAATCCATTGCTATAAAAGGACCAAGGTTACCCATCCTTAGTGTCATCCCATCTTCCTGCATTCTATGATAGCATTACATTTGCTATTTTCAAATTTAATGGGACCTTCCCTGAATCTAGGGAATTTGGGGAAATTAAAACTAATGCTTTAACTATTTCACTCGTCATTTCTTTGAAGCCCCTGGAATGAAATGCATCAGAACTCAGATTATTATCAGCCTGCAGTTTGCAGCAATTTGCTCAGTACTCAGCACTGGCAATGATAATTTTGTTAAATTTCTCCCTGCCATTCATTTCCTAATAAACAGCAATTTCTACGATTTACTTGAATCCTCTATCGGGTGGATCCATACAAAATATCTGTTCTAGTCATTTATCCTTATTTTCTGCTATCAATTCCCCAGTGTAACTTCCCAAATGACCAACGCTCACTATGTTAATTTCCTTTTTGATTCCAAGTCAGGATAATGTGTGGCTTAGAGTTGGATGAGAGCACAGAATTTGGAAAGTGCTTTTGAAGGAGGCATGGTGAGTTGCTGCAGGCCGTCTTGTAGATAATGCGCATTGCTGCCAATGTGCAGTGGTGATGGAGGCAATGAATGTTCAAGTTTGCGGCTGCGCTGCTGATCGTGAACATCTGTGTCTTAGATGGTATCAAGTTAATTGAGTGCACTTAATCAGGGAAATGGGAAGTATTTCCATCCCGTTCCTGACGTGTACTCGCATGGTTTGGAATCACGAGAGGGGATCTGACTGAAACATAAACTTCTATCAGAGCTGGACAGACTAGATGCAAAGAAGATGTTTTCCCTGGTTGAGGGGTCTGAAAGCAGGGACACAGATTCAGAATAGGGGGTAGAGCATTTAGGACTGTGATGAGGAAATACTTCTTCACTCAAAGGAAACTATTGAATTCTCTGTCACAGAAGGTTGTGGAAGCTAAGTCACTGAATATATTCAATATATTTTTAGATTTAAAGGTATCGAGGAGCCCGGGAAGAAAGTAAGAACATGGTATTGAGATAGAAGCTCAGCCACAATGTTATTGAATGGTGGAGCAGGTTCAAAGGGCTGAATGGTCTACTCCCACTTTCTATGTTTTCAGCAACCTGTCTATGCAAGTGTTATTCTTTGCCCAATGAGCAGTGTGGTCTAACATCCACTTATTGTTCAATGTAGGACTATCACGTACTGGAAAACCTTCTATTGGTTGAACACATTCACTTTCATTCTGCAATAGGACAAGCAAAGACAAAAACAAATGGAAGCTGCATTTGCTTCTAGAACTGCTTGGTGTTTGAGTAGCAACAAATTTACAGTCAACAAGTGATCACTGCACCCAGCTCATATCTGCTGGAACTTGGCGTCAACTGAATCCTGTTTGACCTGTAGCGACTGACATTGCAGCACCATGTCATGTTAAAAATGATGTTCTTCCTGTTCAATGTCCTCATCTTCATCTTCAGGAGACTGCTGCTGCTCTCCCAGCAGTTCAGAAAATATCACATCCCCCCATTTGCCTGCTCCAGTTGTGCAGAGTGCACTATTATTGCAGCACACTCTGCCTGGACTGGATGGCTAAAAGCCATAAATACAATACTTAAGAAAGAAGAGTTGCCTCAGTAGGTCAAGCATCATTTATCAAGAAAATGCCAACCAGTTGGATAGTTCAGATATATATAAATTCATCATCAGAGCTTATAGACATCACAGATGAAGAGCATTTAAAAATAAATAGAAAGAAAAATAAAGTCAATAACAAGAAATGAATGAGGGAAAAGCACAATTCATTTAGGTCATTTACATAAATTGAGTGGACTTTTAACCAGCTAATTTGGAGTGTTCAAAAAACTTTATCCCAAACTGATGTACCACCCATCCTTCAAATATTTTCATTCATTTTTAAACTTCTTTCCATCTTTTCTTGTGTGTTATTTGGTGGTATGTAACCTAATTTTTCTGGAGAAAATAAAATTGCTGTGACTTCCACGTATAAAGGCTGAACAATAGTGAGTTCAATCCCACTTTTCTGAAGTAAAATTAAAACATTATTGCTACAGTATTGGATTACGTGCAGGAAAAATAATGTAATCACTGAAGGCTGCATTTGGCTTAATCACCATGTAGGCCTCGTAACCATGGTTCTATCCTAATAAGCTTTGGAAAACCTGAAAAGCAAACTGGATGAATTTCTAAGTCTAATTAAGAACAGCTCTAAATAAGTCTTGGTCAAATACATTTACACTTAACTCAAAGTTGCATCAGCATTTTCTACCCTGCGGATTTCACATTCCTTTCAAATCATGACAAGGCCCTCAGGGTATGTTAGGCAGGATGCTTTCAGCAGTGCTCTGGGGTAATTACTAAATGACCTGCTTGGGTTGAGAAATCCAAACTAAATCAAGAGAATTCATCCACAGTTTTAATCCCAACTATTTTTTTTCCAGTTTCTCTTTCTCTTCTCCTCTGAATACTTTGGAATCCTTTCCTGGCTTTCATATCAAACAGGTGAAGACTCTCCCTTACATCATGCAACAGGCAAATATCCAAGGGTGAACCTTGAGAACGTGCACCAAGTCCTGAGAATAACAGGGACATCACAATCAATTCCAACAGAGATAGTAAGAACTGCCGATGCTGGAGTCAGAGGTAACACAGTGTGGAGCTGGAGCAACACAGTATGCCAGGCAGCATCAGAGGAACAGGAAAGTTTTTTTTCTGAAGAAGGATCCTGACCCGAAACGTCAACTTTCCTGCTCCTCTGATGCTGCCTGGCCTGCTGTGTTCCTCCAGCTCCACACTTTGCTATCACAATCAATTCCTATTCTGTCCTTGCTAACTGTTCCCTAGGTGACATTGCAAAGTGATCCAGTTTGGGATCAATTATTTCCTCTCAATTCATTAGGATGAATCTACCTTGTGTCAATATTCATTCTGCTTTGGGTCAGCAAACACAATGGCACATATTTGAATCTGGGACATCAGTTGCATTTTAACTCTGTTGTAATTAGACTTAATTGAAATATCTCCTCAATCCTGGAAGCTATATCTCTCCCTAAACTTTGAAATTGTATTTGGAGATCTCAATTTATTTCAGGGGGACACTGCAACATGCAGTAAAGCATGGCGATAACAAAACGGGTCAGTTGTGTTGTCCACCATGTGAATTCTTTCCTACAGCACGTTCAGTATCAAAGAAGAAAGTTGCAATTGGAGATGCAAAGATATAAATATGCCATGCAGAGATTAGAGAAATTAGATAAGTGGAATTGTTCTGTGCACCTCCCAGTTAAAAGACTAACATTAGTGTTGCCCTGATAGTTCAATGGATAAAGACACCATCTGATACGTTACTAGCACAGTCCTAAACACACAGACCAGGGAAATAATATGACTGAAGTGAAATCTGCAGGAGCATCTGAAGTCAACCTCAGATAGGAAAGGATAAATTAATTACACCCCTTGTTCATGTTTCCCTGTCCAGTTGCCCTTGATGGAAATCAAATATGGAGGTTGGGCTGACAACTGGAGTTATTATACCTCTGTCAGTCATTTGGTCAAATACAAACATTATTCCTTCTGTTTATGGTGACACATGGGAAGTGAAACTCGGTTGAAAGTATTGAAAGCCTATCGACAAAAAGGAATTGTGTCCTGCTTGGACCAGTGGTTTCAAAAGAGGTGGTGAGAAAGAACATTTGGTGAACAGCCACTAACCTTGTCTGTGCCTTTTGGGTGAAGGATAGAAGAGAGATTTCACTAAACCAAATAATATTTCAAACATGTGCTGTAACCCAAATCAGTCTCTCACTCATCACATTCTTGGTAAATTTACTGACCTTCAAAAGGTCACAAATGAGTTTAATTGACACCAGAGGGGGAATTTTCCTTTGTGCTCTGAATAATGATATTGTAAATCTGTTGACAAGGGAACTCAAAGATAACTCTTCTGCTCACATTGCTTCACTTCTAAAAAGACACACAAAGCATTTTTTTTAAATCAGGTGTACAATTTTATTTTTCCACTTGAACATAAAACTCCTCTATTTAAAAAAAACACATTCTTCTTGGTTTCAGCACCCATAAGAACACCAATTTTGTGTTATTTAAATTTTGGCGTTTTTTTCATCTTATTTGCATTTATATTAAGCAAAGTGCATCTTTATTTTGTCTGGTTTACACATTGCACAATACATAAATAATGCTATAAAACGTCTTCATATTTACAAGTAATATAATATATTTATATATAACATAAAATACACTTTTTCTCTTATTAAATCTCATTACTTTTCATTGAAAGCGCCTCTGTTGAATCCGAGTCCTTTAATAACACCACTCTTATCGGTTATTGAGGAACACCTCCAGCCAGCAAGGGCAGCTGGTTATGAATTGTCTCGTGTAGCATTGGCCCCAGCCTTTTACAAAACTAATTTGGACGCTGAATCCAGACCACGGTTCGTGCGTGAAATCATGGTCATTGGGTCTCTGCAAGGTGTAAGACTTCTCGTAGTCGAAAGCCTTGATGGAATAACCCGGGAACACTTTATGAACGAGTAACGTCCTGGAGTCTGGGTTGTCCAGTGTGACTGACTTGATGAAGATTGGGTAGTTGCTGCGGTTGTAGACCCACACTCCGTCCGGCTCCTTACTCAGCTGGATGCCATAGCCAATTTTGCTCCGGACTTTGGTCACCAGCTGGCTCTTGTTGTCTGAGTTTAACTGTCCCAGGCAGAATCCGTTCCCGTGAGGTAGATCGTAGAAGATATCGAGGGAGGCTTCTTGGACAGTGTACAGGCGCCCCACTCGAGTCCGTTCCTCCCAGTATGCAACAACACACCAGTGCGACCGACTTCCCAGCTCCTGACTTATTCGGGAATCTGTAGGAGGAAAAGGAAAAAAGAACTTTAGTTTAGCAAGGATATGAAACGACAGAAGGATTTGCTGGTTACATTATAACCTGAAGTTCAGTGCATTGATATCAATATATCATCAGGCTATATTTACTAAATTACCATAGTGACTACATTCCAAAATACTTCATTGGCTGTAAAAGGATTTTAGAACATCGTTGGCATTATGAAAGGCACTATATAATGCATATCTTCCCTTCAGCTTCAATTTCTTCCAACTGCCAAAGACAATGGCATAGTGACTGTTCCTCCACAATTCAGCGGATGCTCAAAATGTTTGCAAAACCACTGTCTTTTAGGATGTTATGAATAGTTCAGATGTAAAGACAGAGGCAGGAAGAAAATACCAAAAGTGAAATATATATGTCAGGATCTTTCAACATAGCTGGTAGTTTTATATGTCTCTCTCTCTCTCACACACACAGACACACACACACAGACACACACACACAGACACACGATGTCTAAACCTGCGATGTGAGAATGTCTTCCTATTTACCAGTGGCCTTGTCAATCCAACAATGTTTTCTTTTAATAAATGTGGTCAGGTTACTGTCATCACTGATGTATGAATGTACTAATCTCTACGAGCGTGTACTCGTATAGCAAAAGGGAAAAAAACACAACATGGAAATGACAGCAACACACACACACACACCTAAAACCAGACAGCAACAAAGACACATTTCAGCAATGTACAGCCACACATGGAATCCCAAACCCCTAATCAGCTTAAGAAGAATTAAGAGGGGAGTACCCTACCATTCTAATAGCTGCACACCACCACCCCCCACCACCAGCAATTTAACCATGCAAATGGCATTAATCGTATTAAGTCAAGCACTTCTGCCTCTTTTACCAAGAGAAAGTCCTGCCTTAGGGAATTTGAATAGCTGATAGTCCCAGAATCCCACAACAATGCCTGTCATGCCTGGTGGCTGTGGCCAGGACTACAGGCAAGTCCCACTCTTGCCGGGCAGGTTTAGGGTTACTGGGTTGGGAGGTAGCTAGGTTTAAATAGCTGAGGGCAATTGAGAATAACCTTGGGGAAGGTGCTATTGATGGGGCCCTGGGGCCCACAAAGGCAGGATCCCCTCATTTGCCTGACAACACCCAGTGCAGGTGTCTGGCATGCCTCACTCCCACTCAGAGAGAAAGAGAAAGGCCAGTTGGGAATGAGTAAGGTGGATGGGCCACCAATGATGCAAGGGCAGTCAGGGACAAGCAGAGATAGAGCTGAGCAGGCTAAAGGCTGCTGAGGATTCAAAGTTACACATATCTCTCCCACTTGGAATTTCCAATTTTTCACGAGAACAGAGCTGGCCATGGACCCTCTCTCACGTGGCTCCAAGAGTCAAACTCTTGCACAGCTAGCTTCTCATACGTTAACTTTAGACAGCTACAAACCCAGGGTGTGAACAAAATGCTAAGGTTGTCTATGGCAACCATGGGGCAGCAATTTCTCTCTGGGGAAGGAAGGCAGGAGCTGGGACCATTTCCAAGTCCTCAACATGCCCCCTGGGAGGAAACAGGCACTCAACAAGATTTTCATTGAGTATCCCTTTAAATTGGCACGATGCCAGGTTCCCTGCCCATTTAAGGGCAGCAGGCAGGATCTTGAAATTGGAGGTCCAGTTAGAAGCCTTGAAGCTGCAATAGTTGGTAACAGACTTTTCGCACACCACAACAAGGTGGTGCCCTGTCACTGACTGTGTTAAAACATGTATTAAAAGTTGGTTCTTGCAGCCAGGCCACCACTATGACAGGCGAATCACTTCACTGATTGGCCTTAGGCTACTCTTGCACACAGGTGGAAGGGGAGAACCCATGGGCCTACTGCAATGCTGCTTCCAAACCCTCCACCAGCTTCAAGTCTGCCTGCCAATTCCAGGCACCGAAACCATACCCTGTCGATGCAGAGTAGTTTATTTTCTTTTCTCTACCCAGAAGTCCTATTACACACAACTGAGCGATCTTCGCACCACTGAAATCACCACCATTATGCTGACTTTCTTGGCGTCTTTTTAAAAACTAATCATTATCAATCAAATCACCCGTGCAGCCAATTAAATATTTACATGCAAAGCCTGTTATGGGCAAAGTAAACCAAAGTTGAGGGGGTGGAGGGATGGGTAGGGAGAGTGAGAAGGACTAAATCAAGGTGGATTTGGAGGGAGAAATAAAGCACTGTATCCCCCACAGTGCCCACCTCTCTCTAAAGGCCTCGGCAGCATTGATGGACATGCACAGTACTTTCAGTCAGCTCCAATTAATTGACCTTAACAAGATTTTTAAGAAGCCCAATCAGCCTTACACCAGACAGGGTGCTGCTAAGCCTGCAGGCCCCAAGCATGCTTTCATGAAAATGATTGACATTGTGAATAGTAAAAGGAAATCAACAATTTGAGGCCTGTCCAATTCCTTTCCCGCCCTCACCAGGGCCTGAAATTCCAGCTCACAATTTCCACAGGTTCACCTTGAAGCAGACCCACCAGCACACTAACTTGGCTACTGGCAGGTTAACTTGCTTTAACTCCTCCGTACAAGCCCAGCAAAGCAGGTCAACTAGGGAGATGTGCTGTGCAAAGACCTCTCTAAACACCAAGACAGTGACCATGGGACTGTTTAAAAAAAAGTTGTGATATATAAACCAATGTGAGGGGTTGGATGCCCAGTCCAAGTTTTGATGTACAAAAGCTGCCTGGAATTTTCTTTTTGTTTAAATTAACATCACATTCTAGTTTAAGTTGACTGTTTTGGGAGACTGGGCATGCCACAGGGAGCTCACAACGGCCAATGCAGTAACACGCCTTTAACTAACCAAAACCTAGTCTGAATTATTAACGTCAAAACAGGGCAGACACATGAACATAAATGTTTTATGAATGTCTGGTTTATTTACAGTTGTGACTCAAGTTTTTTTCTACTGTATCTTTGGTTAATCCAGCAGCCCGCAGCACTGTCTCTAAATGGATGTCTCTGTGTTTGACACGTTGTGCATTTATTTGGCTTCGTCCTGGCTACAGGAGCTACTCAGTGGGCAACTGTGTTGGCTTGCTCAGATGTCGTGAAGCTAGAATGAGGAAGTGTCGGCCTGCTCCTGTAAACTGTATCCTTTTACCCATCACACAGCACCCCACCGCCCCACAAAATCTCTGCCACTCCCTACTGTTTACCCCACCCAATCCTTACTGTGCCCCTCGTAACCCTCTCCGGCACAGCTATATCCAACTGAAATGCTGGCAGTGATCAAGGAGCAGGGAAGGGGGAAAAAAAAAATGTCAAATTACTTCAAAACTCTCCTTCAAATAACACTCCATAAAACAGGCACTGAAATCATATAACAGCATGTTCAGTGGGGCACTTTTCACCAAACCGCACCCCCCACCCCTCACCAAGTCCTCCACGTAGCCCCTCAGCACACAAAACAGGAATACATTCATCTCCGAAATGAAACAAGAGAGAAAAGAAAAACAAGGACAAAAATAATCTTAAACACCGGGAACTTTATTCCACTCCTGAGACCTGACTGTAACCACCCGTCGCGCCAAAGAAAATCCCAGATTGGCCAGGACGGGTTTCCTTTCATCTTCACAGCCCTGCAAACCGCCCAGTAATTTTCAGGGAGATGTCAGCGCAGCCAGTTCAGAGATTCCATTATTTGCTCGTCCCAGATGAACTGAGCTCCGGTTCTTAAAGTGGCAGTCCAAACCACCCTGTGCGCTGGGTTGTAAAAATAACTTCCCGCCCCCCCCCCGCGGTAGGAGGTTAAGGTTTAAATTCTTAAGCATACACTTTAGAACTGCAGAGTTCCGTGTAATTACCGTTTCAATTCTCACTCAGACCGAAGCTCTGAGACACAAAGGGATGAGCCAAGTTACATCCTGGCCCAGTATGTCCCAGCCACGGGACCCCACTTTGATTCACCTCCTACCCCTCTTCTCTCATGCGGATGAGGATTTTTAAAAAGGCGACAGTATTCCCCCCCACCCCGCGTGTCAATGTTGTCCGTAATCCACCCCTAGACACCTCCACCTTCCTGAGCCCCACCCCTCCCCAGCCCCAGCAGACTTGAGACAGCAAGGTGTAGAGCTGGATGAACACAGCAGGCCAAGCAGCATCAGAGGAGCCGGAAGGCTGATGTTTCAGGCCTAGACCCTTCT
>JAHRHZ010000249.1:25661712-25715297 GCA_024137785.1 Ginglymostoma cirratum
AGAAGGGTCTAGGCCTGAAACATCAGCCTTCCGGCTCCTCTGATGCTGCTTGGCCTGCTGTGTTCATCCAGCTCTACACCTTGTTATCTCAGATTCTCCAGCATCTGCAGTTCCTACTATTCCAGCAGACTTGGGATTGGTTTAGTGTCGGTATGTACAGCGTCCTAACATTGCCCAGACTCACAATGGCCCAAGCAAACTTTCCGTAATGTTGGGAGTTTAGAATCGGAGCACACCTTATTGAAACATACAAGATTCTTAGGGGACTTGACAGGGTGGAGGCAGAAAGGTTGTTTCCCGAGTGGGAGTGTCTAGGAGTAAGGGTCATCATCACAGAATAAGGGGATCGCACATTTAAGATACAGATGAGGAAGAATTTCTACCCTAGGTGTAGTGAATCTGTGGAAATCTTTACCACAGAGGGCTGTCCAGGCTGGGCCATTAAGTACCTTCAAGGGGAGACAGATTTTTAAAATCGGTAAATGAATCAAGTGCTCGGGAAAAAGGCAAGAACGTTGAGTTATGGATTATCAGATCAGTCTTGATCTCAGTGAATGGCAGAAAAGATTTGATGGGCTGAATGGCCTACTTCTGCTCCTATGCTTTATAGATCATAGCTGAATGTAAATCAGCAACTTTAAGGGAAGGGAGAAAATAGATGTCGATACGTTCTGGTGAGCGAGTCAAACGAATGAGGATCTATTTGAGCGTGTTATCAAGCAAGAGTTTGTGGGGTACATTTTAATGATTGGAAGATAGGGTTGGTACAGGTCAGCCAACACCAGGTGGACAAACTGCAGCATTGGACATCTGGCCTCCCTTCTTCCATATCGTTACTGCAAATGGAGTATTCTGTTCCCACCTCAGCTAGACAATTGAGTAAAACTGGGAAATAGCACAGTGTCTCAGAATGGAAACTGGCGGTAGCAGAGGACAGAGCACACACAAATTGTTTTGCAGTGCCAAAGGTCTGGATAACAGCTTGCTTCAAAACTTAAAACAACAAGATATTTTGCTTCTGTTGACTCTGACCCACTTCATAGGACCTGCTAACATTATCAGGTAATGTATAAAAATGGGAGGGGTTGGTGGGTTGCTTGCACTTTGTAATGCATCGTCAATAAAAAGAGATGGACCACACAAAGGTCGTTGTGCATGCCTGGCTGCAAGAGCTCTCTCATTCATTGCAAGACCTGGGGCCTGAACAATAAAACAGGGGAAAAAGAGAATAGAGGCTCTGCTCCTTTTGTCTGCAAAAGCCTGTCTCCAGTGAATGAGGCAGACAGCTGATTGCTGCTTCCTGCTCACATTCTTTATCCATAGGCGTATGCTACTCATCAGCCATGCAAATTACAGAGTGCAACTCTGTCCTCAGGGCAACTGCTGCACACACTTCACTCAAGTAAGTTAAACCCTTAAAGGGAGGGCGGGGGATTTACAGTTTGAGATAATTTATTTCCAGACAGAGTGTAATTGTCTTCGGAGTCTTCTTGTCCCATTTTTTTCTTATATTATATGGTAAATATAGATTATTTTTTACGCAACAAAGATATAGGCATAAATTTAGTGAAGAGGCCATCCATAATTTTCATGCAAATACATTTTGCAAACTTTAAAATTATTGTGCCAAAGATGCCAATTATGCCTCACTACTTATCAGATAGAAACTGTCAGTGAACAAAAAATAAAATGCTCCTCAGCTTCCCCACACTCCTGAACCAGACCACAGCTCTGATCATTCTGTAGCAGAGAAAGAGAGTGCTGTGTGTATCATATATAAGCAGGATTAAGCGGCCCCGCAACGCACTTAATAGTCAAATGGCCTACTAAATAATCAACATTTAAAAGTTCAAAGCTTAAAAAATGGCCTCTTCAGGTTATGGCAGGGGGCAGCCAACATTGCAGTGCGTGTCAGTGCCAAGTGAAAGTGGGGAAGGGAGGTACCAAGTTAAGGGGAAAGTAAGGTGTAAATATTTTGATACATTTCTTTTATCACTAACTATTGTGTTCTATGATACAGGATATTTGTCTGCAGCTGTCAGTGCTACCATCATGGTATTAACACAGTCCTGTTACATAAAGACTCTCAGACAAATACCTTCAGCCTCTTTGGCAAGGTGTTCCATTGCTCTTTAGAGCTAACAGATTAACTGAGACATATTCCTATTAAGCATCTGAACCTTGAAATTACTGTTGCCGATATTAGCATCTGAACAGTGTTACTGGAACTCGCATCTCCTCCTCAACTTTAACTCAGGCAAAAATCCATTAATTTGAAATAGGTTAAAGCCTTCATTAAAATACCAGACAACTATTGCTAACTGAGACAGGGCAGGAGGTGAGATTAAACATTTAAAATGCTCTGCTGTTGCCAACAAAATGGCAAAGGGTGGTGAGACGTGTGGAGGGTGCACAACTGCCACTCCCCTGACAGGTTTACAGCAAAGACAAAATCGTTTGCTTTTTGTAAAAATAAATGTTGTATTTTAAATGTTTATGCCAACATCACAGCATTCCAAAGCAGTTTATGGTGTGGAAAACACTTGGGAGATGTGAAAAGGTCTTATATAAACCTTCACTTGGTTATAAAAAGTGCAACACACAAGATAATTCAAAGAACAGTTTTCACTGGGCTGGGAAGGCATAGATACAATTATGGAATAGAATCCAATATAGAAAAGCACAATTGGTTTTCTATCACACTGTAATAAAGCCTTCACATGAGGAGTCGTGAGACCATAACCCAGCTTGACACAACTGCATGTGAAAAACATATTTAATACCTCTCTCCAATATATAAATGATTTTTTTAAAAAAATTATAACCAAGCATGGAGACGGGAAAAGTCTTTCTGCCAAGTTTCGATGACTGAACCCATTGATAAGTCTCAAGCATGTAAAATATTAAAGGGGAGGGGCAATGAAAAATAAATAACCAACGTATGATTTTTCTTTTAAAAAACATCTTCTGCAGCCAAATATTATTGAGTTCGGTGAGAGTAGATGAGGTAATTGAAACAGAGCGAAGAGAAGTCACACGGAAAGGGAAAAGACTGGTAATCATTTCAGTTCTGAGCATGCAATCATTTTAGTGCTCACTGGTTTTGACTGAACAACTATATTAGCACCCGCTTTGTAACCAGTTTAAGACCTTCGGAAGCTAGGATTCTTCCTTTTTTGGGAATATGTGTTTGTAGCTAATGTAGTTGGTGGTAGCTTTTTGTCTTCTTCAAGATTGTGCACCTGGCCAATTCACTGGGTATCATAAAGGACCTTGATTTACAAATGTGTGTGTAGCATGTGTCAAATTGCCAGCACACTCTCCCCAACAGTGACAAGCCAATTGCATGATTTTCAATGATATTTAACCAACAGAAATCAACATTTCTCTCGATATTACCATCACTAGAACATTTATTTGGCCAATAATTGGTTGGTACTAGAGAATTTAGGATTACCGAAAAATAAACACATTTTGGTGAAGCTTTTCATTTTGAACTCAAAGAAATGAATAGATGCAAAGTGAAGGGAAAACATTTACACTATAGGAGAGTCCTGAGTACCTTGATAAAGGTATTACCATAGAGTATGGTATTTGCCACCAACTGGACACTACCATCAAGGCAAAAAGACGTTCTGTCTATTCACATAAATGAGCAATTTCTTGCTTGAATTTCAATGTTGGTGTGGTGCCCAGTATGTGGGCCATATGTTCCAAACGTTGGTGGATCATATTAAACAAACAGCATATTCCTCCGGCTGTTTGCAACGGTACTATACCTCAACCAGCCCACTCTTACAAAACGCACGCGGTGTCCTACATTACTGACTGGATGTGTGCTGCATATTCCAGACCGTGCAGAGGATTATCTTGACAGCTGATTTAGGATTGTCAGTTCGGCTTGTGTGTGCTGGAAGCTATGTGTATTAATACACCAGGCTCTTTTCTTTGCTGACAGAAAGAACATGCACACTCACTGCGCCTTTTTCAATGTAACAAAATAGGTGTCAGCCACTTTCTGGTTCATTTCTCAGGGCAATGACTTGACAAATCTGAATCAACCTGCATTGGCAGTTAGCTGTCATTATTCATTAACTGGTGCATTCTCTATTGCAACACATCGACCAATCAGGGTCTACTTGCAAAATAATCAGCACTCTCCTCTCATACAGTATGAATGTTGGTTTACCATTACTGTGGTGTTCTTTGCTATTAGCTCTTTGCTGTTTGTGGAAGTTTCCTGCAAGTCTTCCTTCTTTGATAATTCCTTCTTTAACCTGGAGACTCAATTCTACAATGCAATCTATAAGCCCCACCCCCTTATTCATGTCCAAGAGGAGTTCCTTTCGTTCGGGATGATATAAATTCAGTCAATGGGCTTTCACTGGTGTCAACAGGACAACTATATGAAAATTGCACTTGTGGCTTAAAAACATCGATGTATAATTCTACTAAAAGCACTTTTCCTGATAAGTTATATGTAGTCTACAATATAAGTAGGGCATAAAATGTTTCATAAACACAATATAAAATTTGTGCTTGTGTGCTGTTTATCGTAGCTGAAGTGAATATAGTGTAAACACATTGCATTCCCAACGTCATACTTTTACTGAAAACTGCTGTGGTTGTAAAGCCCAGGAAATTCTGTACCTAGCCATTTCCCCTTTTCCCTATCACCCCTCTTCCACTCACTGCCCCTTCAAACTCTCCAACCATTGGCCAACTTTACAACTTTTAACAACTTGCAGACTGTGTCCCCGTGGCATCTGAAAGGGAAAACAACACCATCCGGCAGACTGGAGACAGACAGCAGCCTGGAGAAGTTAATGATTACTTCTGTCTGGCTTTATAATCAAATCATTTCTATTCCTGATCACACGGCTTTTCTTTCCTGACACACCACATAGACAAAGGGAGATTGCAGCTTGTGATACTAATCACCCACCGCTGGTATTCTCCAGGTATATCTCCCACTTCTTAAAGGGTGTTAATGTGTAAACAAATTACTCAATCTCCACCCCCATTGCTACTCCCCATCCCCCCACCATTCCACCCCTGCCATATACATTCTACATTATTCTGACCCAAATAGCAGATTGCGAAGTAAGAACAGACAACTGTCTGTACTGTACAGGCTGAAATGGAAGCTCAGCAGGTCAGTCTGAAGGACGAAAGCACAGCTTTTATTCTCCTGCACAGTCTGGCTGGAGCCTCCCCTACTGCTTTTTGATCATTATTTCTATGGCTCTCCAAAGCTTCAAAATGTAGGAGATGTGATTTATCAAAATTAGAAATTTGGGTCTAAACAAGAAGTTCAGTTAGAACCTATTTCAAACAACAGTGACTTTATAGATATTTTCAATATTATTCGGCCAATGGATTCATCACATTTTTTTCCAATTTTGCAAAAGAGTTCAAGCACCAGGGACACCAGTTAAAAATTAAAAGGTCCAGAACTAAGAAATAAAGATCTTCTGTTTATCTGATACCTTATCATATCTCTCAGGACGTTTCACAGTGCTTCAGATCTGACTGTTTTCTGATAGTGCCGTCTGCATTGTTCGTTCAGTAAATGTGGCAGAATGTTTTCACACTGCCAAGTCATACAAACAGCAATGAGATGAACAATTTTAGTTGTTTTTGTAGTACAGGAAAGCAGTCAAGTGGAATTTTTATATTCAAGATTACGGAATACTCTACTAGTGAATAGGACAGCATAACAATTCAAAGGGCAATCTGGTGAGTTCTTGGAGAGAAGTTTCTGGTATGAAGGTGGGAAAGTGAGATGAATCTTTGTCAAAGCAGCTACTGGGTCAGTTGCTCTGTCCCTCAAGGTGTCCACCTCCATCTAAACATCCCATTTCAGATCCTTCAGTTGAATTTAAATTCTCCTGCTTTCCAGTGTATAAAACCCCATCAGGGAGCTTTTCACAATGTCCCCAGTACCAATGCTACCCCTGAAACTCAAAAGGAATCATTGGTTTGTGCCACACAATTTTTCGAGTGTTTCCACAACTACACTGAACTTTTCCTGGTAGGCAGTGAGCTCAGCAGATCTGCCAATTGTGCATTCTGATCCGTACTGCACAGGACATGTGACAAAACAACTATCTTTCAATTAAAAATCTCAGTAACGAAGATCTAGATTAACAACCGCTTCCCACACCTCCGTCTTTACTCTTACGGATTCCAGGTCTAAATTATTAGGACATGGCTCCACTGTCACTGGGATTGAGGGGCTGCTGTCACAGCCGTGCAGCACAATTTCATTTACACACCACCAAGCACCTGGTCTGCTCCTTGGTTTATAGCTCAGATCTGATTCTCAACACATCAGTCAGTACGAGAATCATGCCAGAGCTTTCAAAACTAAGCTAGGCCCTGGACATACCCCCTTGCTTTCTGCACTTCTAGAAAAGGCCATTTAATAAGGCCGTCACAAACAGGCAAGAGTTCAACAGACTGAAATTTGAAGGCAACTGATTGTGTTTATCCAATCTTTCATCTCACACAGGTTCCTAACCATACGTCACCTTCCAACATGGGGAGGTCTTCAGTTGCTATTCCTCTGAAGGTTTCTCTTGACTATTTATGATTCTCTGAATTATCCCAGGGGATGCTGGGATACTTCAATTCCCCCCCAGTTACTGAAGTGGAGTATGTGATCTGTCTGAACCCATTTATAGATAATGTTGGGAGTCAAAGCAGGGCAAGAAATATCAGAGAACATAGAATCCCTATGTGGAAACGGCCCCTTCAGCCCAACAAGTCTACACCGACCCTCAGAGCATCCCACCCAGACCCATCCCCCTATTCTGCACATCCCTGAACACTATGGGCAATTTAGCACAGCCGATTCACCTACCCTGCACATATTTGGACTGTGGGAGGAAACCGGAGCACTGGGAGGAAACCTACACAGACACAGGGAGAAATGTGCAAACTCCACACAGTCACCCAAGGGTGGAATCGAATCCAGGTGCCTAAAGCTGTGAGGCAGCAGTGCTAACCACTGAGCCAGCATGCCACCCTCAATATATTCTCTCCAAAAACAAATCTCCCCACCGAAAACTTGTTCAGTCTTCTTGACAAAATGCCAGCTGTTTTCTAGCCATTAGCTCAAAGTAAATGATCACATTAATGACAGTGCCCCACCCACCAGAACTTCAACCAGCAGCAGACGAGAGGAACACAATGCGTGACTCAGGCTGAGTGTTTTGGCTCGTCTGAAACCGGAACAGCATCAGCCTTGTAGGATATTAGTATGTCAATGTAATCTAATTGAGGAAATGGTAAAGAAACCTGAAAAGAAAGAGAGTGTAAACGAGGAATAGAGAAGTGTATTATGTAACTGGTTTGTTCTTGTGTACACCAATGATACTCAGATGCTCTTTTAGAAAATTTAAACAGTGCGCAGAGCCTAACCAACAAAGTTAAACCCCATCAGGAAAAGCCACCTACATGTTTTCATTACAGTGTCTGGTAAATGAATTCAGAAAGGGGAAGGGCAGCAGTCCTGATGGAGGAGAACTTCTACTGATGAATTAAAGAAGCTGAGAGGGAACTTGTAATGATGACTGCAATACTTTTAACAACCCCAAGCAGAAGTTCAAGGTCAATGCACGGAAAAACTAATGCAGTCTTCAGAACAGCAAAATTGATAAAGGTTTCCTGCATTTATAACACAAATGACAGACCCAAGGGTGGGATCTCAGGGTTCTGCACACAGCAACATTTTAGCCCAGTGTTGTGACCGGCTTGCAGTTCTGTTACTGTCGTACTAGCACATCTAAAAAACAATCCCCATTGGTGATCATAATGTCGAAGGGTCCCTATAATTAAACACAGGGTCTGAGAATTGGCACTGGGCTTCAAGATCATACATGTGAAAATAGTGCAGTAGCCCTCAGTGGGGATGTAGTGAATTGGCAGCTGGTTTTACACTATGCCAGTTATTATTTTCCAATGACTTGTAAAATATTGCCAAGGTTTTTAATATTGAACAAAGCGAAGGCCACTATGGAACTAGGAAACAAGTCTCCAAACAGAGTTTGACCTGTTGTTCTGTGAACCTCAGTGGTCAGGCACAGTGAATAATCAGCCATTCTGTTCTACTGGCTTAAGATGAATTTCAACCTCCAAATCTCAACACAGGACCATTAAAGTGGCTTTTGTCACTTCAAACGACAATGCAACAAAAAAAATGTTCAACAATTATTGAAACCCTTGCACAAGATCTGACTGATATTATAGGAAGTAACAAGTCACATGCAAGCATGCCCATGATGTCAGCCTTCCCTCCTGCTCTTTTCCAGAAGTAATTGTATCAGAGAAGTGGCACATAGCATGCAGACAAATTCTTTCCGATGTCCTGCACAGCAAGGGGATCCCTTAACTCTTCTTATGCTGCCACAAGACTCCAAAAATCCAAGCGTGGATTTTCATAACATTTGTGCCCCACCCTCCTCACTATAACCACTTCCAAAGCACAAAGGTCATTAGAGACCCATTTGGCACATCTTTGCTGCTTTTACACTGTGCCCAGGATTCCCAGAGTGGTTCCTCACATCGAGAGCCCGTAAGCAGACCCAACATATTTGCAACTGAGTGAAGTGGAAAAGAGGCCAGGGTTTGGGGGCTGGCGGTAGGGAAGATTCCTGGCCTTCTGACCTGTTTCCTGTTTATATAAAGTCCAAGACTGCCCTGACAGAATGCTGGCACTTGAATTTTCCATCAGGATCACATTCAGATTGGAGGCCCTGAAGCTGCCTAGCTGCACACCAAAGGATAAAAACAATTACATAAGAGGCACACAACCAGGTATGCAGCTGCCGAGCTTTCCGGCCCACAGTTATATTCCATTTTCCTCCCCTGTTTACTGATACTGTACCATGCCAAGGTGCAAGCCTGTGTCAGGGAGGGATTCTGGAGCCATGCTAATAGCTTGAAACACCAACATTAACCAATGTAATTTCAGGGCCAGCACCAGATCTAGATAAAGACCAATAAAATCTTTTGGCAAAAAAGGAACCCATAGGAAGCCAACTAGGGAAACAAAAAGGAGAGGTGAAGGTCCCCTTCACACCCGTCATAAACATTCCAATGACAGAGCAGGAACGACTCAGAATTCCAGCCCACACCGTTTTGCAGCTATTTCCATAAATGTAGTGATCTTATTAATAATTATTTCAAAACCAAAGATACTGTCATTGAAATTTATTATTTATCATAGATCTTGTCATTTGCCCCATACCACCTAACCATTCATAAACAATTGACACATCATTGATTTTCCTTGCTTAATTGATAATTCTTTCTTTAAACTAATTGTTTTTTCTGTTCAGCAAGCTACGACTTGCCTACACCCGAGCCAGTTTTGAGAATTCACCCTCCAGTGCTCTCCGCACCTATTGCCATTTGCAACTTCAACTCAACGACAAAAGAAAACAATGATTAAAAGCAAATTGTTGTCCGCAATGTCTGGAATTAACAAATTATTGATAACTAACGTGTCCAAACTTCAAGAAATGCTCCAGGCAAGAACGCATTACCTTTCATCATTGTTCCACATCATTCAACTTGTTCTAATTTGTTGAGAGACACATTCCTTGTGAACTCTCACTCATGATTTACACACAGATACAAGTCAGGTAACAATGTTACAGGACTGTGGAATTTTAACTGTACAAACAGGCTGCTTGACTTGTATTGAAATAATGCAAACGAGTCAAAAACAGCAAGTTTAAATAAATTTTGGTATATAGTTTTCAAGGGAAAAGGTCCTCCTTACATAACTCACTGGACTTCTACCCCTAAACTAGTTGAGATGCTGTGCCATAGCTAATAACAAGTCAGATGAAATTGTGTTTTCTAAGGAGGGGAGTAACGCCCAATATAGTATTGTTACTAAGGTGGGGCTGTTTTTGAGATGCGCTATCTCTCTTTAAGGCCAGAAAGGCTGATTGCTGTAAATGCTAAGGTCAATTAAAGGTTTACTGTTGATGACGTCTGCAAGTTGGCAAATGCTTGTACATTCCCAGTTCCAGGCCAGAAGAAAGCAGTTAGAAAGGATGGCATTTCTCACCCCCTATTTAAATCAATTCCACACATTTGAAATGTGACAACAGGCTAAAGGCAACACTCATGTATGTTTCAGAGTCAATAAAACCCTTTCAGAGGAACCAAAAACTGCATGTTTTACAATAAAAAAATCAAAAACTAGGACAGAAATTGCTGAAAAACTCAGGTCTAGCAGCACCTGTGGAGAGAGAAAGCAAAGTTAACGTCCCTTCTTCAGGATTGCATGTTTTATGCTGCTTGAGTATTTAAGTGAGCCATAGTTCTACAGTGAGCAGAGGATTGTTATGATTGGTGTGGGTGAGGTATTCTAACATAAAATGGAGAATGCACTTTTTGTCTCTAATTATTGATGAATCACAGGCGGGCCTAATTTTGTAACTTCTGATACTTTCCCATCATCAACTACAGACTTTGCCTCGAGTAAGTCCTTATATCAGTTACAGTTTTATTTCACATCACAACTACTGTTCTCCCTCATGAAGACAGTGGGTTTTTGTAATGTTTACAAAACTTCCAGTTCAATATTACAGAAAGAAAAAAAGTCAACTGAGATATTGAACAGAACACTTTGTCATATTTCCAGGATTTCAAAATATCACTGACTTCCCTTTGACAATCGATAAAGACTTCAAAACCCAAGCTAGGCCTCAGCGAACCACAAATTCCAGACGCTATTCTTTTCAACAGGAGTGTAGTCCTGGAATCATAGGCCTTTGCCTCTCAGTAGTAAAATATTAGGATCAGGGATCAATTCAACAAAACGTACTTCCCGTTTAAGCAGAATAACAATTTTTTGGGGGACAGGAGTACGACAAAGTTGTTCAGTAAAGGTGTAATTCCTTTGCTAGTTTGTGCTGATGAGAATGGGTGGAGCACAGTATGCAAAGCCCAGAGGACTGGGACCAAACCCAAATGCAAATCAAAACCAGCTCTTCAGCCAAGAGCTTCCTTGGCTTCACAGCAGGGAAGGAAACTGGGAAAGGAATGAAATATCCATAAACAAGAAGCAGACGACCACATCCCTCTGGGTAATGATCAAGGCCGTATTTAAATTAAAGAGAAATGTTACCATCCTACCATCAGGAGAAGAAAATATTAAATAAATAGAACACAGTACTTTCATTGTCTGTCTTCCCCTCTTCAATTCTGCCCTGTAAAGGTCTCTAGTCAGTCCCAGTCTGTGTGCATTGAACAAGAGGATAAAACCCATGCTGCCTCAGCAAGGTTCCAGTTTTATTAAAGTTTAGTAGCTCAGATTTCTTCCTCTAATCCTGTTCCTACTGCACTATTTTGAAAGAAAAAGGCAGTTCTTATTGCACCTTTACAACACTGAACACACATTAACCAGTTCAGCTCCCTATTGTTTGCAGAACTCCACAGGGCTGCAATGTGGACTGCAAACCAAAGCCAATCTTGGGACTTAGCTGTCAACGTTAGGTGCCATTTTCTCTGTGGCAACCCGATTTCCTGCCAATAGCCTAGCAATAGGAATGTGCAATAGGCAGAAATGTGCTTTGCTCTGATTTAAGAGATATTTTGAAAAGTGAGTAAGCGTGAGTGTTAGTGAGAGAAATTATTGGTGCAAGTCAAATTAGTTCAAATAACCTCTGCTGAAAAGTTCATGTGTGGATGTTGGGTTTGGCTGTGAGGTTCCGCACAGTCAAATTTCCATTAATATTCACAGACTAGGTGTACATGTGAAGAACAGTCTCATGGAAAAAGAACTAGTCAGCAGAGGAAGTATGTCCTGGCAGAGCTAGAAAAGAAGGTTGAGAAATGAAAAAGATCGCATTTAAGCCAATGATACATGCAAAACGGGGAGGAGCAGGGAATATTCAGTTTTGTTAACTGCACTGTTTAGAGCTTGATAATAAAGTTGTCATTAAAAACCAGGCTAAACAAAAATTACAAATTACTTATTGAAAGATTGTTATCATGTCTGGACAAAGAACCACCTTCTGGCAACACCAGTCACTACGACAACAACTCCTCTTCTGCTGATAGGAAGTGGTAACTGATTGGTACCAATACTTTCAGTAAGTTCTGGTTACGTGTGCTACAGGAAAATTCACACTTAAGTCTTTAACAGGTTTTAATATTGTGCAACATAGATTCTGGGTGATGTATCATGTTAACCTGCTACCAACAGCAGTGAACAGACCTATCATCAAAAGTATCGCAGCTATAAGAAGATCTCACTGTCTGAAAGGGTGTAGAGCCAGGAATCCGCATTTAGCATTTGAGAAATATTTCGATGAACACTTGAAATGCGACAGCATACAAGACTACAGGCCAAGTGCTGGAAACTGGGATTAAAATAATTAGGTGTGTGATGAACAGCAAGGGCATGATGAGCCAAAGGGCCTATCTTGGTCCTGTACAACTCCATGACTCTATGCATCTTAGTGAATGAAATCTGCTGAACACTTGGTAATAATGGGCAGGTCGAAATATTTCATCTCTCTCTCTCCCTCCTCCTGCCCTGAAGTGCAACACCAATGAATTGTATCATCCCCACTGCCCAGGTGATTGAGTTAACTAACCAAGCACGGGTCTGGGACTTTTTAGTTTGGGCTATGACCTTTACTTACTAAATCTTCAGAGAGGACAAATAACCGAGAAATAATCAGAGGTTTAATAGCGGTGATTATACATAATCCCCTTCTCCTCAGTCTGGGGGTAAAACCAAGCTGCTACTTGGATTAAACCAACTGCCAGGAAAAAAATTATGAACTAGGGATAACCCGAGAATTAGATGATTCTCTCAGAAGGTAAGAAATACTCACACACATGCAAGAGGAAACATCTCTGTGACAGCAGGCAGGCAGCCAAGTCAGTGCTTGTGGGTCATTCAATCCTGACTCCAGAGCGATGCCAGTGTTAGTACAAGGTTTCAATGCTCATTCTCGCAGCAGAACGCAAAAGGTCAGTACAAGACGGCACCAGCAGGTATTCCATGTCCTCTCAGTGGAAGGCAACAGTGACGTGCAGCTGATAAGACCCTCTGGCATCCCCTTACCCTTCCACAAATAGTCCTGAATCAAGAGGTCAGCCTCTGCATGTGACCGTGGCTTCAGCCAAAGGCAGACAGCCAAGGGGGTCACCCTATCAACTGCTACAGCAACGGGACTTCTGTTGGCTACAAATTCAGCACAATGCTACAAAATGTTCTTGATTGTCAAATGCCTCTCTTGACCTTTCTGCCACTTGGCAATAGCCTGCGGTCAAGGAAGACAGAAGGGCACACATGCCCTCTCACAACCTGAGTTAATAAAAAAAAATTGTTTTTTACAATTACTGCATTTCCTTGGCAAATTCCAGACAAATTGGCAGCAGTATCCAGAACAAACAATAAGATAGCAAACTGCACTTCTTAAAGGGGACATGTCACGCTAACAAATACCCCATAACACTAAACATTGTGAAATGCTGACGTATGTGCACTTTCTGGTGTCTATTAAATAATTCACTACTGGTTCAGATTATTGGTCACATCCAGAAAGTTGGCATTAGCTCCGAGTTTCTTCTGGGCTGCTCCAGCTCTGTTGCTGCAATATTGTTGAAGGTGGGATTGTGGGTGAAAAGAGAGGGAGGGAAGTAATGGTGAGGTGCTCCAGGTGGGCATGTGGTTGGCACAGGGACAGCCCTGAGCAGGCTCCAGGCCATTTTAAGCAGAGCTCCCCTGACATGCGATGACATGGATTGTTTTCTAATGCTCATGAATTCTGCCAGTACACAGCACTGCCTACTCACACCGATGCTGGGGAATGTTACAGTCTCTGTAGAAATCAGTAAGGGTTTAAAGCGAAATTTGAACTTCCAGTTATTAGCTGAGAGAGGGACACAATTCAAGATTTCACATTTTTAAATTCTCCCTGTATCAAATGAGTAAACAAAAGGAACACAATGACCTAAACACTATTATCTTTTTGAAGGCAACAGATACTTGAAACTAACGAACAGAATTTGTCACCATTCACTTTTAATGACAATCAGAACCCCAGTTTTTAACCTGATTTGGTCTCGTAAACATTCACATCTCCTAGAACCAATTAAAAAGTGTTTTGCATTTCCAAAGGGTTTTACTTCTGTTCATTTTCTTTTCCCAATACTATCTACCATGGTAAGAGTTTCCTAGGGATTCTCCCTTAGTTTCAGTTAACTGAAGCTTCCAAGCCTTGTTTTAATTTCTCACAAATTCATTTTTTTAAAATTGAGCATATGTTTCCCTTTGCACAGTGCATGATATAGTTAGTATTTTCTCTGCTTACGGTGCAGCCCTAGTGAAAATTTATTTTCGCTCTTTTTCTCCTAATTGGCTACAGTTCACACAAGATAAAAAAAACTACAACTGCCCTTCTATCTGTGATATTTTGGATTTATAAGGAAGCCTGTAATCTGACCTCAAAATGGCTTCATCTATCCCCTCTTCCCCATGGCAACAGAAAACATACCAGCTATGAATTCAAGCAGAAATGTCAATCAGCTCTTATTGATCACCACAGATTTAGAAACAGAGGGACAGATTCCAGGATAACAGTTGATAATACTATTTGAGGTTTAGGAGGACCAGCTGTCACCTTCCCAAGGTGGTAACTTCTTGCACCTTCATTTCAATAGTACAACATGATTCACCCATTACAATCGAGCAGACACTAGCCTAGGTCAAATGAATTGTCATTTAATCTCATATTCTTGGACTAAGATCATTTAAACTGCAAGTGTATAGGAATTGGCCTTCTTAATATCAGTTACCTCATCTTGTCAGGGGTAGAGTTTGTGGGGTTACTACTGGCTTTAGTAGCTTTGTGCTAGTGAGGTGGAAAGCAGTAGGGATCGTCATCACTGTTGTATTTGCCAGCTCTGGAAATGTGTACGTATAGGGTAAGGACAGGACCTAGCTCATTTGTCTTGTCCTCCAGTCCTCCTACTTTCACTGTCATAGCTCAGGCAGGAAGAACGACCTCTTCTCTGAGGTACGAGAGGCCTGCTGGCATCCATGAAAGGAAGTCCCCAAATTAGCACTGAAAAGTGAGGTGGAAGTCAGAGAACCAAATCTTTTAAACCATGACTTGAAACTTCTATTGGATGCACTTCTATTTTAATTTCACGGGAATGCAGCCATTACAAAACCTATTGATTCTTATGAATTGGATTTTATGGGGTCGGATCCAGGTGAAGATTTGATTTGAGAAGTCTCCCAGGCTGCAGCCGAGAGTTCAGTCTTAACATGGCTCGAGTGCTGCCTCTCGATAGGTTATGAGATCGAATATTAGTCACAGCAGCATTCTGTGGGTCTTGTAAGATGGAAATGGAGGGGTGGGGGGTGCGGTGGTAGTCAGCATTTTTTGAAAAACAACAAGACTTGGTCCACACAAATGTGGCCGTAAGCAGGAACTAAAAGTGAATAGCTAACAAGGAGGACATGTATCTTACTCCCCCCTTTCAAAAGGTAGATATCAAGGCTAGGTTAATTTGTGGGGAAAATCAATAGTGTGAACAATTTTGCAATTTACGTATTTTTTGAAACATGAGCCTTTTTTGGGCCTCTTCAAATGTCAGACCCCTGCCCTCCTTACCACATCCTGCTGCTGCAGAGACTACAGAAAGTAAAGTCCCACCCTGTCTGCAGTAGATGGGAACTGGGGTAGGAGGGGCAGGAGAGCAGGGGATGTGGGTGCAGGGGTTTCAGGGGTAGTGTGGAGGAAATGTTAAAGGCTAATAGCTACAGGCAGACAGTGCCAAGTCCTAGTCTCCACACTTTACTAGCCGGCTACATTTTTGTTCAAGTCATGTGATGTAATGTGTGAGAGGCTAGCTGCAAGGCTCCCACTTTGGCAGACAGCCTAGAGAGCAATAAAGGCACTTCATAGCTGAGTTAACCCTTCAGTAACTTCATTCAGTCTCCTTTCTGTTAAGCATTCAACAAACACCAATAAAAATATGTACTCTACATAGTCAAAAGGACTAAATTCACAGCAAGTGAAGGGTCACAATTATTTTATATGTTTAAAGCTAAGCTCGGATTTACTATGTTCTTTCAGAAGATACTTAAACTCATATTTACTTCCCTAGTGCACCATGCACTTTAATGTCCCTGAGTAAGTCCATAAAGTCATCTATTTAAACACAGACACCATTGCTGAGGGGCCAATGTGGCAATATGGGGATTTGAGACATTGACCCCACACCTGACAGGTGCCGTACAAATGAACTTTTGCAGTTTTCCATTATGGTTGTGTCTTGTCTCTACTTTCCTTCCTCCAGCCCCAGCAGAACCAAGCCGACTGAAGTGTTTGTTACCTGCACCCACTCTACAGGATTCACCCATCGAATCTCCTCTTTCAACTTTTTAAACATTTATTCAAGTGGTACAGGTGTCGCTGGCTACACCAACATTTACAGCCCATGCCTGATTCCCTTTGAGGAAATGTGGTGAGCAGCTTTCTTGAACTGCTACAGTTCATCTGGTGTAGGTACACCACAGTAGATTTAGAGACTGAGTTCCAGGATTTCAATCCAGACAGTGAAGGAACAATGACTTTTTCACGCAGAGGGTGGTGCGTGCATGGAATGAGCTGCCAGAGGAAGTGGTGGAGGCTGGTATGATTACAATATTTAAAAGGCATCTGGATGGGCATATGAATAGGAAGGGTTTAGAGGGATAGGGACCAAATGCTGACAAATGGGACTAGATTTATATACGATTTCTGGTCGACATGAATGAGATGGACCGAAGAGTCCATTTCTGTGCTGTATATCTCTATATAACAATGTAGTTCCAAGTCAAAATGTTGTATTTGTTGGAGCGAAATTTGTAGTGGTGGTATCTGCTATGGTTGTCCTTCTAGGTGGTAGAGGTGCTGGGTTTGTGACAGAGGTGCTGTCCATGCATCCTTGGTGGATTGTTGCAGTGCACCTTGTAGATGATACACACTGCTGTTACTGAGTGTCACTGGTGAAGGGAGTGAACGTTGAAGGTGGTCAGTGGGGTGCCAGAGGAGAATTACTTGCTGCAGGAATCCCAAGTTCTGACCTACTCTTGTAGATACAGTATTTACATGGCTGATCCAGATCTGTTCCAGTTCAATAGTAATCCCCAGAATGTTGACGTTTGGGGGATTCTGCGATGGTTGATGTCATTGAATGTCAATGGGCAGAGGGATCTGAGTGTCCTAATGCATGACACACAAATGGTTAGTATGCAAGTAGGACAGGAGTTTGAAAAGTTATAATTTATCATATATTTTGAGGGAATTAAATACAAAAGTAGGGAGGTTATGCTTTAGTTATACAGGCCATCGGTGAGACGACATCTGCACTGCTATGTACAGTAATTGTCACCTTAAGGAAGTATGTAGATACAATTAAAGCAATTCAGAGAAGTTTTACCAGACCAATACCTGGAACAAACAGCTTTTGTTATGTTGAAAATTTGGACAGGCTAGCCTTTTATTTGGTGGAGTTTGGAAAAGTAAGAGGTGACTTGTTTAAAACATGTAAGAATCCTGAAGGATCTTGCCAGGGTGGATTTGGAAAGGATATTTTTTCCTCATGGGAGAATCTGGAAATCAGAGATCAATCATTTAAAACAGAATGAGGTGACATTTTCACTCAGATGGTATAAGTTTTTGGAATTATCATCCTGAAATAGTGAAAGCAGAGTCTTACAATATTTTTAAGGCTTATTAAACAAGGATGAAAGGTTATCAGGGGTAGGCAGGAATGTGAACTGGAGATTACAATCAGATCAGCCACGATCATATTGAAAGGTGGAGAGGTCTTGAGGGGCCAAATGGCCCACTCATGCTCCTTGTTTGCACGTTTGGCAATGGATGAACTCTCTCTTATTAGAGATGGTCATTGCCTGGCATGTGTCTGGCCCGAATGTTACTTGCCACTTGCCAGCCTTGATGTTGACCATTTCTTGTTGCATTTGAACATGGACTTCCACAACATTAGATGAGTTGCAAATAGTGCTGAACTTTGTTCATTGATGAACTTCTGACTTTATGACAGACGGAAGGTCTTGATGAAGCAGCTGAAGATAGTTTCTGATTTTCTGAAGAAGGGTCTAGGCCCGAAACGTCAGCCTTCCTGCTCCTCTGATGCTGCTTGGCCTGCTGTGTTCATCCAGCTCTACACCTTGTTATCTCTGAAGATAGTTGGACCTAGGACACTACCCTGAGGAACTCCTACAGAAGATGTCCTGGAGCTGAGATGATTGACCTCCAACAATCACAACCATCTTCCTATGTGCCAGGTATAACTATGTGCCTTTCCTCTTTATTCCCACTGATTCTAGCTTTCTGGAGCTCCTTGATACCATGTGTCAAGGGCAGTCACCCTCACTTTCTCTCTTGATTTTAGCTCAATTGCCCATAGTTGGACCAAAGCTGTAATGAGGCCAGGAACTGAGTGGGCCTGGCAGAACCCAAACTGAACGTCAGTGACCAGGTTGTCGTTCAGTAAGTGCTGTTTGTTGGCTCTGTTGACGACATCTTCCATTACTTTGCTGATGGCTGAATGTAGACTGATGAGATGGTAACTGACCAGGTTGAATTTGTCCTGTTTTGTAGCTGAACTGGAACACCTTGGATAGGGTGCAGCTAATTTTGAAGTGTGCCTTCAGTGCCAGAATGTGTCAAACCCCATGGTACTTGCAGTATCCTGTGTCTTCAGTCATTTCATGTTATCACATGGAGTGAATCAAACGCTGAAGAGATGTTGAGGATGGCAAGATTGTTCCTCCACTTGATACTGTTGATCCAAAATGGATACAAATGCTCAGCCTTGTCTTTAGCACTAATGTGTTGAGTTCCCCCATTATTGAAGATGGGAAGATTTGTGGAGACTCCACCTCCCGTAAATGTTTTAATTGTGCAAACACACAAGGAAAGCTGGGGTACGTATCACATACTTTGCCACTTAATAAATTGAACCGTACAAATCACGGAAATATGTATCTGAATTCTACAGAACTTGCTAAAATATGAAAAAATAAAGCCAACTAAAGGTGTTGTGATTTCATTCCTTTTTTAAAACAGGGTTTAAACAGTCTTAAAAGCTACCTCTTCAGTGTTGTACCTAGATTCAAATTCAAACATAGGACTCAGGGAGTGAACCATTCAATTCAGGTCTTCAAGTCTGCTCTGCCATTCAGTAAGACCATGGCTGATCTGGTTGTGATCTCAACTTCACTTTCCTGTCTGCACCCGATAACGCCTTGAAATTTTATAAACATGAAAGGGGAATTAAAGGTCATCTCTGTGCTTCAAGGAGGAGCTAGTTCTTCATCGAGGCTCTGGGGATTACACTCAAGTGTTCAGCTTTATTCTTCCTGTGGCTGCCAGAGGAACTTGAGTCAGTCCGCCGCTTCAGTCTCCAGAACTTCCTCCTGCACTGAACTGAGCCTCATTCATTACTGTAGCTGACAAGCTTGACAGGAAAAAACCCAGCATACAGAGAGAAGGAGCAAGGGGTGGGGTTGGTGGTGGGGTGCAGAGGAGATAGGTAAGGGGACTGGTGGGGAGAGGAGAGATAGTTGCAGAGAGAAAAGGAAGGAATAAAGGTGGAGTTGTTGGTTGGTTCGCCAAGCTGACTGGTTTCAGTCTAAACATTTGGTCTCACTTCTAGGTGACATCTTCAGTGCTGTCTAGCCTCCGTTGAAGCACTGTTGTTCTGTTTTGTACTGAATTTGTATGGTCGGTCTGTTATGGTGGATAGTTCTGTTTCCGGTTTTGTTCCGTGTTGGTACCACTGGCACCACAAACAGACATGTTGAAATAGAACCCATTTACATATCACTATGGAGCAAAGCCAGAAACAGAACTTCCCACCATAACAGACAGACCGTATAAATTCAGAACGGAACAGAACAACAGTGCTTCAATGGAGGCTAGACAGCACTGAAGATATCACCTCAAGGGGGGATGAAACGTTTGCACGAAAACCAGTCAGCTCAGTAAACGAACCAACAACTCCAGCCACAACCCAGGTTACAGATCTTTGCTAAAACGCTGAAGTTACAGAGGTATTGGTGAAAAGGGGAGATTGAAAGATATAAGGATATGGCAAGAGACAGAGTTTAGGATTGGAAAAGACAAAGATAGAAGAAGGTACAGAAAGAGACAGGGAACCAGACTTAAAGACAAAAGGAGAAACCAGTACAGATAAGTTCAGGATAAAATAAATTTGCAGAGATGGAGAGGGAGGTCAACACTCACAAAAGGGTGAAAATAGATTTGCATTTATATAGGGCCTTTCACAAGAACCAAAAAATGCTTTGATATAAGAAAGTACATCTGAAAGGCACACTGTTGTAATGTAGGAGCCAATTAGCCCACAGAAAACTCCCAAAAACAGCAATATAATAATTGAATGGTCTGTTTATTTACATGATGGTGACTAAGAGATAAATATTGGCCAGAACACAAGATTGCAGACCTATGGATTGAAGAAACTGAGTGGAACTCAGTACACCTCATTATCTGGTCATTTGTTTGAACAAATCAGTTATCACCCCTAGCCCAGTCTCCAATCTGTGATCAGGGAGCATGCTCAATGAGCATTTTCTAAAAGAAAATACTAAGACACTTCCTTCCCAGTCTGCATAAATAAGTCTGAAAACAGACACGAATATGGTCAGAGGCTCAGAGGTTGAGACAAAGCTGGAGACAAAGGATTTAAACTTAACAATTCAGCGTATAATAAATTTAAGACAGAAAATAACTCAAAAGTACTACAATGTGTAGATTTTTTAAAAAGCTGAGTAAATCCCTTCGATGACCTTAGAGGGTTCCTAACACCTTCCAAAGACAAGTGGAATTTTATATCAGACCAGGTAAAGCATCGAATTGTAATCACTCAGCTCACATCATAACCTATACTTAAAATGTTTTAAACACTGTTTTGGGCATGTCCTGAGAAGTAGAGAGGTGACTGTAAACAGAGAATTTCATAATGAGATCTTGGCCTGGCCAATGGATTTGTCATTTGAATTTGACCTCCAATCTTAATATAGACACAAATTGTAAAAAAATGACAGGAATGGGTTGGGACATGTGTGTGTGTCTGTGTGCGTGCGGATACAAGGAGATACAGAAAATGATAGAAATTTGAGACAGAGAGGGACTTAAGACAAAAACAAAGGAATTAAGAGAGAAAAGGGCTGGAATGAATGCTGACAGTTCTGAACTAGGAATGGAGAGTGTTTGAGAGACAAACTGAACAGGCATCATTGCACTTTTGATTGATATCTGGCAATACATACGTGTCAATGCATGCACACTATTGCTCACTGTCAAGAGTCATACACCAAAATATAGGAGGGCAGATAGCAACCACTAAACCTTCCCTACTAACACCTTTAGGGAGGAAGTAAGCAAGGTGAGGGTGGTGGTGGGGAACTGTGGAGAGAAGCAGGAAGCAATAGATTGAACATATCACCCACTCGCTTCCTGCTCTTTGAAAGCAGTAGACGGGAAAAGTGTTTTTCAAGAGTTCACTCCAGCAACAACACACTGTAAAGTTGATTAAAAACATTTTTATTTTCAAAAAAAAAAGCCTTCCTTTGTGGTTTTCAACTATCAAAAGAATCTAGCTATGAGTAGCAAGAAAGCTAAGCACAATCCACACCGCCCTGCGGTCTTTGCTGGCACAGTCTAAGGGAAACAGATCCAGTAAGTCTCATACTCCACAAACAGCATGCTCAACTTTTAACAAATACCGGAGCATCAGAGTCAGGAAGACTCTTGAAAAACCGAGCAGCTTTATATACTCACAGACAAGATATCAATTTTAACAAATTCAAACCTGGGTGGACTCAGGGAGACTTATAAAGGCTGTAGGTGTTTCAGTAACTGAAGGGATGGGAGGGGAAGAAAACATAAAATTTTTTTTTACTTAATATCTTGTTAATTAAAAAAAGTCAATCGTCACCAACACCCAAAGCAATTCAACACATTCACAGGTCTCTGAGTCAGCCATCGTGAATTCTTCACTCTTCATTTTTTTTTGTTCCTACAGTGCATGTCAAAAGAATTAATTGCTGTAAAGTGCATTGATACATCTGGAGGTGCTATTCAAATGGAAGTCTTTCTTTCTTTCCCTTTTTAGCAAAAGTATTCCGCTTCCTCTCTCTACTTTTCCATTGGTATTGAGATGGTGATAGGTGTGTTCTAATTAGCCTCAGTGTCTCTGGGCTACAGAGAGGTGAAATGCCGCAATGTTCTCATCCCTACTCATGATTCAGTGACTTGAACAGAAAGTATACAGGCTGCATGCTCCCATTCACAAAGAATGGTCACTTATGTAGGTACCTAAGAATTATTTGCACCCATGGAACTGTGTCATATCAAACAGTCAAAGTTTTCAGGATAGCTATTTGCAATCCTTGCTCCCCTCCTCCCAAGCTGACCCGGCCAGAAGGTTGCCTGCCCTGAACCTATGCTAACGGGTCAATTCATGAGAGCCTACACATGTGTAACCCATGAAGCCTGATGTCTTTGGGATGGCCCAATACAATTTTATTGCACAGGCTGAGATTGCTCATTATAAGGGCACTTTTTCAAAGTCTCCTACAAAATTATCTCCAAGGGTGACCCTGTCTTGTTTTCACTCCTCAAGATCAGGAAGGTGCTAGGGTCTGAAGATTTGTCTACCTCTGTGTGAGTTAGTGGCTTTCAAGGAACACAGAAAGAAGGGTGGTCTATGTAATGGATGCGACCAAACTCATTTATGAACCAAATCACTACTGTGCACACACCTCATTAAGGTGGGCAGATCCCAACAAGACAATCACGTCTTTTTGTCAGATGCAAGAATGAGAGGTGAGTAAGAGGCCTGTAGCAAGTGGCTTGTGTATTGGTGCTGTGCTCCTTGAGTCACTGTGCAGTCAGTTTTTGCATTAAGCTAACCAGCAATACAAACATACAGCCATCCATTGTTACTAAACCACACCGCTACTAAACAAAATTCTACATTTATATCACTGTCCCAACACAGCGGCAATCCGTCCATACGGCCAATATCACTAGAGTGGTAGAAAGCAGGAAATTACTGAGGTTTGCTAAACTCGTCCCTCCCCAGCTGGCATCTGTAAGTAGCTGGTAAAAGAAAGGATAGGTGTCGACCGTCCAGTTAGGGAAAGACGGCTTGTGGTAAGGTTGAAATCTAAGAGTGGGCATCATCCTGTGTTCGGTCCCTCATTTTCCTGCAGTATCCCAAGTCTCAAATGTTAGTCCATTTGGTCCAAGATTTCATATCCATCAGCATTTTATCAATAATTTTGGGACTGACGGACATGTGTATGGAGGTGAATTCTTTAACCATGCAGCCAAATGAAATTCCACCTCCTCGAACTACACATTAATAGTCACTGGGCCTACATAGGCAAGACAGCTTGCATTGCAATGGAATATTGCTGGGCACTGATGGACTGAATGGCCTCTTTCCATGCTGTCACTTCCCTTTCATTCTATAAACATATTGCTGCATGAGGCTTATCACCTTTCCAAGTTCCTTTGCCAAGTGAATAACAAGGGAACACCCAAGTAGTCCAAATCTTCTCCCCACTCAGACTACACTAGTTTGTTTTCCTTGCTAAAATCAGGAATCACTGTTGTTTGAAATTGTAGTTGCAATTAATTATGCTGATTTACTTGGGCTCTGTGTGACAAATTTTAAGGATAAAGAACAGATTAACAAGGTGTGCTAATTTTGTTTTCAAATATCAAGTCACAGAGGGACCAGTTTCAAGTGAAGTGTTGATAAAATGTCTATTCTGACTCCTGGCATATCCATTTGCCATTACTAACTCAATTTTAACATCCCTGTTGACAGAGACTGCCCTTGCTGAATAGACACACAGCCTAAGTCCCAGTCTCCATTTCAGCGCCAGGATTATTGTGATTATTGGTACCAATCCACTGTTTACAAATCTTGCAGGATGACTTGAATCAGCGCCCTTGAAAGCTACACTGTCCATTCTTTCAGTGACACTCAATTAATTACAGCAACAAGATCTGCAATTATCAACAATTCACTTTCATGATATACAACTCAAAACAGTCACTCCATACCACAAAATATCATTTTCATTTCAACTGAATGGAGCTCTGAAAATTCTGCATGCCCACTTCCACAAGCTCCAAACAACAGACTTGACACAGTTCTTCTGAATCAGGGCTGTCCTATGCAGGTTAACAGCAGTAAGTGGGTCTGATTGTTACTTTGAGTTCCAACAACTTCCTATAATGTAGCACCACAGTCTAAAATTAACTTGTTGGATCCTGACCAGAATGTTAGTCACTGAAATATCAACTCATAACACTTTATTTGAGCGAGAGAGAGAGACAGAAAGACACATAGAAAGAGACAGAGAGAAAGAGGGAGAATCACTGGCTTGAGGGAAGATTCATCTTTGTCTGTTCATACATTCCCTATTGTCAGATGGTTCATTTGGTGTTAGACTTTTAAAAATCTTTTCACAAACCAACAATTAGTCAAACACTTGGTGTGAGACTCAACTAAGATTCCTAAAGTTGATACACAATTGACTGAGTCTGTTGGTACATTAACACAATGTAAACACAGAGAACAACAGCTAATCCCGCATCCCCACATCCACCTCTGTCAAACTCCCACTATAATTCACCACATAATAAATTGCAGTCATTGGATTGTAGACATGAGAAACCTTTCATGAAGTACATCACTGTCCCTTTAAAATCAGAGGGATTTAATCTCCACTGACATATTTCACCGCCAAAATCTGACGTAAAGCCAAGTCCAAGTTTCACAAACAACCTTCGAGAAATACTCTTCTACCAGTCAAAGCCTCATAACAGGAATCCAAAGATTCAACTTCACCCCTCAAGAACCGAAACACATAACTACAGTCCAGATCTGAACAAGACACGTGAAGCTCTGCAGAAAACATAGACCTTGCCCCAGGCCTGTAATGTTTGTGGATTTGCAATTTAATATTAGCTGCTGCTATAATGACATAGTTGCAATTTACAGAAGTTTGAAGGATGAAACTAACAAATCAATTTGGCTTTCTTCAGTAGCACTGGTTAGTTTAGGGATTGGTCATTTTGTCTGTCCAAGCTATTGCCTTCCTGGTTTTATCCCATTTGATATCACAAGATGACAGTGCTGGAAATCAGCATCAGGAATGCATAAATCCCGACATCCTCCCAGCAAAACTGCCTCCCAAATTGCTAAGGACAACACACCATATGCAAAGCAGGAGCTTTCTGTAACTATAGTGGACGAAGCATACAACATCATAACACAGTACAGAGTACCACCCTATAATGTAATGTCTAGAATATAAATATGCCTATCTACAATACCACACTGAAAACATAATAATATGCTGCACACTTAGAATACCAAGTTACGCTGTGCAGTTTCAATGCCACAATCTCTAGAATACTGCAATATACTACATATTTGGGATACTATATAGCACTGCACACCTCGAACTGCATAGCATACTATACACCCAGAAAATCAAGCCATATTCTGATATTGATCCATGAAGCAATGTCCTTTCTTCTCAATGTGTGTAGTGCAGGTTGGTGCTGTCTGGACAGTTATTTGGCAGAGCAGCTTGGCCACCCAGTAATAGGAACCAGCCTGAGTTTCATTACGTTGATATCAACAGAATGAAAACTGTACAGGCAATCAGCTCCGCCAGAACACAGACAATGAAGACTCTGTGATCTCAAACTGTCTTATTCCTCCTAAACAATAAAGGTGGAATTTAATGAGGCCATTGAGAATGGGAACCATGGTGGGTCGGGTAACAACCCATTGTTGGGAGGCTGAGGTTATGTTTAAGGGATTAAGGCTTTTCAGCAACAAAGCTCAAGACACACGGCAGCCAGTGGTCAGAACTTCATTTCCCTGCATTTGTATGTCATGAACTACAATTGCAATCATTAAATCACAATTCTTCCAAATCAAGATAGGCCTTCAAGATTAATCAGCGAATATACAGGAAACTTGTGCCACTTCGTTCTCATCTGGTTAAAAGGAAGTGCAACAAGCAAGGGGATTTATAGGAATCATATGGGAGCAGTTATCTTTGCTGAACACTGAGGAAAAGGGGAGGACAGGAGGGGAGCTGGGAAATGTTCATATAACGGGACTTGTCAGGAGCGGCACAGACAAGACACGGTGGCCAGGGTAGGGTCGCATATGGTGTTGTGACTGGAGGACAGAGGCAGGGAGTGATGGATCCCAGGAAATGACGTAGAGTTATGGGGGAACGAAGAGGATGAAAAATTGTGACTTGCACAAACGGGATGATGAGAGATCCCAGACTACCACTGAAATCTAGCAAATCACTACAGTTACCCAGTTGAGAGTTCAGCCACTTTCTGACCACCCCCGGCCTGCGATCACTCGTGGCCCACATGACTGCCCCTCCTGCCCTTTAATATTATCATTAAATCCTCCCATTCAATTAGAAGGGGCTGCACATTTCCACCGACATGATCTGCATCTCACGGATTAAATTCCACCTACAATTGTTTACAAAATTACTTTTTTTAAAAAGCTGTGACAGTTCCATTTCAACGCTTAAGAGTCATTAACTAGCTGAGAATACAATACAGTGTCTCTTACCTGAAAGCCCCCCAGGGGCCATATAATTAGATCCCCCAGTTTCAGTTGAGGGAGGCACAGAGTCTGGCGAGTCTGCTATTAGAAATAAAAAAGGAAAAGCAAATGTTGAAATATTTCAGGACATATTTTTCTAGTGCCATTTGAATCAGTAAACCCAAGCATCACATCTAATTACTTTCTCTTCATTACTAAAAAGCTTATTGACAGTCACTGACACAGATTCTCATATAAAGAATAAGATCATGAAAGGAACGAGTTGGAGGGAAATGGGCCAAGCGCAGGCAGGTAGGACTAGTTTAGTTTGGGACCATGGTCAGTGTGGACTCGTTGGACCGAAGGGTCTGTTTCCATGCTGTACAACCCGTTAATTCTATGCCTAGGAATGGACTTGGGAAACTTGCTCACCTAAGGATTTACAGACAAATATTTTCAGATCCCAACTTCCTTTGTTCCTACCTTCAGCAGGGCCAAAAACCCATAATAATTCCTGGAGGAGTCTAACTGCCATTTGATTGGTACATCCTTCTGACTCATTACCCGATTCAGAAACTCAGCAGATAAGCAATCAGAAAGTGACACAGGGTATGCAGCAGACACACAGTCACTGAGTTACGGTTGCATAGTTTATTAGGGTGATTGCAGAGAGGGAAACACAACCGAAAGCTCACACGGTCTGGGTTACAGTGCCAATTATTGAATAGCTGTTTGAATAAACATGCGGTGAACTTAGCACAAAAATCCATCCAGCTCTCAGAGGGTTAACCTTCATTTTCCTGTTCCAACAGCCATTTTTGACTAAGCTGATGAAAGCCATCTCCTAAAAAGCTTCAGCCTTGTTTTCATGCCACAGTTCCACATTAAGAGCTGAACAGTGACGGAGCAATGTGGATCCATTTTCTTTGGCTCTTCTCCAAGCTATCTCCAGTTCCCAGCCAGCCATGCTGAAATACCTCAAATACTAAAACCTAGAGGCTTTGAGAAGCCCAACCCCTGATAAAGACTAGGTACAATTACAATGTGTCTCTCTTTCTTTAAAGTCTCTTGCTTCAGAACAGGGCATTAAAATGCTGTGGTGAATCTGTTCAGACTTCAACGAAAATGCCCGTCAACAGATCTGCACAAAAACTACCTTTAACCCACATCAGTCTCCGGCTGCCCTGGCTCCAAATTCCACTGAGCTCATATCACAAGAAATTTTTCAAAGTCAGCCTCTGATATTTTACAGCCAGGGATATCTCATAACCAACATGGGGCCTTTCTAAACTGTAAACAAGGCAAATTTCAAAGAATGGCTTATGTAAAGTAACATTATTACCTGAGCCATTCAGGCAAACTCTGCTCCTAAGGCAGCCTAGGCCAAACTATGAATACTCATCAGAGGAGAATTTATTTTCTTTACCACATTGGCCCTAGGTTTTTTTAAAAATCTGTTCTGTCTCTCTGTCTTTCCCAGGAGCTAACATGGTTGCTGAAGGGTGGAGGTCAAAATACGATACTGTAACATGACTGTACGAGGTGGGTTCAGTAGAACAGCTAGCTGTTTTGAGTCTGACATTTTCATACTTTTATAAGCCCACAAGGGTATCTGCCACACCATTCCATTTTAGCATTGTACAATATTGGATTTTGTTTTCATCCCACACTAAAGGCACGTGTTCAAGCTGGGACGCTGTTCCTCAGGTACCAGAAGCCCTCTGGAATGTCCACCTATTATATGAGTCCGAATGTTTGAGAGTAGCTGATCTATTTTCTTTGGTGTGGGAGGTGTTAGAATTGTAGACAATGTCTGATCGTGTTCTCACTTAATAAACTGCACGCATACAAGAATTACCAGAGAGTGACAAAGATGATCCCTCCCTGGTGTACATCAGTAGGAGCACCTTCAACACCGTGTCTGATAATTGGGAAGATGGCAGTGGATTTTTCTGCTTTGTGTGACTCAGTTCCTCACATCCATATTTTACCTTCCCATTGTTTAGAATCCTTCAAAAATAAATATTATTTCATGCCGTGAGCAAATTAAATTCCAAGTGCCCAAGTGTTGTACAACAACGCAGGCTTCCTTGGGGTTGGAGCTCAGCCACACTGACTGGTCAGACTGGCTGGCAGAGGACTGTAACAAAAAACAAAACCCATGTTGCCAATACCGATTGTTTGATTAATTACATTCTTATTTATGGCCCAAGCATTGAAATTTGATTTTTTAAAAATAAAAACACATTGCTAACATTGACAAGCAGGTAGACAGAAGTAGGATTTACACTTCTGTTTGTTTTCACTCCAAACCAGAAGGAAAGCCTTTCCGCAGCTTCCAAATGCTAAACTCGGCATTACTTCCTCGAAAGTGACTGGGCTTTCCCTTCCATCAGTGCAGCTTCAGATTGTGGCTTTCTGTTTACATACATAATGTTAACCTTTATGTCAACACCTCACAGGAAGTTGTTGCACTCAACTAATGGGACACATCAGGTGCAGAAGTTGCTGTATGTCTAATTTACTTGGGGGCCCAAATTGTTTAGCTAAACCGCAGCTTTGTACAAGCTGCCACCTGAAGCCCCATCCCCAATCCCCACCCCATACAATGCCCTAGGCTGGATTCTGTGACAGCTGACCAAAACACCATTTAATTTGTTAATATATTTATAGTTTTTAATCACTTGCCAAATTTTCCAGTGATTTCTTTTCCGTCGGGGCAGAAATCTGATTGGTTGCAAGTAGAAACACTCCACAAGACCAGGCTCGGGGAGTGAATGCAAACAACACTTGCTTATATCAGGAAACACATGCTTGGTTTTATGTTCCTTTGCTTCACGCACATCATGGTCCCACAGCTGTACTATTCAATAAGAATGCTCCTACCAGTCTTCTTTCCACTCACAAAATGTCTACAAGCCGAAGTTAGAATCCTTAAAATACCAGTTCTATTGGAGAAGCTAATGGGGTATCTTTACGAATGGTAAGAAGTAGGCCAATTGGCCCCTTCAGCCTATTCAAATGAACCATGGCTGAGCAGTATTAACTTTGCTACTCGCCGAAAATTCGTAGCCTTTAATGCCTTTCAACTGGGATGGCAGTGGTAAAACTAAAGACTGGGTTTCTCTAACTTGATTAGGGGGTGATGAACAGAGTCAACCAAAACTCCTGCTGCATCTCCCTGCTGGAAATGGTGCACACAGGCGTTAGATGTGAGCTTTGTTTCAGTTTAGCGATAGCGCCCAGTCAAATAGCTTACTACAGTCAAATAGCTTACTAACACTTCCTAGGTTCACAAATGAAAAAGGTATATTTTCTAGCCATGCAGGTGCTTTGTATCTGAGCTTGAGGGATGATGACAATACTTTAAACCACATTGAACCACTAATAAAATCAAAATTAATTTAAAGGACTGTTAAATTTCTTCCCTTCTCCTTAAATCAAAAGTTTATTGTTGATAATCCAATAGCATTTTCACACAGAAATCAATTTTGAACCATTACTTCTTCACATCCGAGGGTAAATTCCCAGTACGGATGCCACACAATCCATGCATAATCCCTCAATGGACTGCAACGTCCTCCTCTCACATAAGAAAATAAAAATATATGAACAAACATTACAATTTACAGAGCTTCATGTGACAGGAGCACATGCAAGGAACTTGAACATGAAGGTCAGTGGCAATTTGTAGTTGGTATGAATTTCTGCGTGTAGGTATGAAATTCCTCAGGTCAGTAAGAAGTTTATTGCAAGTCAGCTCAAGAGCTGGAGAAAATTGGACAGGAAAGTTAGATTTGTCTCCAGCAGTACAAGCAAGTAGTCAGTTTTCATGGAATTACACACCAACCCATCCAGAACCTTTAGAAGAAGTACGTAAAGAAAAAGAAGGGGGTACTTCATGGATCTGTGGCTGCACACTGCACTTTATTGGAAAAGGAATCATGCATCAATGGTACTATACAAATTCTTACATTGATACAGCACATTCTACCTCAGGAAATCTCAGATCAGTTTCCATGAAATCTTTATAAGTACAAACACTATTGTCACATAGGAAACATGTCATGTCCACAGCATGATCCCACAAAAATTGATGAGATCATGATCAGATAATCTATTTCAGTGGCGACAGTCAAGGATTAGATATTGGCCGTGGCAATGAGAACTCCCTTACTCTTTGAAATAGCGCTATGGTTTACTGTCTCAAGTAAAGACGGTACACCCAATAGTGCAGTACTCCCTCAGTACTACACCAAAGTGTCTATCTGGATCTTTGTGCTAAAGTCTCTAGAGTCAAACTTAAACCCATAATGTCTGTCTCAAATGTGAAAGTACTATACTGCCAACTTAAAACAAATTTCTCTAAAACATTTAGTAACACATTTCCACAGATACTCTTCTCAGCTCACCTTACACAAAGCCAACTTTCCTGCCTCTTTTATTGAAGACTACTGTCTACAACCAGAAGGTTTACTTCAGACAGTCACCTAATTTTCAGATTGCAAACAGTTAACAGACATTACCATATTCTACTCAGTGCTATATGACAACAGGACTTGTGTAAAAATGTCACTGCAGTACGTCAAGACCAATCTCTAAAGGAAGAAACCTGTGTAAAGGAATTGTACTGACAATGCAAAGTTCCTTTCAACATGAAAGTCTACAGAGTAGACATTATCCTTTTCATGTCATGGTAACAGTTGGGAGCTGGGCATGGTTGAAGATGTGGTCAATTCCACGTACACACAAATAGCCAGGCAGATATGAAGTGTGAGTCACACAGCCTTTCCTGAAGAGGTATTCTATTTGCATGCATCCTAAAGAATAGCTTAGAGTGGCACTAACAAGTCACACCCAAGGGATATTGTCCAACTCTTGGAGATCATAAAGAAGAATGGTCTCTTTGAGATGGAAACATCAGGATTTTACCTCACTACACTCATCTACACACACCACAGTCTGTAATGTCTGAGTCTCAGCATTTTTTATACTTATGCTGCTGAAGATTAACTCACATCCAATGATCCCATTGTAGTCACAGGTGATTCTAAGCTAGAACTCACATAAGCTGGACCACCACTCTCCAGGGGGAGAATCCAAGCCTCTGGTAAGCACAATTATTTTTGAACTGCAAGGTATTTGTTACAAGGCAAAAATTAAAGTGTGCTGCCCTGTGTGTGGTACCAAGTCACACAGAAGTGGTTTTCAATCTTGATTCCCCCATATGTATTGAGTTAGTTTATGCAAGTTGATATTGTAGTGAGACCGTGCAATTGACCTCAGTGGTTACGAGCTAGATGGGGGGCAACTAGGCACAATTCCAACTACTTACTATTCAACCAACATCATGATGATCTGGTCATTAACATATGATCAGCATGGAGCTTGCTGTGTGCAAATAGGTTGACATATTGTAACAGTAACTACACACAATCATCGGTTGTAGAGTGCTGAGCTTACAAAAAGTGCTTTCTTTCCTTCACTGTATCACTTTCTCACTGATTTCTATTGGAAAGTGAGAGAAATGGGTGAGAGAGGTTAACACCAAGTTGATCAGTCACAGTATCCTCTGCATCAAATAGATGGCTAATCATCAGTGTTTTAAGCTCCTAAAAAACACTATCATATGGAAAAGGCCCTGTAAGGTGGCAAGCGGGCAGCTATGCGGAAAACCCCAAGAATTTGGCGACAACTTTTTCACTGGCTCAAGAATTCCTAATAAACTAAACAATCAAAATTTCCATATATTTAAATACACAACAATAATCAAAATTTCCATATATTTAAATACACAACAATTTCATAGCAATTTGTATGGAAACTAAACATGTTATGTCTTGTCATGAGTTATATATGGAGGTGTATTTATTACTCTAATTGTACCATGTGAAAATTCTAACATTCACCCAAAACTGAAAAACCAGCCTAAATTTCCCCTAGAGGATCAACTTTCTAGCTATGCCCCACATCAGTTCTGAATCATGCTCCTTTCCAGATGGAAGCTGCTATCAACTTTCCTGTCTTCAAGGTTTGACTCACTGGAAATACCTTTCAAAATGTAAAAATCAAATATTTTACAGCTCACAAAAAGAAACAACTTTTCCCCTCTACACAAGTAGTAAAATGTTTTAAGCAGATGGGGGAAGCAGGGTGGTAAGTTTTAAGGAAATTGTTTTCAATTTACGTAGAAAACAACTGGATTACAATTCGAAAAATAACACGAAAACAGCACTTTACTTACCAGGCTGCTTGAATGAGTCCATTGGAAATCTAGAATAGGGAGGCGGGGGTGACTCTGAAAACATAAAAAGAGAGAAAAAAAGTCAAAGCCATGAGAAAAGAGATAGAAACTGATGATAACGCTGGCAGGAGAGCCGGCATTCTTTCGCAAACTATTTGTCTTAGCTCTGGGGGCTGGAGGCAGCGCAGCAAAGGCGGCGATTGCCTTGATAGTTAACAGTCACATAAACAAAAGAGTCAGCCTGGCGCCAGTCTCACTGATATGCAACTTGTGTGTCTAATCGCCCCTCCTTGGCTCACGTAAACCACTTCTGCTCTGGAAATTACACTGAATCAGTCTGGCTGAGGATCTGACCGCGCCATCTGACTGGAAAATCACCCATTTACCGCGGCGACAAGCCTTCTAGACAAACTTTTTTCTTCTTTCCCCAAAAGAACTTTTAGCTACTTGATTGATACATCTGACAGGCTTTATGGGGTGTTTAAAATAACTTTACTCCTGCTCCCTTTTAACAGGAATGTGAATTTAAACAACAAACTTTTGATGTTCAGACAATTCCCAGAAACATTTCGATGGAATGAAAATTTTTTTAATCTGTAATTTCTCGCCCCCCCACCCCCGTTCTCGATCTAACTCAAGTTTCAATTCAGATCATAATCTTGAATGAAAATCTATGCAAATATAGAGAAGTAATTATTATTAGGCAACACTTGAATTGACGGCATAATTACATAGTTGAGTAGGGAGAATATTGTTCAGTAATGTTTGGATTGATAGGCAGTTTCAAATCAGCGCATGTTCTTTATTAGTAACTCTGACCCTGAATAAGTATGGAATAAAATTCAGCTGTAAACCGGATCGTTTAGAGTTAATACTAATCCGGGATCAAACTCGAATTTTAGCAGAGAATGTTGCGACATAACCACAGTTTTGCTCTCAAAAAGTAATTTATTCATGAAATAACATGATGAAACTTCTAGATCAAATCCACTATGGTGAGTTTTTTTTTAAATGTAAGATTCACGGAGTTCTTATATGAAAAAAGGGACACCTTTCAGGATGTGAATAAAGCGAGGGCCGGTTAAATTTGCAGAAGAACTTCAGGCAGGGTCTCTGGATGTTTAAAAATGTCCACTTTATTGTAAATCCTAGTGGGACTTTTATAACAAACGGAGGCGCCGAGGTGGCCCAGGTAGGCTGCAACAGCCAGGAGTCACAAAACTCGGGTTTTCCAAAAAAAAAAGTACTTTCAGTTATTGGCCGTTCAAAAAGAAGCATTCAGATCATTGAGAAAGACCTTACCGAGTTCACAGAGTCTGCTAAGGTGGTGCGGGTTACAACAGACGGAATCCGGGTTATTCGTTCCGTACGATTGACAGCAATAAAGTCTTTTCAGTTCGGAAGAGTTCCTCAGGTCAGCCCAGCGGAAGACTTTGCAGATCAGTACCGGCAGGGAGTAAGTTTGTTTGCTTAGTTTGGGCTCAATCATCTTGGGCAAAAGGAGGCATCCAGTGCGGGCTCCCCCTTTACTCTCCACAGATTGCAGTAATAATTCCAACTGTTTCTCTTTCAGCTTCCTCAGCAGCGAGTGCGTGAGGGCTTTTAACTCGGGGTCCGAGGTGCTCGCTTTGGATGCTTTAGCCCCGCAGCATCCCCCGGCTCCGCCGCCGCTGCTACTGCCTCCGTCACCTCCACCTCCACCCCCTCCTCTTCCCCCTCCTCGGCTTGCATCGCCCTCTTTATCCGTCTGGCCGTCTGCTTCTCCCAATGCACGGCTTCGCCAAAGTCGCCGCACCAGACCCGATCGTTTCGTCCTGAACATACGAGACGACGATCCGCCAGAGAGAAATTCGCTAAAACCCAGCCAGGTACAGAAAAAACATATCCGCAAAACATGAATCCAGCCTGTTCTTGATGGCAACAACACAGTAACAGCCGCACAAATCTGTAGCATACGCCAGCCCCTTATCTTTAGGCAGGTTAAAAAATAAAAGATCCGGTTAAATTGGTTTTAACAATACTGCAATTAAATACGGGGGGATGGGTCACAGATACAATCATGCATTGTAACCCACCGGCATAAAGTAGGGAAAATGTAGCCAAGAATATGCATCCATTAAAATGTAACCCAAGCGTTCGCTTCTTGTTCCTTCCTTGGCTTTTTTGGGGCCACAGTTTAATCCAAGCCCTTAATCCGGCGATTCTGATGATTGTCGAGATAGCTCTCTTCCTTCGTTTTCCCTTCTTCCTTTCAGCGGTTATAGATACACATGCAGTGTCTCTAATCCGTTCCAGTCTCCTCTCTTTCTTTCTCTTTGCTTTGACTTGTACGTGCGTCTGCTTGTCTGTCTCTTTCCCAGTTACCTTTCACTAACTTAATACCTCTCTCCAACAATTTTTTTTAAAAAAATACGGCGAGGGGGCAAGGAAAAAGAAAATTAAAAAAACCAAGAAAAAGTTGTCTCCGTTTGCAGCTCTGCTTGTGGATTTCCTGAGTGCTCCGGACTCCGGGCTGAAACTGACACAAGGCTTGAAATTTACAAGCTCTTGCTTTGGCTGCGCATTGGCGCGGTCGATCACGTGTGTGTCTAGACACTTTGTCGCGGCCCCCGGTTTAAAGTGATTGTTACGCAAACAAGCGATCACATTACGAACAGCCCCTTTTACTGAGAAACCACTAGCCCCCAACCCCCGAAACACATACAACAAACTACAGGCAACATTCAACCACTTCATCACGGCAACAATGCACACTATCAATTTTCTTTTTTGTTTGTTTTCTTGGGGGGTGGTGGTGGTTGCCGTGTGATGGGAGAGAAAATCAGTCGGGAAATTCTGGGAACTGCAACTTGCTCCATCCAGATTCTCGTATGAACATTCCTGACATTTGTTTTTCTCTCCCCTGTCAAAGCAGCGCAGAAACAGGTAAACGGGCTCTTCAAGCAAGACTGCCTTGTGGAGGTTATTGCAGGGCGATATTGATGCACGGAAAGACAGAGAGGTGGGATAGATCTGTGTCGAATTTCTAGGGCTGCCTAGAAGGTCTGAAACTATTGATCTTACTGCAATTCCATAGATCAACGAGAATAATTTCCACCTTTTAATGCTTTTTAAGGCTGCAAAATAAGTCTCATGTTTGCCAATTGACATCGAAGTTCCCTGAGTAATGGGGAAGGCAAATGAACTATTGGCTTTTATTTCAAAGAGAATGGAGGTCCTGTTAAAACAAACAAGGTACTAGTCAGACCACAGCTGGAATACTATGAACAGTTTTGGTCCCTTATCTAAGAAAGATAAACTGGCATTGGACGCAGTGCAGAGAAGGTTCTCTAGGTAGAATCGGGTATGGGTGGATTTTGACATGAGAAGTTGAGTAGGTTGGGCTTGTATTCTTTAAATCTTAGAAGAATGAGAAGAGGCCTTTTCAAACCATCTAAGATTCTTAGGGGGCTTGACAGGGTTGATGTGGAGAAGTCCTTTCTGGGAGAGTCTAGAACCAGAGGACATAATCTCAGAGGACATAAATGTCATCTATTTAAAACCAAAATGATGACTTTTGTTTTTTTTCTCAGATGGTGGTTGTTCTCTGGAATTCTTTATTGCACAGGGCTGTCAAAGATGGGTCATTGAGTATATTCAAACCTGAGACAGATTTTTAATCAGTAAGGGATTTGAGAATTATGAGAAAAAGGCAGGAAAACGGAGTTGAGGATTATCAGATTAGCTGTGATCGCATTAAATGGTGGAGCAGTCTCAATGGGTTGAATGCCTACTCTTATGATAGGATCCAAGATATTTCAATTAATTGGTTGATCTTCATATAGAAGCCAACAACAATTTGAATTTGTGTTACACCATTGAACTTCTCTTCTCCCAAAGGGAGGAGTTACTGTGCATTCAAGACTGTATGCCAGCTAAGCAGAGTAGGGGCATTAGTTGTGGGCCACTTAGCTGTTCGACGATATTCAGCTGTTCAATGTTATTATAGTCATGAGACCAGTCTACCCCATTTCCATTAATCCCTTTGGTCAATAAATCCCTATCATTTTTATATTTAACATTAATTATTGACCTAGCATCAATTATCATTTGTGTAAGAGAGTTCCACAAACTTTGACCATCCTTTATGCGGAGACCAGTTTCATAACTTCACTCCTCAAACTCTTTCTAATTTCTAGACCCCCACCAGCAGGAATAGTTTTTTCTGCTTTATTCTATCTATTCCTGTAACATCTTGGAAGCTTCAGTGAAGCCTTAAATCTTCAACAATCCAGGAAATACAACACTAATAACAAACACAGAGAATGCTGGAGAAACTCGGCAGGTCCGGGAACATCTGGACAGAAAGAAATTGAGTTCACGTTTTGAATCTGCTATGATTGTTCTTCAGAAATACAACTCTAGTTTGTCTAATTTCTCCCTGTAGCTGAACTGTTGGAGACCAAGCAACATTCCAATAAACCTAGATGGCAATCCTTCCAAGGCCAATAGAGTTATAGAACATGGAATAGCATGTACAGCGTGGAAACAGACCCTTCAGTCCAACTCATCCATACCGGCCAGATATCCTAAATTAATCTGGTCCCTTTTGCCAACATTTTGCCCATCTGAGCCCTTCCTATTCATGTACCCATCCAGATGCCTTTTAAATGTTGTAATTATACAACATCCTTGCTAAGGCATAGTGTCCAAACTGATGCTGTTCCACACTATTTGTATGGTTGAAGAATGACTCTAAGCACCCCATATTCAAAGCGTCCAGGTTTAAAGGCCAGCATTCCTTTAGCCTTTTTCATACCTGCCCATGATACTTTAATGATTTACGGATAAAACAAAGAACTGAGGATGCTGGAGATATGAAACATGCAGAAACAGAAATTGCTGGAGAAACTCAGCAAGGCTGTAAACTGTTCTGAAGAAGGATCACTGCACTGGATTCATTAACTCTGTTTCTCTCTCCACAGATGCTGCCAGACCTGCCGAGTTTCTCCAGCAATGTTTGTTTTTGTGTGTTAATAATCTGTGTAGCTGGACCCTCAAGTCTCTCCAAAGCTTTATTGTTTGCAGTATTTTGATCTCTTTTTAGGTCAATATCAGATTACTTCACATTTTTCTACTTACATGTTCTTGTACTATCTACAAGAAGCACGGCAGAAAGTCACCAAAGATTCTTTGACAGTACCTTCCAAGCCCAGAACCACTTACATCGAAAAGGACAAAGGCAGCAGATACATGGGAACACCACCACCTACAAGATGCCCTCCAAGCCACTAACCATCCTGACTTGGAAATATATCGTTGTTCATTCACTATCGATGGGTCAAAATCCTGAATTCCCTCCCCAAGAGCATTGTGGGTCTACCTACATCACATGGACTGCAGCAGTTCAAAAAAGCAACTCACCACCACCTTCTCAAGGGCAACTAGGGATGGGCAAGAAATGCTGGCCAAGTCAGCGACACCCAGGTCCCACGAGTGATTTAAAAAAAAACGGTGTTGAGTTCAGCATCAAGTGACAGTTTGCTGATGATCATGGAGGTTAGATACCTGAAGCTATTAACAACCTTCAATTTCACAGTGTCAATGTTGATGGATGGAAAACTATCCTGGACCATGCCATTTGTCTCACAAAAACAGAAGTTGCTGGAAAAACTCAGCAGGTCCGGCAGCATCTAGGAAGAATAAAATCAGAGTTAAAGCTTTGGGTCTGGTGACCCTTCCTCAGGACTGAGGAAGTTCTGAAGAAGGGTCCCGGCCCGAAACGTCAACTTTCCTGCTCCTCTGATGCTGCCTGACCTGCTGTGTTCCTCCAGCTCCACACTGAATAGCTTTAGGTCATTTTTTGTACCTTTAACATGGAAATCACCTAATGTTCTTAACAGGGATGTCATCAAAGAAAATTTAACACAAAGCCACCTAAGGAGATATTAACAAGGATGAAAGAAGCAGCTTTAAGGAGCATCTTAAAGGAGAGGAAAGATAAGGAGACAGAGCTTAGAGCCTAAAGAGCTGACATCACAGCTGTAAAGAAAATTAGGATATCGACAAGGTCAGAATTAGAGGAGGAAGACTTGGAGAAATAGAGATGCTTACCATGATCCTGGTCTAAATTACAAGACTTTAAATGAAAACAAAAAGGAGATTACGGGCTAATTTAGATCATTGTGTCCCGGTATGATAAATGTCTTTCACAATGCTGAATGCATTGTGACCATCTTGCTAAGAGCAGGTCAAGCTATGAATTGTAACCCTCTACAATCTGTGTGGTGGCAAAGAGACTCAGGGCTTCATGAAAAACTAAAGAAAACTTGCTCAGTGTCACAGTGAGCAAACTGTTAGCACATAGTTAGGCTGACTAAATACAAAACTAACAATATTATTCTCTCCCTTATGCAAATCCTTGGTGTGGCCACATGTAGAATACTATACCCACTATTTGGTTCTTGCACATGGTGAATAATATTAAGTAATATTAATCACGTGCAGCTTGATTGATTGGCCTTGAAGTTGGAAAAGAATTTCCAATTTTTTTTCCCCCAAATTGATTAAAACGTTTTTTATCCTGAATTTTGCCATTGGAAAAGTGAGTTGGTAATGAATGCAGACTAAGCATGTCTGGATAAGGCTGGATATGTAGATTGAATGCTCTTGTTATGTCAACTGTTTCAGATGTACAGTGTAAAATAGTTTACTTCACTTATGGACAAATCATGGTAAAGCTGAGAGTATGTCATGTGGAACATTGGCTTAGAAAATTTCACTTTTCTAGTATTGATATCCTTTATCTTAATGAGGACAAAACTCACCACTATGAATTGAGCATTTAATATGCATAAGAGAACAATGTAGCAGCAATCCAAAGTGGGATACAATAGAACTGCTTCAGTCCGTGGGTTACCTAGGTAGCCTGATAAATGGATGGTATGGAGAGTGGTGGGGTTGATTAGAACATAGAACATAGAACAGTACAGCACAGTACAGGCCCTTTGGCCCACGATGTCGTGCCGACCTATTATCCTACTAAGATCAATCTACACTGCATACTCTGCATTTTACTATCCTCCACGTGCTTATCCAAGAGTCGTTTAAAAGTTTCTAAAGTATCTGACTCCACTACCACTGCCGGCAGCGCATTCCACACGCCCACCACTCTCTGTGTAAAGAACCTTCCTCTGACATCTCCCCTATACCTTCCTCCAATCACCTTAAAATTATGCCCCCTCATAATAGTCATTTCCGCCCTGGGAAAAAGTCTCTGACTATCTACTCTATCTATGCCTCTCATCATCTTGTAAACCTCTATCAAGCCACCTCTCATCCTTCTTCGCTCCAATGAAAAAAGCCCTAGCTCCCTGGGGGCCAAGGTGGAAACCTACATTTGAAGGAAAGACCGTGGTAGGAGGAGTACTATTTCAGCATTTCACCTCTTTCATAAACAAAGAACAGGATGTTACCAAAGTCTAAGTTAAACAGAAAGTATGCTTTAAACTGATAAAGTGAAGACATAGAAAGACTGAGTGCACTTATTAACAACAACTTAGGCTTCTGTCACATTATTACTATCATAAAACCTCCCCATGCACTTCGCAAGACCATTATAAAATAAAATATGGCACCGAGCCACTTAAGAGAATATTAGATCAGACAATCAAATAATGCAGCAATTAAAATTGGAGATTCTCAACGAGTCAGAATTTAATGATCAAAGATATCTTGAGCGTGTAGAGCTTGAGAGAATTACAGAGATAGGGCAGAGTGAGGCAATGGAAAGATAAGAATCGTAACATCAAGCGATTGCTTGACCAGGAGCCAGTGTCAGTTTGTTATCACCTCTTGGTAATAGGTTGTTGGGAGTTGCTTTAAGTTAAGACATGGATAGCAGTCTATTAGTTGACCTGAAGTTGACAAAGGCTAGAAGATGAGAGACCAGCCAGGACTGCATTAGAGTAGTCAAATCTAGAGTTAAGAAAAGTATGAGTGAAAGTTTCAGCATCAGTAAACTGAGACAGGACGGTGTCAAACAATGTCACAGAAAAAGAAATAGGCAGTCTCAGTATTGATGTGAATATGTAATTGAAAGTTGATCTTGGGGTCAAGTTTGACACCAAAAGCGTGAACAGATTGATTTGGCCTGAGATTGTGGTGAGGGAGAGGGAATGAGTGGGGAATTGGGAATGGGGATCAAAAATAATGATTTCAGTCTTCCCAGTATTTAAACTGGAGAGAATTCTGCATATCCCGCACTGAAGTATTAGATAAGCAGTCTGATAATTTAGCAACAGGAGAAGAGCTGGAAGAGGTGGTGGCAGCGTAGAGCTGAGTGTCATCACTTACACGTGAAAGCTACCAATGTGCTTTCAGATGATGTTACAAACAGGTAGCATGTAATGAGAAATAGAAGTGAGCCAAGGGCACTGGGGGAAAAGAGGGAATGGCTCAGTAGCAGTCAGATAAGTCATTTCCAAATATCTGTTGGCTTCAATAACATTGATAAGAATGTAACCAAGTGAAGTAATTCCACCTAACTAAATATCATTGGAGAGCTGTTTTAGGAGGGTGATGTAATCATTGGATCAAGAAGAATGGTTTAGCTTTGTCATAGACATATGAAATGTAATTTGCAACTTTAATTAGAACTGTTTCAGCACAGTGGCAGAGACTGAAACCTAACAGGAAGAATTCAAACTTAGAATTTCGGGCAAGTTTGGTTTGCCAGGGTAATTGTTTTAAGGGCTGGGCTTCTTTCGAGGAGATGGTTGTTAAGGATAGATTTTAAAGGTGTGAGGAGTAGTGCCCGAAGGGAGGAAACTGTTAATAATGTTGTCTAACACACGGATTAAGAGGGAAATTGGAAACAGCTTAATGGGAAATATGACAATGGGCGCAGAAATAGATGTAGTGGACAAGATGAGCTTGGACAAGGCATTGATGGGAAGATAGGAGAGAAAATAGAGAAAGATGTGAGTTCAGGGCTAGCGCAGGAGGTGAAATTAGATAATGTTTGGCCTGGTGGACTCAATGAAGGGCAATGGGTAGAGCTGATAACATGGTCTCAATCTTAGTGACAAAGAAAACACAAGTTCCTGGCATTTATTGTTGGAAGTGAAAATGGAGGAAAGACAACCTGGTGTCGTGTGATTTCTGACCTTGTCCACCCCAGTCCAACACTGGCACCTCCACATCAACTCAGGTAAGTAAACAGAACAATTAAAGATAGCAAGATCGGCAGATGCGGAGTCAGAGTCAATACAGTGTGGAGCTGGAGGAGCACAGCAGGTCAGGCAGCATGAGAGGAGCAGGAAAGGTGACGTTTCAGGTTTACATCCTTCATTGGGACAAATCTGTTTAATCAATGTCACTGAGGCTTAACAACTCAACCCAGCACAATTAGAAATGTTTGGAAATGCACTCAGTTTCCTGAGGGCTAGTTATCTCCAGATTGAAATTCATTCCCTACACCACCACACCTGATTTTCATTGAGGAGATAGCCTGTTTTGTAGAATGGTTCCAGATGCAACAATAGTTTTTTTGCATTGTTTTTTCAAAATATGTACTTATTATTATTATACTTAATTAGAAGTTAAATTCATTATTTACATTTCTGTTTTATGACAAATATTCTGTGCTGCATAGAGCTTGAAAGGTTTTCCACAGGTTCCAGCTTCCCGTTGATAAATAAGGCTTCTGGCAGCTGCCCCATGCCTTAGTGCATCGCTCAGCTCATACTGGGAACATTCCAAGGCCTAGCCCTGTAACACTTGATTCTGGACAGGTCTTTTTACTGGGAGGCCAGCATGTTTCAGGCAGACCAAAGAGCATCTTGCACTGCATCGATAACTCTTCAACATGCAATTCTAGGCACCAAATTCAGGCAAGCAAGGGGACAAGCTGAGCCTAAACCTGGCCTCACTTCATACCAACATGATCACACTGAGGTAAGATTAGGTCAAAGCAGGACTTTCAGTACTGACCTGTTGAATATTAATTAATCAACCAGACTGGGGGCCTCCTAGTTTTGTTTTAGTCCCTCTTAGCACTCATCTTTTCTTGAAAAGACCTTCACCATTTTTAGGCAGTTCTATTTGCAGCCTTACAAGACCTCTGCCAAATGGAGACTCTTTGCACTGGCAGCCTGTTCAAATGGGAAGGGTGCTACATTGAGCACATCCTTTTTCTCTCCCCATCTATCAATATGTGTGTTGTCCAGACCCCAGATAATAATCAGAAAAATGATTGGACTTGCCAAAGGGTAACCTAGCTACCATCCAGCCAATATTGTAGAGTCCAACTATTTCTGATGCATCAGTCACCAAATCTGCATGACACAGTAGCACAACAGAACACAGACATTGAGCAGAACCCACTGGTCTCTTGGCTTGTATCACTCTTCGACAACAATTTGTATTTATCCAGCACCTTAGTCAAATTAAAACAACCAAGGTGCTACCCAGATAACAAGGTGTGGAGCTGGATCCCAGGAGTGTTATCATGGCAAATATGATGCTGATATAACAAGGGTCATATTGTTTACCCACTGAACTGCTATCAAAGGAATCCAACCGACTGTCAATGACACAAAGTGGCAGAAGCACGCTACCACACTGAAAGGAAAGCAAACTATTGTGGGGGCCTGACCTAAAAATGGAGGGCTGGATTTTACACATACTCTTCTGATGGAGGATGTTTGTTCAATCCAGCAGGTGTCTTGCCCTATGGCTACTAATCCAACGCTGCCCCAAAGTGCTGGGAATGGCATTGGGTGACCCATCTGCAAATGCGCAACTTGAGGCCCTTAACTGGAGAATTAATTCTCATTTAAGAGCTTTATCTTGCTGCCACCTGCTCATCTTCCATCTCCCCCTTTCCCACTCCTGTCCAGGGCCTGGCAGCTTAGCATCCACGGAGGTCCCCAAACATTTACATAAATTCTGATCTAATGTCACACACTTCTGTCCCAAATAGAGGACAGCAGCGGGCCCTGAGGCAGAGCTTCTTGTTTCTCGAGTGTGAAAACCGAGCTTTTAACCTTTCACGGCCAATTATTCTTTAAAGGACTGTAGGGCGGCACGGGGTTCCCTTGACAGGTTGTACCCCTACCAACTTTACTGCCCAGAGTTGGGGGAGGGGAGAGGGAGTCGAGGGAATTCTGTGCTTCATACAATTCAGCCTAAGAACAGAAAATGTTCAGCTGGTCAACTGGTCTTACAGAATTTGTAAAGAGGGAGTGTTAATATTTCAGTCAATGACATTGCATCAGAAGTGATATTTATAGTAGTAATATTTTACCTCAGAATCCAGGGAATTGGCAACTGTAAGTGGCTTCTGTGTTACAGCCATTCAAACTAGGGGTAGCAAACTTAAATTACTGTGAGTAACAGGGTCTACTAGTTTGTCGTCAGCATATGGGAGACAGATTTGGCAGTACACCAATCACAGGTTCATATCTACTAGAATTAGAACACAAAATTGAGTATTAAAACAGCTTGCATATTTTTCTCTGTGGTAAAGAAGAGCCATATGCATGACTTTTATGGCAATGATACTTTACTTTGAATGCTGTAATTGCTTCAAGCATTTTGTAATGGGTTTTTTTACATATAAGGAATGCATATGCTCCTTTAGGTGTTATGCTTGGATCATGAACTCTACACAATAGGTGAGAATAGGACATGGGTTGGCCTATTGGAGTTCACAGTTTGCGTCAGTATTATACTTGGATTAGAAATGCGCTTACTTGAATTGGAATGTACTGGTAAATTCATCATTCTGAGAGACTTTCGTCTTACTTGCATGCCCCCAGGTAACCTGGGAAGTGATCATCAGTGTCACCAGCCAAGTGGATTTCCATGGAAGTGTGTATCTGTGGCCAATCTCTGGTGACAATGTTGGTCTAATTGTTCTGAATATTCTCTACTGTCTATTGAAGACATTGACAAATCCTTTTGAAGACAGTTCTATCCATGATTATATAAATATTAGGTGATTTAATCTGGGTGTTGTCACATGGATTTGATGGGATCGATACTTACAAATGATTTCCTTTGCTAAGGAACCAAAGATGAGGTAACAATGTGGAGCAAACGATTTACCACGGTAATTAGGAAATGCATTTTCACTTAAATGTTAGAAGAAAACCGGAGATAGTAAAAACTGCAGATGCTGGACTCAGAGATAACACAATGTGGAGCTGGAGGAACGCACAGGCCAGGCAGCATCAGAGCAGCAGGAAAGTTGATGTTTCAGGTTGAGACCCTTCTTCATAAACCTGGAGTTAGCCTCACCTCACAGCCACTACCTGGACTTTGCCATGTTACATGCTCTCACAAGTTCCAGCATGTAATTGGATGACATTTAACCGTAATAAGTGTGAAGTGAATGAATGTCAGGACTTTGGGTAGCTTAGAGGAACAGAGGGATCTTGTGGGTAATTATTCACAGATTCCTGAAGTTGGCAACGCATGTGACTAGGATAGCTAGGAATGCATACGAGACACTTGTTCAAGAAGCACACAATTTATAGACAGTCAGCCAATGTGGCATTTTATAAATTCCTACTTTAGAAATAAAATCAGTCTGACTCCAAACCAAAACACTAACAGATTGTGAACAAGGCCTCACACCTAACATGCATTGTCTGACCTAAAAGGCCACCTCTTCTCTACACTGATAAAACATTCAGTTCTCTCAGGACAGTGACTTAAAAGGAACTCAGGGATTTACATATACATATTAATCAATTAAAATCTTCTGATTAAAGATTTAGCAGCATCTTTGGTTTGTTTAATACATCCTCATCAGTGGTGTGACCCTTTGGTTTTTTACTTATAAATTCTGTGTCTGATCCTTCCTCTCTCACTAACACCTGAAGAAGGAGTAAGACTCTGAAAGTTTGTGTTTTCAAATAAACCTGTTGGACTATAACAATTATAACAGACTATAATTAGTGTACAAAATGATCAAAGGTATAGATAGAGTGGCAGCCAGAGACTTTTTCCTAGGGTGGAGGTAGCTTTTATGAGGAGGCATAGTTTTAAAGTGAGTGGAGCTGGATATAGGGAAGACATCAGAGGTAGGTTCTTTACTCAGAGAGTGGTAGGGGCGTGGAATGCATTGCCGGAGAGGGTAGTGGAGTCGGCCTCATTAGGGGCATTTAAGCGGCTATTAGATAGGCATATGGATGGTAGTATAAGGTAGGGGTGGAGGTTAGGTAGATCTTAGGTTTAGGGTAAAAGTTCAGCACAACATTATGGGCTGAAGGGCCTGTATTGTGCTGTGCTGTTCTATGTTCTATAACCTGGTGTCGTGGGTTTCTGACCTTATCTAACGTGAATCTATTCAGTATTTGCCATTAAAATACAGGGTATAACTGCAGTGCTAAAATCTCCAAGCTGACCATTGTGTCTCCCACTCCAGCCTAATTGAGGCAGAGATTGAGGGAGGTTGCACACCGCCTGTTTGCACTGGATCATTAATGTTTGCCGAACCTTCTTGTGCACAAAATGATTGTCACATTTGCCAATATGACATTAATCACTATGCTCCAAAGTAGCCCTTGGAAACTTTTTTGACAGATGTGTCACAAGGATCAGTGCAGGGTCCACTGCTTTTCGTCATTTATATAAACTATTTGGATGTGAACATAGGAGGTATGGTTAGAAAGTTTGCAGATGACACCAAAATTGGAGGTGTAGTGGACAGCGAAGAAGGTTACCTTAGAGTACAATGGGATCCTTATTAGATGGGCCAAAGGGCCAAGGAGTTTAATCTAGATAAATGTGAGGTGCTGCATTTCGAAAAGGCAAATCAGGTCAGGTAACACTAAATGGTAAGGTCGTGGGGAGAGTTGCTGAAAAAGGAGACTTTGGAGTGCAGGTTTGTGGTTCCTTGAAAGTGGAGTTGCAGTTAACCAGGATACTGAACAAGACATTTGGTACCCTTGCCTTTATTGGTCTGCTCTTTGAGTGTAGGATTTGGGAGGTCATGCTGTGGCTGTATAGGACATTGGTTAGGCCACTTTTGGGATACTGTGTTCAATTCTGGTCTCCCTGTCACAGGAAGGATGTTGCAAAACTTGAAAGGGTTCAGACTTGCAAGGATGTTTCCAGGGTTGGAGGATTTGAGCCATAGGGAGAGGCTGAATTGGCTGGGGCTGTTTTCCCTGGATCTTCGGAGACTGAGAGGTGACCTTATAGAGGTTCATAAAATCCTGAGGGGCATGGATATTTATATATGAATAGGAAGGTCTTTTCCCAGGGAGGGGGAGTCCAAAACTAGAGGGTATAGGTTTAAGGTGAGAGGGGAAAGATTTAAAAGGGACCTAAGGAGCAACTTTTTCATGCAGAGGGTGTTGCATTACTGGAATGAGCTACCAGAGGAAGTGGTGGAGGCTGGTACAATTACAACATTTAAAAGGCATCTAGATGGGTATATGAGTAAGAAGGGTTTAGAGAGATATGAGCTAAATGCTGGCAAAGGGCCTAGATTAATTTCGGATATCTAGTCAGCATGGACAAGTTGGACCGAAGGGTCTGTTTCCGTGCAGTAGAATCCTATGACTGTAAGTGATAAGATCTTATGTAACTGCTAATGCATTCTTGTTTGTGATCAAAAACATTTTAGAAAAGCAAAATGCAAAAAATATTCAAAGCCGTATCATTAGTTTCAGTGTATCTGAGCTAACTCGGAAGCAAGGGTGTGAGTCTCCCAGATGCCTACCACACAACTTCACATAACCTTGAGGACAGACAAAATATTTGGAACTTTTATCGCACCAACACAAGAGCTGATCAAAAAAAAGGTATCAAAATGTTGAGTCTACACTGATTACAGGCTTAATACAGGCTTAAAATAGTTTTTAAAATAATTGCAAAGAAATATTTTCAGAAGATAAAATGGAAACATTGCATTTTTCCAATTATTATGAAATATGTTCTTCAGACTCAGTGTAGAAAGTCAGAAGCTGTACATTAGGTATATGCTTATAATCCAGACACCACAATAAAATTACAGTGTTTTGAAAAACAAGATCAAAGAATTACTTTCTCTCCCTTTGCACTCGCTCCTTCATTTTTGCTTTATATTCTTCTTTCCCTTCTCTCTAAGACTCAACTGGTAGGCTCAGTTCTGCCCATCTGTCGAAAACATTATTTTATTTTTAAGAAACACATTTTTCGGTTATTCAGTAGTAAATAGGACAGTTTATATTGATTGTTAACAGAGTTCCTGCATTTCAGAAGATTGCCTTATCAAAATACTTTGTGTTATATTATGTGCTTGTATAAATTCTTCTGTGAAAACTGAAGCACTTTCATTAAATTAAAATTCACAATTTGCATTATGTTATCACATAACTCCAATTCCCAAAAGGATTTGAGGAAATTGTGTAGAATTTGTGTTTAATGCACCTCTTTAGATTAACAAAGTTTTTTAATGACTGTTTATTTTAAATGACCTAATCTTGTTAATTTTGGAGGGTTTACGGGATTAGAACAAGATGCTACCTGTTACCAAAAACAAAATCCTGTAAAAAGCTAATGTGCACAAACACACACACAGACAAGTAGCAGGTATGCTGCCTTCCCAATACAGAAAACATCACGTTCTAACCAATGCAGGGAAGGATTCATCAACATGCAATGCTCTGCTATTAAAATTACCTTATTACTTAACTTCTTGTGACTCATTACTCCTTAGTCCTCTAAAATTTTTGCATGAGCTTTGTACATCCATCATATTTGAACAATGACTATTTTTACAGGTGATGGGATGGAAAGCCACACAATCAAATTTGTCAGTGACACAAAATTAAGTAGTATCTTTAGTAACATCAATAGAGGCAATTCAAAGATTGAGAAATAAGAAGGTTTCTGGAGCAGATGGAAGCATTGCTGAAATTCTGAAAAACAGCAGAGACACACTGTTGGCATGGTGGCACAAACTCCATGTTCCTCATCTAGGAAGAAGGAGCATATTTTGGGGGATCTCAGGGATGTTGTGATCATGATTATACTCAGGCTGGAAGACAGGTCCTATTGCAGCAACTACAGAGGAATCTCCCTGCTGTCTGTCACCGGAAGATAACTGCAAGTTCCTCTTTAACTGCCTCCTCCCACAGGGTCACAGTGTGGTTTTCACCCATCTAAAGGCCCACAGATATGATTTTCACTGCGTGACAAATTAAAGAAACAGCACCAACTGCTGTCCGCGACAATTTTTAATCCTCACACTTTTGAACTCAGTCAGCTGTGAAGTCTGATAAAGTAGCTTCCTCAAATTGAACTGCCCTCAGAAATATATCACCACCCTCCGCCTACTCCATTTTGACGTGCAAGCTGTGATCTTTATTAACAGAGCCACCACAGACCCTATCTCAGTAAAAGCCGGGCTCAAAAAAGGCTGTGTCACTGTTCCATTCTCCACTTTCCTCCCTGCTACACTACACTTCACTTCCAGCTAATTACTCATATGCAATACTAGAAATATTGCATAATCTGACGATTTGTTAATCAGATGGATTGATGTGTACTGCAGTGACGGTAGAGTGTTACCACACTTGTATTGGTGATGACTGTGTGACAGACAATTTGGAGCCAGAGCTTAATTGTTTTACAAACAGTATAGGGACAGCTTTAAAAATTCTGGTGTAAAGCAACAAAAAGCTACAAAATAACTTGGATTCTGTAATTGTTCTAGAAAGAGCCACAGTGTCAATTCTGCTGAGGTGATTTATCCATAGGTTGTTTTAACACCTGGTATTTGATCTACATTGCTGCAGGTGATTGCCTGACCTTTCACATAGGTGCTATATCAAGATGATTCAGTCATGTGATCAAGATTCAATTACAGTGTGTGCCCAGTAATGTGCACAGTTTTTTTAATCTGTATATACATATACACACACATATATACACATGATACAGACCTTCAACCCACTCTAGGTTCAGTTGAAAAATAACAGTCTGACTTGGCAAGCATGACCTGTATTTTTGTATTATATATGTAAATACATGAGATGTATAAAATTAGGAGGGGCATAGGATGGGAAGACGGGAAGAAACTTTTCCCCTTGATGGAGGAATCAACGACGGGGGCATAGATTTAGGGAAAGGGGCAGAAGATCTAAAGATGTGAGTAAAAACTTTTCACCCTGAGGGTTGTGGGAATGTGGAACTCACTGTCTGTAAGGATGGCAAAGGCAGAAGCCCTCATAACATTTAAGAAGTATTTTAATGTGCACTTGTGACACCAAGGCATACAAGGCTATAAGCCTAGTGCTGGAAAATGGGATTAGAATAGTTGGGTGGTTGATTTTGACCTTTGCAGACGCAATGGGCTGAAGGGAGTTTTTCTGTGCTGTAGATCTCTATGATTCTATGATAAAAAATCTTATCTTGTTCCGTCCTTCTTCTAATCATGCTCTTGCTATGTATTCGTGATGTAACCCTTCTCACGGTGAGTGATTAGCCTTTAGCAAAGGATTTGTCTTTATTCCATTATGGCCCAGCTTAATAAATTTCAAGCTTCGCATGATGCTGGGCTTTTCATCTGTGGCCTTTGACTCCATACATTCTTCTTTGGCCAGCTCTCCTCTCCCGTGTTAAACAATCCTTGTGATCTGCCTCCACTTGGACCCCTCATTCTTGTCTTTTACTCTTTTGTGATCCTCTTATTGAGAAATGCCAATGTGATATTGGCCAATTCAGGGCAGCACAGTGGTTCAGTGGTTAGCACCGCTGCCTCGCAGCACCAGGGACCTGGGTTCGATTCCTGCCTTGGGCGACTGTCAGTGTGGAGTTTGCACCTTCTCCCCATGTTTGCATGGGTTTCTGATGGTGCTCTGGTTTCCTCCCACAGACCAAAGATGTGCAGGTTAGGTGGATTGACTCTGCTAAATTGCCTGTACTGTCCAGGAATGTGTAGATTAGGTGGGTAACAGGGGAATGGGTCTGGGTGGGATGCTCTTCAGAGGATCAGTGTGGACTTGTTGGGCCAAAAGGCCTGTTTCCACACTGTGGGGATTCTATAAGGAAAGCTTCTATGAAATTCTCCTGATATGATCTTCTTTCCACAATTTCCATTTCAGAATCCCCAATTGCTGCTTCTGCCAAAATCTATAAATAAAATCCATTGGTAGATTTCTTGTTTCATTTTATGCTTGCCCACTGAATTAATTTCTTCCTACCTTGACTCAAATTTTGTCCTTTTGTCCAGTTTCTTCCCATATACAGCTATGACTCTTCTGATGCCCTTAGTAACTTTAGGAGTTCCAATTTCCTAATGCTAAGCATTTTATATTTCATCATCACTCTATAGCAGGTTATATAAAACTACAGATGGAAGCATCCCGTCTCCAGTGTCCCTGTTTCAAGCTTACAATGGAATTGGTGTTTTGAGTTAATCCTATATTGTGAGCTCACTCTAATGTCTCCGTGGGTCAGTGTATTGTGTGGTATTAGTAGGTCAGGAAGATCTCCAGTTCCATCGCAGGTTGATGCAAGTTCATTGCCAGCTAATCTCTGTCAGCCAGATCATGCTTTAGCACCATATGCAAGGGAATAAATTTGCATGTGTCTTTTGCTCTCATTTCTATACCTGAAAATATATGCAATGCTCCATACCAACAATTTCATGAAAACAACAAAAGGTACAGTTGCTTCCTTCCTGTGATTCCAACCAGAAAACATGCCTGTGCAATATGCCAATCATGTTCAAGAAGCTAATGTTCCATCCTTGCCCCACTACCTGTGACTCTGATACTCCACATCTGAAACTCCAAGTAAGTATATGTTGGCAAACTAGAAGGTTGTGAAAGACAGTGGATTATCTTCCCACTGATTAAATCAACACTTTTAGGAGCAGAGATTTCACAGGCGTCTTCAAAATTAGGAAGAGTTTTCTCTGTCAAAAGAGGAGAATCTTTTTCCAATGGCAGGGGGTTTCACTAACCAGAGGACAGATTTATGTGGTTGGTAAAAGAACCAGAGATAGATGAGGATTTTTGTTTTAAGAAGTGAGTTTTCATAACCTGGAAAAGGTGGTCAAAGCAGAGTCAATAATATTCATAGAATTAGTGGTGTTTATTGGCAGTACAGGTTCATGTTTTTTTAAAAAATCATATAATTCTTCACTTACTTGGTTTTCTTCCTTTTGCTGTCTTCATGAAGTCATTGCAGTAGAGCATTGTGTATATTGTCAGGTTTAGAATTAGTGCAAAGGGCGCAATTTAGCAACGAGACTGCATTTTCTACATGGACAGTGATCCCATTGAAAAATTGATGTGGTCTGATTTTGAGGCACCCTGGGCAGTGCATGATGGGAAACACTACATTGCTGGTGGCACATTTTGGTTGAATGTAGCAGATTGAATTTGAGAAACTAGTGTTTCATGGTCAATTAAAAATACTGGGATCCTCAAGCATTCTGAGTTGATGTTGAAGGTGGTATTCAAAGGAGTAGAGTTCCTCCTCTACTCCCACACTGAGACTGATGTTTAGAAAATTAAGATTAAAAATCCTCCAACAGAAACAGCTGATTGAAATAGAAATCACAGATGGTGTTGAAGCTAGGAGCTCCCATTCCTTACAACCCATGCACTTGTCCTTCATTCAAGAACTGAGGCAAATACTGACAAGGAGGAGAATGATTAAGGGCTGCAGGAGCCCAGAGCTACATCCTAAATGAATGCAATCTTTCTGACAAAAATGCTACTTTTGATTTTATTTGACAAGTCTCACAAACTCATCAACTGACCAGCTGTTTCTTCTGATGGATTTGAGGCTGAATGAGATGACAGAGTAGGCTGGATTTGACCTGTGATCCTAATCTACATGCCATAAACACACAGAAAAAAAATGAAGGCCTGGGGAATTGAAGACACTTAAAATTTGCAAGATTTGCTTACCGAGTGAAAATTTCAGATCACCTCTCATAATTATCTTACAATCTTAAACTGCTATTAATATAGTCAAATATTATAGTCAATATAGTATATAATATAGTTAATATAGTCACTAGCCAATATATTAATATAATTAATATATTAATTGCTGTACCAAACATAAAATTTCCACGTTCAAATTCTGATCTGTACTTCAGTTTTCTGAGTTAGTGAGAGGAAGTAACACTCAAGGTCACAACTTCTCTTTGGTTATTTGCTGAATGCACTCAGTGATGACAATCTGGAAGTAGCAAGGTCAGGCTTGGCTGTATTGGATTCCATAATCACCATCACACACGTGAAAATTGGTTTTTACAAGGAAATTCTTGAAAAATGCAGGTGACACTTAAACTATTCCACAGTATAACTCACTGTTAGATTATTACTTTTGTATTGATTTCACTTTAAGAGCTCAGCATGCAAATGGGACATATTACCTTATGGCCAGGGCTTTCTGCAATATAGCACTCAAGGCACAAGCTGTGCCTGGAGATTACTCTGTACTGTATGTTAATTTAGCTGTAAACAAACTTACTCAAGGTCTTCAAGTAAGTTGAATCCTGATGGAGTTTAATTTAGATAAATGCGAGCTGTTGCATTTTGGCAAGGCAAACCAGGGCAGAACTTATATGAGATAAAAGGTACTGCAGATGCTGGAGAATCCGAGATAACAAGCATGGGGCTGGATGAACACAGCAGGTCAAGCAGCATCA
>JAHRHZ010000249.1:35474854-35557330 GCA_024137785.1 Ginglymostoma cirratum
TCATAGGAGCAGGAAAGCTTGACGTTTCGGGCCTAGATTCTTCATCATTTTCTGATGAAGGGTCTAGGCCTGAAACGTCAAGTTTTCCTGCTCCTATGATGCTGCTTGGCCTGCTGTGTTCATCCAGCCCCACACCTTGTTATCTCGGATTCTCCAGCATCTGCAGTACCTTTTATCCCTTTCCTAAGAAGCTGTTTTACACGTTCAGCTTCAGCCAAGATTTCTGCAAACTGCCCTAAAACTGAAACAACAACACTTTTTCCTCAAGCTCTGGGTATTTCCCCTAAGCCCCCCAAAACATCCCATAATCTTTGACTAATGCAATATACTGTTTACTTTGTTCACTAACTTTTCAAAATGAAAACAAAATGCCATGGTTCACCCAGAAGTTAATTATTAAATCCCTCCAGACACACTGAAAACCCATATGCTAATAGTTCAAAACTCAAAAATGCAAAAATTAATACTGAAGTAAATAAATCATACATTTTACATCACACACCCCATAATCTAATCAAACAACAGCCTGATGTAATCATACTCATGGAATGCAGAAACGTATAAAATTCGAACAGATGCAACAGGATAAATGCAAGAAGGATACCCCAATGACCAGGGAGTCTAGGACCTGGGTTCATTGCCTAAGGATTTGGGGAAGGGTATTTAGTACTGAGATGAGGAGAAATGTCTTCACTCAGAGTGGTGAGCCTGTGGCAGGAAAAAGTAGTTGAGGGCAAAACACTGAATGTTTTCAAGAAGGAGTTAGGTATAGTTCTTAGTGCTAAAAGGGCCAAAGGGTATTGGGTGAAAATGGGAACAGGGTGCTGAGTTTGATGATCAGCCATGATCATATTGAATGATGGGGCAGGATTGAAGGGCTGAATGGCCTACTCCGGCTGCTATTTTCTATGTTTTTATAAAGCTCTGGTGATAATACTTTAGGAAGGAGGTGTACAAAAATATAAAGGGGCATAGATAGAGTAGTTAGGGTGAAAATGTTCTCCTTAGTAGAAGGGTCAATAACCAAGGGACACAGTTAAGGGAAACAGTGTTTAGAGGAGATTTGTAAATAAAGAATTGGATCCAGAGCATGTTGGGTATCTGTAACTCACTGCTTAAGACGGTGTAAAGGTGGGAACTCTCCAGACATTTAAGGAAAAAAGACACGAGGGGCAATTTTTTTTCTTTACACAGAGGGTGGTTCGCATGTGGAATGAACTTCCTGAGGACGTGGTGGATGCATGGACCGAAGGGTCTGTTTCCATGCTGTATGACTCTGTGACTGTAAGTATTCAGATGACCACTTGAAATGCCACTATATGCAAGACTATGGGTCAAGTGTTGGAAAATGGTCAGATGCTTGATGACCAGCGCTGACACGATGGATCAAAGGATCTCTTTCAATGACGTAAAAACTGTATGACTCTAGGAATTCTACAGCAGGTCACTCACCTCCTGTTTCCCCAATGCCTGTCCACTCTCTAGAAGGCTCAAGTCAAGAGTGTGATGGAATACCCTACTTGCCTTGATGAGTACAGTTCCAACACTCAACTTGACACCATACAGACAAACAGTCTGCTTGACTGGCGCCACATCCACCACCTGTATCATTCAGTCCCTTCACTAGCAATTCACAGGCACAACATTGTGTACCATCTACAAGTTGCACCGCAGTAACTCATCAAGTTTCCTTTGACAGCATCTCCCAAACCTTCAACCTCTAGAAGTCAAGAACAACAAATTCATGGGAACACCACCATCTTCACATAGCTTTCAAGCCACACGCTAACTTGATATGGAATTATATTACTGTTCTTTCACTTTCACTGGTTCAAAATTCTAGGGTCGCTTCCTAACAACACTGTGGGTGTACTTATAGACCAGCAGTTCAAGAAGGCAGCTCATCACCAACCTCCTCATGGCAATGAGGGATCGACAATACATTTGGTCTGACAATGGCTACGTCCCTGGAACAAATAAAACAAATATAATTTAAAACATTTTGACTCAGAAGAATTACAGTGACCCGAAATGTAGAATGAACAAAGCTAGAAAATGTTTCTCTCCTCACAGCAGCACACTGTTGTCTCAATAGAAGCAATGAGGGTTGGTTATTGATGTGACCATCCCATGAACTACAAAAACGCGCAGGTGGTATATAATGTCAAGGCTCTAAAAGTCAAAGATTTGTTAGAGTACAGATTTGGTGACCACAGTTATAATGCTTCTAATAGATTTGACATAAATATAACTTTTAACAGCAGTGCAATGAACAATATCAAATCACATTCGGCACACAATTCAAAGAGAAAACACAGCACGGCCTGCAGAGTTCTCCTCAACATCAAACTGTTGTTCAGATTCATCATCTAAAAAATATTTGACAAAATGATCGATATTTCTTGAAAAAGTGAAACAAACCTTTCATCTCATATACCTGTCTCCTCAATACCATGCACCTTACTAGATCACAATTCCATCGGCACCTCTATACTTTGTCCACATAGTTATTGCTCAACATTTAAGCAGTGAGTACCACAAAGCTATTCAGCAGCATAGGTTTCACTTTTTTTTTCCTCACATGCATACACATATCCTGCATGGTTTGGTAGATGCCATTGGTGATGTCAATTACAATGAACCAAACCTAAACAAACTGCAATTAGCTCATAACATCTGGCATTAATCCAGGAACCTTCCTGTCCTCTGTCTCTCCATCCACTACATAATCTCTCATCACAAGATGGAGGATTCCTATTATTATTAAATGGGGAATATTATTTAAATCGAGAAAGACTACAGGAAACTGCACCACAGAGGGAACTAGCCATCCTTGTGCACAAATCGCAAAGGAAAACAAACACATGGGTGAAAGGGAAGGAAAATAGAATGTAAGCTTACATTTCAAAGAGACTGGTGTATAAGAATGAACACAGCAGGCCAACCCCCATCCTAACTCCCCACCTACGCTCACCTTACTGGCTCCATCCCCACCTCCTTGACCTGTCCGTTCACTCTCCACCTATCTGCTCCCTTATCCACCTTCCATCCGGCTTCCCCTCTCTCTCTATTTATTTCAGAATCCCCTTCTTCTCCACAATTTCTGAAGAAGGGTCCAAACCTGAAACATCATGCTGCTTGGCCTGCTGTGTTCATCCAGCTCAACACCTTGTTATCTCAGATTCTCTAGCATCGGCAGTTCCTACTATCTCTGGTGTATAAGAATGAGATCTTGCTAAATGAACACAATGCACTGGTCAGACTTTACCTGGAATAATGTGAAACGTTTTGGACCCCTTATCTAAAGAGAGATATACCAGTAGTGGAAGCAGTCTGGAGAATGTTCAATGGGTAGATTCCAGGTACAGAGGGATTTTAATATGAGGACAGGCTTAGTGGGTTGGGGTTGAACTCACTAAAGTTGAGACGAATGAGATGAGACTCTAAGCGAAACACCAGAAGTTCTTTGTGAACTTGACAGGGTGGATGTTGAGAGGTTGTTTGTGAGAAAGACTAGGATCAGTGAGCAGAATCTCAGAGAAAGTGGTCCTCCTATTTAAAACAAAAACAGGGAGGATTTTTTTCCTGTCAGAAGATAGTCAATCTTTGGAATTCTTTTTGGCAGAAAGCTGCCGAGGCTCAGTCATTAAACATATTCAAAGCTGAGATGGATTTTCAAACAGTAAGAGAATCGACAGATAAGGCAGCAAAGTGGAGTTGGATGACTGTCAGATCAGCCATTACGTCATTGAAAGGTACAGCCAACTCCTTTGGGTGAATGGACTCTTTTTGCTCCCATGTCTTCTGGTTTTATTCATCAGCAAAGGCCACTTATCTCTTTTCGACAACAGAACAATATACTGGTCCAGTCTTGATCTATAACAATGTTATCTTCAGAAAAAGTTAAACCACTTCCTTATCTTGCATTTCTTAGTTATGGAAACCATATAGCTGGAGAGCAAAGATAATGTAGTGTTAAAACGGGGTAATTGTATTTAGGATTAAATATGACATAGAAAACAGGAACAAGACTATGCCATTTGGTCCACCGAGCCTGCTTCACCAATATAAATCATGGCTAATCATCCAGCTCAGTACATTGTCACTGTTTTCTCCCCATACCCTTTGATTGCTTTAGCCCTAAGAATTGCATCCAACTCCTTCTTGAAACTAGCTAATATTTTTGCCTCAACAGCTTTCTGTGGCAGAGAATGCCACAGGTTCATCATTCTCTGGGTGAAGAAATTTCTTCTCCCCAGTCCTAAATGGCCTACATCATATCTTTAGACTTTGACCCTTGGTTCTGGACTTCCTGGTCAATGGGAATATCCTTCCTGCATCTACCCTGTCTAGTTCTAATAGAATTTTATAGCTTTCAATGATTCAACCCCCAATCATTTTCCTAAACTCCAGTGAATATAATCTTAATCAATTTAGTCTCTCTTCAAAAGACAGTGCTGCCAAACCACGTCTGGTAGACCTTTGCTGCAATCACGCTATAGCCAGCACTTCTTTCTGCAGAGGCCAAATCTGCACACAATACTACAGATGTGATCATGCCACAACCCTGTACAATTTTGCAACAAGACATCCCTGCTCTTCTACTTGAATCCTCTTGCTATAAAGGCCAATTTTCCATTTGCGTGCATTGCATGCTTACCTTAGGTGTCTGGTGAACATGATCACCCAGATCTCATTGCACCTCCCCCTTTCTCAAACTATCCCCATTCAAATAATATCTGCCTGCTTGCTTATGCTATCAAAGCAGATAACCTCACAATCATCAATATATATTACAATGCATGGCTTTCATAAAACTAGAAAAATTCTGGAATCACTCAGCAAGTCAGGAACAGTAGCAGTTGTGCAGAGAATGGGCCAACTGAATTGGAGAATGGGCCAATCGAATTGACACAGGGTTGTGCCTGAAACAAATTACGCATTTTTCTCCACACTAACTGATTTTGGCTCACTGAGCAGTTCTAGCATTTCCTAGCATTTCAGACCTCCAGCTTTCACAGCTTTGTTCTATATGAATGACTGCAATCCTCTATTGGCAAACCTTGACAGGTCTAATCATTTCTGGTGTGCTCTGTGATACGCTCTGTCATGTCTTTGGAAGCCAGTCAATCAGTAGGGTTTTGTTTTGGATTGACTGGTGAGAGAGAACAGCCGATTAGCCTCCTGCCAAAAAGATTAAAGCCAAAATCAAACACTCAAAGAACTGCAGATGCTGGAAATCAGAAACAAGAATATTTAACAGGTCTGGTAGCATCTGTGGAGAGAAATCAGAGTTAGTGTTTCAGGTCCAGTGAACTTTCTTTAGAACAGGTAGCAGTTAGGGGAAAAAAAAAGAGATTACTGGAAAAGCTCAGCAAGTTCTGAGTTCTGAGGAACCGAAAATCGGACCCGAAAACACTAACTCTGATTCCTCTCCACAGATGCTACCTGACCTGCTGAGCTTTTCCAGCAATTTTTGTTTTGTTCTGATTTACAGCAGCCATGGATCTTTCGTTTTTTATAAAGTAGCTAGGAAAAGGTTGGTATAATACGCTGAAAGTGGGGCAGGCAGAGGCGTAAAGATGGAGAAATGGAGCCCAAAGAAAGAGAAAAACAGGTGGACAAGCTGGAGGAACAACACCTCATTTTCCGCTTGGGGACCCCACAGCCCTCCGGACTCAATATCGAGTTTAATAATTTTAGGGCCTAAACTCTCCCATGTCCTAGCCCCCCTACTCCACCCACCAGGCCTTATTTATCACATAGTCTGCCATTACACACAACTTATTGTTAGCCACTAACAGTCCCTATTTACAGCCATTCATCCCCCAGCCATATCATTATCAACTCCTTTGTCTATCCAACCATTCTTCTCTCGTTGGGCTCTATCCTTTCGTTTACTCCCTACCCCACCCACCTCCCTATTTTATGCATATAAACTGATGTTTTCCCAGCCACTATCAGTTCTGAGGAAGGGTCACCGGACCTGAAGCATTAACTCTGATTTTTCCTTCACAGATGTTGCCAGAGCTGCTGAGTTTTTCCAGCAACTTTGTTTTTGGACAAACAAATGAATGGGTCAAAATTAATCTGGCAGAATCAATACATGCTAAATGGGACCATTAGTAGCTGACAATGGGCTGGTTGTGGAAGCAGTCCATGTGATGACAAGGCCTGGTGTGTGGTGAAGCAGTTATTTTCAGCTGAAGCAGCAATCTACCCGTATTCCACTCAATCTAGCTAACTGTATTTGCTGCTCACAGTGAGGTCTCCTCTACTTTGGGAACAGTGAATGAACACATTGTGGACAGAACATAGATGTTTGGCAAAAATGAACCTGAGCTTCCTGTTTCAGAGATAGTAGGAACTGCAGAAGCTGGAGAATCTGAGATAACAAGGTGTGGAGCTGGATGAACACAGCAGGCCGAGCAGCATCAAAGGAGCAGGAAGGCTGACGTTTTGGGCCTAGACCCTTCTTCAGAAATTTCTTCAGACCCGGGTCTAGGCCCGAAACATCAGCCTTCCTGCTCCTCTGATGCTGCTTGGCCTGCTGTGTTCATCCAGCTCTACACCTTGTTATCTCTGAGCTTCCTGTTACCTGTCACTTTGATGCACCATGTTCCCTGGCCAACATTTCTGTCTCAGGCCTGCTGCAGTGGTCCAGTGAAGCTCAGCACAAGCTGGAAGAACAGCAACACCTCCAGTGAGGGACCCTGCAGCCTTCTGAACTTGATAGCAAGTTCAATCATTTTAGGGCCTGAGTACCTTCTCCCATGTCCTGACCCCAACCCCCACACGACCTCTGTCCCCAACCCCCACACAGCCTCTGTCCTCATATGGTCTGTTATCACAAACAACCCATTGTCAGCTACTAACCGTCTCCATTAGCAGCTTTTCTTTCTCCCAGGCTGACCTTTATCCATTCCTTTGTCTGTCCAACTGTTGTACTCTCTCTCTCTAGGCTCCATCTCCACCTACTGTTTATTTCTCCTCTCATTCCATTTTAGGCATATATACCAACCACTTCCTAGTCACAATCAGTTGAGGAAGGGTCACTGGACCCAAAACATTAACTCTGCTTTCTCTTCATAGATCCTCCAAGATTAAAGTCAACTCAGTCCTTGCATAATCTTCTGCTGGTTGCACTGGCTCTGTTCCTCACTTACCAGTCCTCTGCAGGTACTGATAGCAGCACTACCACTCCCCAGATCTGGGTGCTCCACTCTGCCCATGAAGTGACACGCGTTCCCTGTAGGACTCTGAACGATGGTACCAGTTACGTTTCCGTACCTTTTCTCTAGGACATAGCCTGGCGAAAGGAAGGGGCGATTGAGTGTCAAGTTGAAAAGCAGCTTTTGCCCTCGGTGGACAAGTTGGTAATAAACATGCTCCTCTCTGTTGTTAAGGTCTCGCCTTTTAACGTGGTTGACATTATAAGTGACGTCCGTGGACAGAACAGCTCCACGTTCGTCCACTTTGATGGGGTGCACTATTTCATAACTTTGCAAACTCCTGACAAACTTTTCTGAAAGAGAAAAGGAAAAGACACAAACCAATGAGCATATGATCCTCCACAGCGCGCCGCTGCTGTGACTATGGGATTACTCCAGCAAGCTGGAGTGACCCCAGTTGCTAGCCCTCACCCCCGTCCCCCAACTCGCAAACACTGAGGGGGGAATCGATCCGTGCGCTACGTGCAGCAGCAATGAGTGGAGCCCTGGCGGGGGGTGTAAGTCTGTTGACGAAAATATGACAAACCTTGTTTCTCATCTGCAAACTGCAAACTGTCCAGCTGGCGGCCACCGTGGCTGGCTGCCAGAAGGCAGAAGACGTTGAAGAGAAAAGGGACGCCCGTGATCAAACGTCCTCCCAGAACAGGCATGGTTCGATTAAAAGTTGCATCGGCTGAAAGGAGGTTTTGCAAGCAGACTGGGCGATGCACGGGCCCCGGCCATGGATCGACCACCCACCCCCTCCTCAACACAGAGAACAGATAGCAGAGAGGTCGGACAGAGAGAAGGGAAGGCGATGGCCAGAGGAGGAGTAATCGAAAACTTCGGCGTAATATTTCTTAAGGAAAGAGGGGAGGGTTCGATAACTGCCTGTGGCGGTTTCCAACTTCTTGTAAAAAAAACCCCTAGAGTTCACTCCGGTTTACATGGAAATGTGTGCAGTTCTGTACAGAAACATGCATGCTATTGCACGCAGTGACAGTCTGCATAGGTGGTAACACAAAATATCAACCTCTTCCCCCCCTCACTGAGTTGAACTCCTGATTTTTAAATATTTCCTTGCTCCCTTGTTCATTCAGAAAATTGACAATGTGGCCAACGAATGGAGTGTTAGCTCTTAAGCACGATTCCTTCACACGTTGCAGTTGTGTTAACAACATTGAGGGGAATGGGAATATTTAAAGGAATTCCACCCTCTCCCTTCTCTCCTGGGTTCCAAATGCACTTGGTTGCATCAGTGAGAGAGAACAGAAGCATCAGCTTTAAACGGCACAATTTGCCACGTCTTTTGATACTTTTGTGTATCATCATGCGACCTGGATTTGAATTATTAGCCATTGATTCTTTAAATTAAACCGCCCTCTCTCTCACCCTGCACAAGCCGATTTTTCCTCCTCCCACCAAAGGTGATTGGCCAGTGGCAGAGCCAATTTCAGATCCAGTGCCTTTTGCCTCCTGGAGAGGCGGAGGCGAGCGCTGCCCTAGGGATTCAATAAAGCAGGAGTCTGACCTTCCAGTCCATTGGTTACGGGGGAGAGATAATGTTTAGATTTTCAAAACTCATTCTAGCTATTTGGTCACATCAGCGTTTTTCTCCGGGTTGTTGGGGGGGGGGGGGGCGTTGGAGACTGGTAACTTGTCACTGTCATACCTCACAGGGCGATGGTTTCCCCATTGCCTTTTCAATCCAGCTCGGTTTCTTACAACGTGCTTCCCGGTTTTGTATTAGAAATCTAACTGCAACCTTGTGTGTTTGTTTTACATTAAGCAGCGCTTTGATGGAGTCAGGTAACCACTCCGCTAGAATACAACCAGCAGAATACTACTGAGGTTTATCGAACCGTTTTAGCCCTGTCAGTGATCATCCGAACGAGTACTTAGCTGGTTACAACGGCAAATGCTGGCGATCACAGCGGCTCAGGCAGCATCCATGATGGAGAGCCAGCAAGCTAACGTTTCGAGTCTCCATTGATGCTGCCTGACCCGCTGTGATCTCCAGCATTTGCTGTTTTCAGTACAGATTCCAGCATCTGCAGTAATTTGCTCCCACTTAGCTAGTTGAATTGGAGATCTTTTAGCAGCCATAAACCTGCCGGAACACCAAATTAAAGACACACACTTGCCCTTCTCCATACATTGGCATATGTTGCTGGAGCTGCGGAGTTTCTCCAGCACCCGCAATTCTTTGTTTTATTTTCGTACACTGATGTGTCAGTTTTATTTTTAATTTTTGCACGGTAAACAGATCCAGTCCTTAGGGGAGTGAATAATCAACTCCAGTAACGATCAGTTCGGCTTTAAAAGCAACAGAGTGCTGGAGAAACTCAGCAGGTCTGGCAGCATCTGTGCAGAGAGAAACAGCGTTGACTTTTCGAGTCCAGAATGAATTCTTCAGAACTGGGCTCGAATTGAACTCGAAATTTCTCTCTCCACAGATGCTACAAGACCTAAGTAAAAACCGAAAAGAAAACTGCAAATGCTGTCAATCAGAAACAAAAAGACCCGAAACATTAACTCTGATTTCTCTCCACAGGTGATACCGGACCTGCTGAGCTTCTGCAGCAATTTCTGGTTTTGCTACACTAACTGCTGAGTTTCTCCAGCATTTTCAGAATAAATGTTAGTGCTCCAAAATGGAAGTGGCGTTAAGATGTTCTTTGCGCCTCGATTTAGTAAATTGTTTCTAGAAGACCTTTAGCGTAAAAAAATCAAACATTGCCGCATTAATTAAAGCCCGAACAAAAACAAAAGTTGCTGGAAGCTCAGCAGGTCTGGCAGCGTCTGTGAAGAAAAAAATCAGAGTTAACTTTTCGGGTCTGGTGACCTTTCCTCAGCCTTTGAATTTCTTTCTCAAACATATCCGGGAACATATTTTTACACTAGTAATCAAAAGACTTTAAAGTCTTACATATACGCGATATTTATCTAAATAACTAATGCTGACAATCTGCGCCAAAGATATAATATCACGTAGATTTCAAAATAATTGAACAAAACTACTATTGAGGACATTACATCAACAGAACCCCTAGCCCGCCCTCATTTGAAAACCACCAGTGAATGATCAAACATTTCCAGTGTATCTTTTTGACCGGTGAATGAGGACGGTTTTATCTGAATGTAAGTCCATGCAGGAGTTGTTCCAAGTGTACAATTGGTCATTAGAGTCACCTAGCGGCAAATGGGAGGAAGACGTTTAACTCCTGATGATGGTTAGAACTGTTTCAGAGATAGTAGGAACTGCAGATGCTGGAGAATCTGAGATAACAAGGTGTACAGCTGGATGAACACAGCAGGCCAAGCAGCATCAGAGGAGCAGGAAGGCTGACGTTTCGGGCCTAGACCCTTCTTCACAAATGGGGGAGGGGAAGGGGGTTCTGAAATAAATAGGGAGAGTGGGGAGCGGATAGAAGACGGATAGAGCAGAAGATAGGTGGAGAGGAGACAGACAGGTCAAAGAGGCAGGGATGGAGCCAGTAAAGGTGAGTGTAGGTGGGGAGGTAGGGAGGAGATAGGTCAGTCCAGGGAGAATGGACAGGTCAAGGGGGTGGGATGAGTTTAGTAGATAGGAGATGGGGGTGGGGCTTGAGGTGGGAGGAGGGGACAGGTGGAAGGACAGGTTAGGGAGGTGGGGACAAGCTGGGCTGGTTTTGGGAGTAGGGGGAGGGGAGATTTTGGAGCTTGTGAAGTCCACATTGATACCATTAGGCTGCAGGGTTCCCAAGCAGAATATGAGTTGCTGTTCCTGCAACCTTTAGGTAGCATCGTTGTGACACTGCAAGAGGCCCAGGATGGACATGTCGTCTGCGGAATGGGAGGGGGAATTGAAATGGTTCGCGACTGGGAGGTGCAGTTGGTTAGTGCAAACTGAGCGTAGGTGTTCTGCAAAGCAGTCCCCAAGCCTCCACTTGGTTTCTCCGATGTAGAGGAGGCCACAACGGGAACAGCGGATGCAGTATACCACATTAGCAGATGTGCAGGTGAACATCTGCTTGATGTGGAAAGTTTTCTTGGGGCCTGGGATTGGGGTGAGGATGGAGGTGTAGGGGCAGGTGTCGCACTTCCTGCGGTTGCAGGGAAAAGTGCCAGGTGAGGTGGTGCTGGAGGGGAGTGTGAAGCGGACAAGGGAGTCAGGGAGAGAGTGGTCCCTCCGGAAAGCAGATAAGGGTGTGGAGGGAAAACTGTCTTTGGTGGTGGGGTCGGATTGCAGATGGCGGAAATGTCGGAGGATGATGCGTTGCATCTGGAGGTTGGTAGGGTGGTGCGTAAGGATGAGAGGGATTCTGTTTTGGTTATTAGAGAGGGTAGGGGGTGTGGGGGATGAGTTGCGGGAAATGCGAGAGACACGGTCAAGGGCATTTTCGATCACTGTGGAGGGGAAGTTGCGGTCCTTGAAAAATGAGGACATCTGGAATGTTCAGGAATGGAATGCCTCATCTTGGGAGCAGATGCGGTGGAGGCGAAGGAATTGGGAATAGGGGATGGCCTTTTTACAGGAGGGTGGGTGGGAGGAGATGTATTCTAGGTAGTTGTGGGAGTCAGTAGGCTTAAAATGGATATCAGTTTCCGGGTGGAGGCCAGAGATGGAGACACAGAGGTCCAGGAAGGAGAGAGAGGTATTAGAGATGGTCCAGGTAAACTTAAGGTTGGGGTGGAAGGTGTTGGTGAAGTGGATGAGCTGTTCGAACACCTCGTGGGAGCAATATGGGCGCCAATACAGTCATCAATGTAATGGAAGAAGAGGTGGGGTTTAGGGCCAGTGTAGGTACAGAAGAGGGATTGTTCCACGTAACCTACAAAGAGGCAGGCATAGCTTGGGCCCATGTGGGTACCCATGGCCACCCCCTTTGTCTGTAGGAAGTGGGAGGAATTGAAAGAGAAGTTGTTAAGGGTGAGGACGAGTTCAGCTAAGCGGATGAGGGTGTCAGTGGAGGGGGACTGGTCGAGCCTGTGGGACAGGAAGAAGCAGAGGGCCTTTAGGCCATCTTATGGGGAATGCAGGTGTATAGGGACTGGACATCCATGGTAAAGATGAGGTGTTGGGGACCGAGGAATTGAAAGATCTGGAGGAGGTGGAGGGCGTAGGTGGTGTCACAGACGTAGGTAGGGAGTTCCTGGACTAAGGGGGAGAAAATGGAGTCGAGATAGGTAGAGATAAGTTCGGTGGGGCAGGAGCAGGCGGAGACAATGGGTCGACCAGACCAGTCAGGTTTGTGGATTTTGGGAAGGAGATTGAAGCGGGCGGTGTGGGGTTGGGGAACAATGAGGTTGGAGGCTGTGGGTGGGAGGTCTCCTGAGGTGATGAGGTTGTGGATGGTTTGGGAGATAATGGTTTGGTGGTCGGGGGTGGGGTCATGATCAAGGGGGCGGTAGGAGGAGGTGTCGGAGAGTTGGCGCCTGGCCTCGGCGATGTAGAGGTCAGTCCGCCAGAGTAACTCCTGATGGAAATTGCAGTCAAGGGCAAGTAGCAAAGCAACAGATTAAAGAGCCATCGCAAAGGATTTTCCACTTCTCTGTAGTATTAAGCTGTTAATTCCGAGCATGGTGGATCAAAAGACTGGATAGCTATGATCTGATTTTTCTTCTCCATCCATCCCAATCCATCTACTAAAGCCTGCAGTGCTGAGTTTTCCGTAACTTTTTTACTTCACAATTCTTCAGTCCTTTGGCCAAAGCTACCCAAGCTATTTTCCAACGCGACCTAAATTTAACACATGAAAACTAATGCGAGCCCAGATGCCAACACAAACAAACCAGCAATAAAGCAGCATGGAAACACTTAGTAAATAGTTATTAAAGTTCGCATAGGATTCATGAACATGTAAATACACCAGAGAAATATGGAAATCTGTTGTTAAGAGTGCTTTTTAAAAATGCTGTTTGTTTACGTATTCACCAGTCAATGGACCTTGGCCCAGGAAGCAGTAAAGGTGCAGGCTAATGATCTTGTGATACCTGCTGTGCCCAACTGAGGTCTTTTACAGCACCAGGCTGATAGGGTTACATCAAAGATCATCAGCAGACAAATCATCACCATTTCTTGACTTGGAACCTGGCTTTATGGGAAAGGTTGGGTGCTTCTGAACAGGGACAAGATATAACATGCAATTGTTATTGGGCACTGAAGTTTCAGTTAAACCTTCTAGATGGTAAAAGTTGCAGTTTGGAAGGTGATGTCAGTGGAACCTTGATGAGTTGGTGGGCATTTAGTAGATGCTACTGTGCATCACTAGTTAATGTTGAGGGTGATAGATGGGTGCCAATCTAGCAGCACTGCTTTGTCCTGGATAGTGTCGAGCTTCTAGAATTTTGTAAGAACTTCACAGCCGGGCAAGTGGCGAATATTCTATCACCTCCCACTTCAACTGACTCAAAGTGGCCCTTTACTGAAGTATGATAAAACGGGTTAAATCCAAAGGCTATTGTTCCCTATCTTCCTAACTCAGTGCCAAAACCTACATGCAGTTCCAAAGTTTTTCACCTCAGCCTCTGGTACAGAGGATTTCTTTCCTACTCAATTGGTTTGGCTCTTCACTCATAATCACTGGTACCAGTTTCCCCACTGTGGAGCCCAGAGATGGTTGTCAATTGCATAGCACACTTCTGCAGAAGCTGCTTAGCTAGATTTATATCAATCTTGATTACAAGATACTCATTTATCTGATCAAGCCATGGTAGTAAAATTGCCCAATTCCTTCTCTTTCCATGTCCATGGCATTCTGCTGTTTAACTCAAATTGTATGCTCATCTCCTTGTAAATAAGCCTTCTGTAGTCCCTCTTTTTCTGCTGCAGCTCTGTCATCTGTAGCTCTTCATTGTGCTTAACCATATGAACTTAAGATGTTAAGCTTCCTTTCTTTAGGTAATGCTTCCAAATCACAGATTGCCAAGCATTTCTTATTTTTCAAGAAATTAGAATTGAACCCTTTTTAAATTGATAAAACTCTGAAAGCTCTTTCAAGCATCCTTATAGACGAATACAGATTCTAGCGAAATATTAAATAAATTATATTTTTATTGCATTGCTTCTGGGTCAAAGAACGTCAGATGGTATCACAATATACTTTCCTGAAATAAAACTGGTTCACAGATGTATGTACTTTTTCTGCATTGTGGTGAGATTTACAGAGACATATTGTTAATCCACCCCATTTTAAATGGCCAGAAACTAGAAAACAGAAAGCAAGACTTTATTGGACTATCTAGAAGGCCAAGATTAGAGAAAAGAAAGAGTTAAAAAACAAATCTGCAGATTTATGCCATCATACATTATATATTTTCAGCAGCTCCGAAGTACAGTTCGAAATATAGAATTATACTGGAGGGCAATCTAGTAAAATTATGAAAAGATATCAGAATGCTTGAAATAGATTTGTTGTCATGTCTAATTGGTTTGCATCCAGGTTGCTAAAGGAAATGGTGACAGTGAAATCATTTTTCAAACTGCCCAGGATACGACAGAGGTGCTAACAATGCGAAAATAACTAATGTCTAGTTCTTATTCCAGGAAGGGTTTGAGGATAGTTCTATCAACGAGAAGCCAATAAGTTTAACATCATTGGTGGGTAATGTTTTACAAAAAATAATTACTAAAAGAATTAGCAGACAATTGGAGAGATTTGAGTTAATTAAGGATAATCACTGATTTGTGAAAGGCGTGGATCGAGAATGCAGAGTAAATTCTCAAAATTTGCTGATGATATCAAACCCAGAAGAGGGCAGCAGAGTGGTGACACTGATTGGCTGATGTGGGGAAGATCTGCATCAGTGTGGTCACTGCTTCCAAAAGGTGGTTTGCGGAAGGGCTGTTGTCAAGTGACAATGGTATCTTAGGTTTGTTCAGTACATCCTCATCAATGGTGTGAATCGTTGACTTTTTAATTATAACTTCTGTGTCTGATACTCTCTCTCTCTCTCTCTCTCTCTCTCTCTCTCTCTCTCTAACACCTGAAGGAGGACTGAGGCCTGAAAGGTTGTGTTTTCAAATAATCCTATTGGACTATGTTCTCGTGTTGTGTGATTTCTGACTTCGTCCATCCCAATCCAACACCGGCACCTCCACATCATAGGTAAATGAAGTGAAAGATCTTGGTGCACAAGTGCACAGTTCTCTAAAGGTAGCAGTACAGGTAGATAAGGTTGTAAAGAAGGAATATGGAATGCTGTCCATCATTGGCAGAGGTATAGAATACAAACGCAGGGATTTAATGATGAAACTGTATAAGACACTGATGGGGCCATAACTGGAGCATTGTGTGCAGTTCTGGTCACTGTATTACAGAAAGGATGCAATTGGTCTGGAGAGAGTGCAGAGAAGATTGACTAGAAAGTTGACAGGTCCAGAGAACTGGAGGGTGAGGAGAGTGTGGAGGGGTTGGGGTTGTTTACCTTGGAACAGAGAAGGCTGACGACTGACGTGATTGAAGTATACAAAATTGTTAGAGGTAGAGGTAGACAGGAGGAACCTGTTTCCCTTGGCAGAAAGTTCAAAACCCAGGGGTCATAGATTCAAGCTAAGCGAAAGATGCAGAGGGTATTGGGTGTTTGGAACTCACTGCCTGAGTTGGTGATGGAAGCAGAGACCCTAAAATCTTTCAAAAAGAACCTGGATCTGTACTTTAAGGGCTGTATGCTGTAGGGCTAGGGGCTGTGTGCAGGAAGATAGGAGTAGAAAGGGCAATTGGGTGTCTTTGGGTCAGCATGGACAAGATGGGCCAAATCACCCCCTTCTGTGCTGTATCATTTGTATAGTTCTATGTCAAATAGTGAGCAGATACCAATATGCTACGACAGGATATAGATAGGCCGGCAGCATAGGCAGGCAAATGGCAGTTGGAACTGAAGATGAAGAGATGTGCAGTGAAGCATTTTGGCAGAGAGACGGGCAACATAGATTAAATGTGTGATTCTACAGCTTGTACATTGTGCATGAACAGAGGGCCCTGGGATGCATGTGCATCAAGTTTTAAAGGTGGTAGGACATTATGAGAAAGTGGGTGACAAAGCATATGTGGCCTTGGGCTTCATAGACACTCAACTACAAACACAAAGAAATTATGTTAAACATTTATAAAGTGCTGGTTAGGCCACAACGAGAGTATAACTCCGTTCTGGTCAACATGCTTTAGAAAGAATGTAGCCTTCCTTGAAAAGGTGCAGAAAAGATTTACCAGGAACGTTTTGGGCTGATGGATTTTAGCTTCAATATTAGGAATTGGAGAAGGTGGTGTTGTTACCCTTGGAGCAAAAGTGACAGAGAGAAGATTTGATGAAAGTGTCCAAACTAATGGCAATGTTTGGATATGGCTGCCAAGGAGAAATTGTTTCCATTACTTGGTAGAATCAAAGACAATTTCAAATTAATTTAAAAGGAAATTGGGCGAGCACTTGAAATAAATAAATATGAGTAGCTCCGGGGAGAGAGAGGGGAAATGGGACTGACTAGATCACTTTACTTTCAAACATTTTTATTATTTTTTACATGGGTTGTGGACACTGGTGGCAAGGTCAGTATTTTGTGCCCATTTCCAATTGTTCTTGAACTGACTGGCTTGGTAGACCATGTCAGAAGTCAGTTAAAAGCCATCTGCCCCATCTCCTATCTACTAACCTCATCCTGCCCCCTTGACCTGTCCGTCCTCCTTGGACTGACCTATCTCCTCCCTACCTCCCCACCTACACTCACCTTTACTGGCTCCATCCCTGCCTCTTTGACTTGTCTGTCTCCTCTCCACCTATCTTCTGCTCTATCCATCTTCTATCCGCCTCCCCCTCTCTCCCTATTTATTTCAGAACCTCTTCCCCTCCCCCATTTGTGAAGAAGGGTCTAGGCTCGAAACGTCAAGCTTTCCTGCTCCTATGATGCTGCTTGGCCTGCTGTGTTCATCCAGCTCCACACCTTGTTATTCTTGCATTACTGTGAGTCAGGAATCACATGCAGGCCAGACCAGGTAAGAATGGCAGATTTTTTTTTTTCCTGGAGGACAATAGTGATTTAAACTTGATGATCTGAAGATATGAATTATGAGTGCAAATATGTTGTTTGGCACCTCGATCCTGCTTTGCCAATCAGCAAAATCTAACAGATCTGTTTGTGTTCTAACTTCCAAATTCCATGATAACTTTTGATTCCATTACCTTGTAAGAATCTATCTACATATGCCATAAAATCATTTAACAGCCCCATCTCCATCACATTTTGAGGCAGAGTTCTAGAGTAACATAACCCTCCAAAAGAAAAAAAAAATCATCTGTCCTCAAGGGGCAATCTCTAATTTTAAAACAGTGCCCCTTAGTATTTCATTCACCCACAAGAAGAAACATACTTTCAATGCCCAATTTGCCAAGACTATTCAGGATCTCATGTACTTCAATCAAGTTAGCCCTCATTCTTTTACTCGAGTGGAAACAAAGGCAATCTGTCCAATTTATCTTCACAACACAACCCACTCTTTCTGGAAATCAATCTAGCAATCTTCCTTGAAACAACCTCCAATAAATTTACATCCTTCCTTAAATAAGGAGATCAAAATTGCAAGCTGTATTCAATATGTGGTCTCAGCAATACTCCAATAGCTGAAGCATAACATGATTACTTTTAAGTCCAATTCTTCATAGAATACGGAGATTCCGTTAGCATTCTTAATTATTTGCTGGACCTGCACAGAAACATTTTGTGACTCATGCAATTGAACAGTTGTTTGCTCTGCACCTCGGAATTATAATGTTGTTGCCAATTAAGTAATACTCTGCTTTTTTTATTACTCCTGTCGAAGTTAACTCATCACAATTTACCATGTTATAATCCACCTGTGAGATTTTTTCCCACTCACTCCATCTATATTTGTGCCAGCTATAAACTTAACAATCATGCCTTCCCTCCTTTTGTCTAAGTCATTTGTATAAAGTGTAAAATGCTAATATTCTAACACAGCCCCCCAGAGGACTCCACTTGTTCCATCCAGAAAATTAGAAAAAAGATCCATCATGCATAATCCTCACTTGCCTGGACGGGTGCAGCTCAAGAAACTTGACACCATTCCAGGACAAACCAGCCCACTTGATTAGCACTACATCCACAAATCAACATTCACCACAAACACTGTAGTGTGTACTATCTACAAGATGCACTGCAAACGTTCACTAAGACTTCTTAAGATAGCATCTTCCAAACCCACGATCACAACCACGTAGAAGGACATAGGCAACAGATACACAGAAGTACCACCACCTGTAAATTCCCCTCCAAGATATTCTCCATCCTGAAACAAATTACCCTTCCCCCAGTATTCCTGGGTCAAAATACTGGAACACTTTTTCCAAAGGCATTGTGGGAGTACCTACAAAAAATGCACTGCAGCAGTTCACTACCGCAATCTTCAAGGCAACCAGGGATAGGCAACAAATGCTGGCCAAGCCAGCAAAGCCATAACCCATGAATAAATTTTAAAAATAGCTGTTTTTGTTTATCTTCTATTCATACTAATATGTTAATTCCAATCCCATGAGTTCTTGATTTGCTCAAATTCTGGAGATCTAAACATAAACAGAAATTGCTGGTGAAACTCAGCACGTCTGGCAGCCTCTATGGAGAGAAAGCAGAGTTAAAGTTCCACACTTACCAAACTCCCAAGTTTTGTACTCCATGCCAGCAATAATCAGCACTGGCTTCACTCTAGAGGCCCTTGTTCTTGTGGCTTAGATGAGTCAGCTCTGCTCTGCTATTGCTCAGGACTTAGTTTAATCTAGCTGTCTAATTAACAAAGTACACCATTGCTGCTCTCAATAGACGGCTTCCCTGTTTAAGCTGAACAAAACTTAAGGGATTCAAATGTCTAATATGCAGGTACATCAGTTAATAAGGAAGGTAAATGGAATTTTGGCATGTATTGCTCAAGGAATAGTGTATAAAAGTAGACAAGTGTTGCTTCAACTGGGCAAGTCAATAGTAAGACTGCACCTGCAATATAGCATACAATTTTGGTCCCCTTACTTGAGAAGGGATGTAGCTGTGCTAGAGGTAGTTCAGAAAAGGTTCACTTGATTGATGAGACGTTTGTCTTCTGAAGAAAGCTTAGGCAGTTTTGGCGTCTACTGTCTGGAGATCAAAAGAATGAGAGGAGATCTTACTGAGGTATATGAGATACTAAAGGAGAGATTAAGCTTGAATCCGCCCCATTTCTCTTGATTGTTTCACCAACAGCAAAAAAATGTTTCCCCTATCTAATCTGTCCAGATCCCCCATGATTTTGTATAGCTCCATCAAATCCAGGGTGACCAACTTTCTTGGATTTTTCAGGATTGTCCCAGGACTGTGAATAGGTCCAAGACAAAAAAAAAACACTAGTTTCACAGCTAACTGCAGGAGACTTCATTACAGGAGACTTCATTATCGGAATTAGACACCGTAGCTGGGAGTGATCAGTGATTTCAGAGCCTGATAAGCTAGGTGTTTGATTTAAAGATTTATAAACCGTATAACACCTTTTTTTTGCCTTGTGAACCTTTAGTAGTGAGTAGGGTGAGTTTTTTTTAATGTTTTAGTGAGATCAATCTTTTGATTAATTTTTTAAAATAAAAGATAAGGATTAAGTTATCCTACAGCGGTGTTTTTGAGTAGTAAGACTGCAAACTCTAAGTTTTGAAGAAAGTGTGTTGTCGTTTTTTGGGTATATTCTGGGTGTGTAGATTGTTTAAGGCACAGAGATGGCTTTTAGTAGAATGATGAGCTCTTCCTATCAGATGTAAGAGATAGGGAGAGTTTGAGTGTTTCTGGAGATTATGTCTGCTAGATACGTGTTTGGATGCAAATCTTATGGGATTGTATGGATTGGTTGGAGCAGCAGACGGAGGCAATGAGGAATTTACAGGAGCCAAGAGTGTGAAGGATATCTTGGAGAGGGCACATAATATTCTTGAAGGGGAGAGCGACCAGCAGAAGGTTGTTGTACAAGTTGGTACCAATCACATAGGACAAGAAATAGATGAGGTTCTGCAGAGAGAATACAGGAGATTAGGTAGGAAGTTTAAAAAGTAGCTTCTCAAGGGTAGTAGTAACTGGATTACTCCAGGTGCCATGTGCTAGTGAGTGTAGGAATTGAAGGATAGAGCAGACAAATGCATGGCTGAAGAGCTGGTGCAAGGGGCAGGGACTCACATTTTTGCATCGTTGGGATCTCATCTAGGATACAAGTGACCTGTATAAGAAGGATGGGTTGCACCTGAATTGGAAGGGGACCAATATTCTGGCGGGGAAATTTGCTGGTGCTGTGCAATAGGCTTTAAGCTTGTAAGTAGGGGTGTGGGCCCCACAGAGATAGTCAGAAAAGAGATAAGTCTGAGGCTGGTACAGTAAAGAAGATGAGCAAATTAAATAGTGAAGGAAGACAAGAGCAAGGTAGAGAATGAGGTAAAACTGATGAATTAAATTGCATTCATTTCAATGCAGGAGGCTTAACAGTTAAGGCAGATAAACTCAGGGCATGGTTGGGAACCTGGGACTGGGATATCAATGCTATTACAAAAACGTGGCTCAGGGATGGACTGGACTGGCAGCTTAATGATCCAGAGTATAGTTGCTATAGGAAGGATAGAAAGGGAGGCAGAGAGGAGGGGGAATGGTGTTTTTGGTTAACAATATCATTATGGCTGTACTTAGGGAGGATGTTCTTAGAAGAATGTCCAGTGAAGTTACTTGCACGAAACTGAGAACTAAGAAAGGTATAATCACCTTATTGGAATTGTATTACAGGCCCCATCCACCCCCCAATAGTCAGTGGGAAATTGAGAAGCAAATAAGTCAGGAGATCTCAGATTTCAAGACTAGGGGACACATTTTTAAGGTGAGAGGAAAGAGATTTAGAAAAGACGCGAGAGGCAAAATTTTTACACAGAGGGTCGTTCACGTGTGGAAAGAACTTCCTGAGAAAGTGGTGGATGTGAGTAAAATTACAACAACTAAAAGACATTTGAATAAGTACCGTGAATTGGAAAGACTTGGAGGGATATGGGTCAGGAGCAGCCAGGTGGAACTAATTTAGTTTGGGATTATGTTCGGCATGGACTGGTTGGACCAAGGAGTTTGTTTCTGTGCTGTATGACTCTATGACTAGATTGACAAAGTAGACATAGAAAGGAGACAAAGACAGAAATTGCTGGAAAAGCTCAGCAGTTCCGGCAACATCTGTGGAGAGAATCAGAGTTAATATTTCGGGTCCAGTGATCAGTCCTCAGAACCTTGGGTAACTTGACCTGAAACATTAACTGTGATTTTCTCCACAGAGAGAATAGGGATAATCCTGGAAATTACAGACCGGTCAGTCTTACTTCTGTGGTGGGCAAATTATTGGAGAGGATTCTGAGAGATAGAATTTAAGATTATTTGGAAAATTACAGTTTGATTAGAAATAGTCAACATGGCTTTGTGAGGGGCAGGTCATGCCTCACAAGCCTTACTGAATTCTTTGAGGATGTGACAAAACACACCGATGAAGGTAGAGCAGTGGATGTGGTGTATATGGATTTTAGCAAGGCATTTGATAAGGTTCCACATGGTAGGCTCATTCAAAAAGTAAGGAGGCATGGGATTCAGGGAAATTTGGCTGTCTGGATACAAAACTGGCTGTCCAATAGAAGACAGATGGTGGTAGTAGATAGAAAGTGGTCAGCCTGGAGCTCGGTGACCAGTGGTGTTCCACAGAGATCTGTTCTGGTACCTCTGCTCTTTGTCATCTTTATAAATGACTTGGATGAGGAAGTAGAAGAGTGGGTTAGTAAGTTTGCCGATGACACGAAGGTTGGTGGAGTTGTGAACAGCATGGAGGGCTGTTGTAGGTTGCAACAGAACACTGACAGGATGCAGAGTTGGGCAAAGAAGTGGCAGACGGAACTCAACCCAGAAAAGTGTGAAGTGATTCATTTTGGAAGGTCGAATTTGAATGCAGAATACAAGGTTAATGGCAGGATTCTCGGCAGTGTGCAGGAACAGAGGGATCTTGAGGTCCACATCCATATATCCCTCAGAGTTGCTACCCAAGTTGATATGGTGTGTTGGCTTTCATTGGCAGGGGAATTGAGTTTAAGATCCGAGAGGTAATGCTGCAGTTCTATAAAACCTGGTTAGACCACACTTGGAATATTGTGTTCAGTTCTGGTCACCTCATTATAGGAAAGATGTGGAAGCTTTAGAGAGGGTAAAGAGGAGATTTACCAGGATGCCTGGACTGGAGGGCAGGTCTTATGAGGAAAGGTTGAGGGAGCTAGGGCTTTTCTCATTGGAGCAAAGAAGGATGTGAGGTGACTTGATAGAGGTGTATAAGAAGATGAGAGGCATAGATAGAGTGGATTGTCAGAGACTTTTTAACCAAGAGGCATAATTTTAAGGTGATTGCAGGAAGGTATAGGGGAGATGTCAGAGGTAGGTTCTTTACACAGAGAGCGGTGGGTGTGTGGAATGCGCTGCCGTCAGTGGTAGTGGAGTCAGATGCTTCAGAGACTTTTAAGCGACTCTTGGATAGGCGCATGGAGGATAGTAAAATGTAGGGTATACAGGGTAGATTGAGCTTAGTAGGGTAATAGGTCGGCACAACATCGTGGGCTGAAGGGCCTGTATTGTGCTGTACTGTTCTATGTTCTATGTGCTGATCGACCTGCACAACTTTCCAGCAATTTCTGTTTTTCTCTCTGATTTACAGCATCTGCAGTCTTTTCAGTTTTTAGACGTAGATAGTACGTTTCTTCATGTGGAGCCATCTAGAAAGACAAGTTATAGTTTTAGGATAGTTGTAGCAGATTTAAAACAGAGATGAAGCAAAATTACTTCTCTCAAACGGTCATAAAATCTGTGCAATTGACTACCCAGAGTGTGTTGAATTCTGGAACATTAAGGAAATTTCAAGAGGAGATAGGCAAATTTTTAATTAGTAATGGGTCGAAGGGTTATAAAGAGTAGTCAGGAAAGTGGAGTTGAGGTTGAGATAAGATCAGCCATGACCATGTCCAATAGTGGAGAAGGCTCAAAAAGCTGAATTTTCTACACCTGCTCATAGCTCTTACGTTTTTAACTTAAACAACAATTATTAGTTAGATGCTAAAAGTAAAATAACACTAGTTTTTAAGGAGAGATTAAACAGCAAAAAATAACTTTTAAATGCCCACACTTCGCAACCTTCCAAAGTTTCCAATCTTTAACCCACACACTTAGCAAACTCCCAGGCTTTCCATGCTGTGAGTGCTACTATATTTTACATTGTTTTTATACCGTTTGTGATTCAACACTGCTCTATTGTTCAGTTTGACTTAGTACTGTAATCAACTCAAAGCTAAAGTTGCCATCATCCTATCAGATCACAGGGGTACTCTGTCATTAGAGAGAGACAGCTGGTGGTAATATAATCTGAGGGTCACCAGATATCAATTGAGGAGGGAGGTTGAGAGGAAGAGTCCTTCATGGTAGCCTCAGTTGGCGTGGGAATTGAAGAACACTGTTAGCATTACTCTGCATCACATAGCAGCCACCCAACCAACTGATCTCCATGTGGTCTGCCACTTGAATGTGCTCTCCTGCATCCAAACCAACTTTGTGGTCTTTGGTGAATACTATTACAAACTATAATAGGCACATAATCCAACCAGACAGATGATTAACACAACCATTTCATGAAATAAATCATCATACGCAGTGGAACCTTTTGGATATGGTTCAATACTCTGGATGTGGAGGAGGATTTTCCATTTATTTTGGAAGCCAAAACTGGGACACTGACAGAAAAATTATAAATATAAGACTGTCATTAATAAACCAACTAGGAGTCCAGGAAGAAGGGCATTCTTACCGAACGATAGTTTGAATATGAAGTAGTTGAGACAAATAGCACAGATATGTTTGATGGGATGCTAAATAAGTATATAAAGCAACAATTAGAAATCGTTCTAATAAAAGTCCATGTTCTAAAGCATTAATTCTGTTTCTCTCTCCACAGATGTCGCCAGTCTTATTGTACCTTCCCAGCATTTTTTTTTTACATTTCAAACTTCTGTTGTCTGCTTCTTTTGGTTTTTGAAGAGAAGATTGTATTGGTAAAGTAGGTTAAGATGGGGGGAAGAAGGCTGATATGAAACTCACCATTAACACTGGTTACTTAGTGGGCTATTTATGTGCTGCAAATTCTATGCAACTTGACGACTTTAGTAATATCAATCTTTGCCATTTTTCCCTTCATTTTTCTAATATCTCACTAACATCGCTGTGTTCAGTTTTAATTTAGCCCTTTGTTTCTTATTGTGTTTACACCTTCAACATTCATCAGTCTTAATGTCTCTTTTCAGCTGCCACAGAGAATGGGCTTGGTGGGGGCTTAGGAATTAAGGGAGGGGTTTGTAAAGGGAGCAGCTCAGGGCAGCAATGTTTGAGCATACTTTGTGGAGCCTGAAATGAGGACTTCTGCTCTAACTGACACACCGCCCAAAAAAAAAGTGAAAATAACTTTTTTTTATATTTGTCTTGATTTGTCTAACATTTGTTCCCCATGCTTTCAGCTGTTATGAAAGTTGCCAAGGGTCCCTGCCCAGCCTATAAATTAATGTCAGGGTTATTTCACTGAATATCCAACTTGCTTTGAAGAAAGGAACACATTGGCTACATGGGTTTGCCGTTGTCACCTCTTCACTACAGCAGGGTAAAGTGCAAGATAGAAGGATCCAGGTGGGACAACATCTAGTAGCTTAAGCAATCAAAGCACAACAATGTCTTCCAAATGCTTAGAATACTGTAAATGTATAATTAATAAAAATATCAAGCATGTTAATTTATTACATTGCCTAATTCATCTTTCAAATGATTTGAAAACTGGAGGGCATCAATTGAGTCAACTCCAAATCCAAAACTTGACCACGTATTGTCATAGATTTCTTTCTGAGGGCTTCAAGCAATGATCGGCTGAATAAAACTTGATTATGAAACTTGATGAACGTAAGTGGAAACACAGTGTGAAGCTGGAGGAGCACAGCAGGCCAGGCAGCATCAGAGGAGTAGAAAAGCTGATGTTTCGGGTCAACTGTGCTCCTCCAGCTCCACACTGTGTTATCTCTGACTCCAGCATCGGCAGTTCTTACTATCTCTGAACATAAGTGGAACTGATTTTCAATGCTCCTCAAGTTCCAGTAAGGCCAGTTCAAGGAGGAAGTTCAAAATGTTATTTTTTTATGCATAGAATGCAACTGCTGTTTGGAATATTGATGATACGTGTACTCAAATAGAACAGTATTCACTCACCCTAAAGTGAAACTTCAAAGTAAGTTAGTCGTTCCTGACTTTTTTCTTCAAGATCACTGCCTTTCCTTCCCCATTTCTCCTTGCCAACATTCAGATAATATTTCACCCCATTCAATTTCTGCATTAAAATGTCCTATCTGTGCATCAGCTTCTACATTTTCCTAGCTCATCTAGATCATCAGGCGCCATTTCTGCCACCTCCAGCAAGATGCCACCAGACACATATACCCCTCCCCTCCCTTGTCCGCCTTCCGCAGGGACTGTTCCCTCCAGGACACCCTGATCCACACTTCTTTCACCCCCAACACTCCCCCACAGACCCACGGCACCTTCCTCTGCAACTGGCAAAGGTGCAAGACCTGTCCATTTACCTCCTCCCTCCCCAGTATTCAAGGACCCAACCATACCTTCCAGGTGAAGCAACACTTCACCTGCAGTCTACTGCATTCGCCGCTCCTCTACATTGGGGAAACGAAGCGTAGACTTCATGACCGCTTTGCAAATCATCTACGTTCTGCACACAAAAGAGACCCTGAACTACCTGTTGCCTGCCACTTTAACACACCACCCTGTTCCCTGGCCAACATCTCTCTCTCTGAGATAATAGGAACTGCAGATGCTGGAGAATCCGAGATAACAAGGTGTAGAGCTGAATGAACACAGCAGGCCAAGCAGCATCATAGGAGCAGGAAATCTTGACGTTTCGGGCCTAGAGTCTAGATTTCCTGCTCCTATGATGCTGCTTGGCCTGCTGTGTTCATCCAGCTCTACACCTTGTTATCTCTCTCTCTGACTTGCTGCAGTGTTCCAGAAAGCTCAATGCCAGCTGGAAGAACAACATCTCATTTTCCACTTGGGGTCCCTGCAGCCCTCTGGACTCAATCTCAAATTCAATAATATTAGGGCCTAAATTCTCCCAGACCCCTACCCCACACACCAGGCCTTGTTACCACATAGCCTGCCATGACACACTACCTGTTATTAGTTACTGGTAGTCCCCATTAACAACTATTCACCCTCCCAGCCTGATCATTATCAACTCTTTGTCTATCCAACTGCTCTTTTGTCTCTCTTTAGGCTTTATCCTATCATTTACATCCTACCCCACCCCCGTCCCCATTTTTCTGCATATAAACTGATGTTTTCCCAGCCACCATCAGTTCTGAGGAAGGGTCACTGGACCCGAAACATTAACTTTGTTTTATCCTTCACAAATGCTGCCAGACCTGCTGAGATTTTCCAGCAACTTCTGTTTTGTTCCTGTTTCACAGCATCTGCAGTTCTTTTGGTTTTTATTTTCCTAGCTCTGTACCTGTTACAGTATTGCTTTACAGCTAGAAAATTTGGTACTTTCTTCGTGTCCGAAAAAGTCCATCACAGTCTTTCCTTGCAGAACACTAGACTTGTTAATCATTTGTATTAGACCAGATAAATCTGGTTGACAACAGTTAATAGCACAAGGAAGCCTGGAGAAACAAATAATTTAGGAGTATTCTTGAGTAAATGACAGCTGAACCAAACTATCTTCAACAACAATAAATTACATTCATATTGCTCCTTAACTCAGTAAAACATCTCAGGGTGTTCAGAGGAAAATGATCAAATAGCATTCTGCTAAAATAGATGACTGCATGTTGTTTTGAAGACATCGGTCATGTTAAGGAATCTTAAAGATGAAGGGCGTAAGGAGGAAATTCCAGAGTTGAAGGACCTTAATCTAACTAATAACCATGTTGACCTGATGATTTACTGTATTGTAATGCACTTCTAAACTTCTTTTTAATTGCACTGACAAGGTTTCAAATATTCCCTTTCTTTACTTAACTAGTATTTTTTTCTCCTTACTGGCCTCCTTCCCTTCCAATTTTATTGGGAATGCCACCCAAAGCAATGGATGACCAGTAAGCAGGCTTGATCTTTTAGTTTTTTCTTACTTCAAATAAATTATTTGTTCCATCGAAGCCATTCCATCAACAGTGAAATGTATGCACTCAGTGCCAAATTTCATGGACACTACTCTTCCTCTTATAACTAAACACTTTGGCAAATACTTATGTCTCAGATGGCATAGCCACCCTAATGCGGCATTTTTTTTCACAGATTCCCCTCTTATTGGAGAAATGTACAGTTCTGAAATGTAGATGTTTGTACTGGAAGCTGACAAATATGTTGTGAACTTCCAGCTATTTTTGTGCACTAAAAAATAATCACAGACTATTAAATTGTGTAAATTTCTCCTTTAATAACAATTCACGCATCAAGATCATCAACTTCATTGGTTAGAAAGTCTAACCTGTCTCATTTAGTCAGACTCATAAAGGAGATTTTCAGTTTAAGCACAACATTTCTGATGAAAGGTTTCCTCTCGTTAATAATAGCAGCATGACAAACAGAAGGAATGATGATTAAATCAACAAAAATAGCAATGAGGCATTCATCCTCACTTTGAATTCTGAACCTTCCTGCTGACCCCTTTCTTCCAGCTAGCTATAATGTCTTCAGTCACACATTTTTATCCACTAATATACAACAGTACAGCTTCTGGCTTTATTCAACGTCATACTGACCAGCTTCCCGATCAAAATTAACACAGAGTTGTCCTAATCCTGAAAATATATTGCCAACAAACACCCATTATCTCTGACACAAGGCTGCAGGTCTAATTCTAGGTGAGTCGAAGGGCCAATTCAGATAAATTTGATAGCATATTGATTTTCCATTAACTCGCTCATTCTGACTGTTCCAAGATAATTCTGAGGCAATACAACTGTATTATACTGTTTCCGGTATCCCATTGTAGAATAGATTGCAGAGCAATGGCTGTTTCGACAAGATGTTTGAAAGCTGTGGCTTTGGCCACAGGGAGGTACAAGAGCAGCAGGTGCATGGGAACACCACAAAGCACCCGCCCAAGATCCACACACCAACTAAACTTGGAACTATATACCTGTTTCTTTGCTGCCCTTTCCAAACAGTCCTGTAACTATATCACATGGACAGCAGTGGCTTACCACCTTCTCAAGGGCAATTAGGGAACCGCAATAAATGCTGCAGCCGCACTCCCATCCCTGAACGGATAACACAAAAATATGCAACAAAGATCCACAGGATTGATATCAATGAACACACTTTCCTCCACTAACCAGTATGGAAAAGTGACAGTAAGGGATAAACATGTTCGGGACAATAACCTACCAATATCTCACCACAATGTTCTCAGATTCAGTCAACTACTTTCTTCAAGCTTGCCAGCAGTTATTTCTTCTCCACTCACCAGATGAAAATGGGAACGGGTTATTTGGTACCCAGCGAACCATGATATTTTGCTGGTCTCAATCAATGATATCGTCAGTGTTCAGGATTACAATGTAGTAATCAGGGCTTCATGGCCCAGAGTGCAAAGACAACGGTCATGATTTTTATTATTGATTTTTGTAGTCTTGACATCACTTATAATTTATTGTCCAAAATTTATTGTCTAATCCCATTTCCCTTTATAGGTAGTGGTGAGCTATACTCTCTATTCCAACTGAATAGATTCCTAAGCCATTTCAGAGAACAGTTCAGAATCTGGAGCTTGAGTCACATATAAACCAGACCAGAAGGGCAGACTTCCATCCCTAAAAGCATTCAGGAAACTAGTTTGATTTCTTAACAATCTGCAGTTTTATGGTCAACTATACTAATAGTAATTTTCATTCTAAATTTATTTAATTAATTAAAAATTCTCAGCTGCTGTGGGGGCACTAAACTCCAAATCATTATTATTCAGGTCATCAGAGTATCAGTCTAGTAACATGACCAACATGCTACTATAATGTAAGATAGGGCTCAGTGGGAGTACGCTGTCATTCTATTCTTGCATCCAGTAACCGGTCTGTATAGGCCTCAGTCTCTGTCGATGGTCACAAGGAAGCCAACTTCAATCTATTGGGTCCGTTGCTCTCGATGTTGTCTTCAAGAGCTCAAAGCTTCAAAATCCCTCTATCCCCAGACTAATCGCATGTCCAGCTCTCCCCATCCTCCTCGCCTCCCTGACCTGAACTAACCTAACCTTTCCATCTCCCTCCTCACCTATCCACTGCACCTTTCCCACTGACCAACACAATAATCCCCTACCTGCATCCACCTATTACCATCTCTCCTACCGTTCCCCCCCAGTCTCCCTACCCATTTACTTCTGGGCTCCCCTCCCCCTCCCCAGTCCTGACGAACGGTTTCGGCCGGAAACGTTGAGATGTATTCTGATCAGATGTATCTGACTTGCTGTGCGCTTCCAGCTTCACACCTACTGACTCTGGCTTCCAGCATATGCAGTCCTCATTGTCTGCAATTTCCTGATCGTCAGGACTTTTACATTAGGCACTCGATCGCTTCTGCTGCAGCAGCAACAGCGACCTCTACAGATACACAGCCAACATTCTCTCCAACATTTTCCGCCTGTTTGTGAAAGTAAAACAGATATGCACACACACAATAGAAGTCGTCCAATTAGAGATGCTGCAGTGTAGCGAAGTGTTAGCCTGTTGGAAAGCAATGCCAGTGGAAGAATCCTCCTGACCTACTTCTTCTCGGTTACGTTTTTTTTTTAAAAAAAACTCATTCGGGCGTCACTGGCTAAGCCAGCATTTATTGTCCACCCCCAATTGCCCCAAGGATTCAACCACATTTCTATGGGTCTGGAGTCACATGTCGGCCAGACCAGGTAAGGATGGCAGTTTCCTTGAACCAGATGGGTTTCCCCCCCAACAATTGGCAATGGATTCATGGTCATCATTTGATTGTTAATTCCAGGTATTTTGTTGAATTCAAATTCCACCATCTGCCACCGCAGGGTTCAAACCCAGTCCCCAGAATGTTACCTGGGTGTCTGGATTAACAAGCTAGTGATAATACCATAGAGCTATCTCCCCCCAGATACTTGGCTAGTAATCTCATTAGTTCAAAAAATTCTCATGGCAAGCTGGGCCAGGGAGGAAAAATGTGGGCCCTAATATTTCTCCTGTTTGAAGACACCTTACAACGTTCTCCTACCCCTGTTTTTCAGTTTCCCGGAATTGGTAACCATGGTCACATTTGACAACTGTTCGATGTAAATTTAACAAAATGTATTGATTTGTGTACTCAAATCCTTTATTTAAAACTCATTTAAAGCTCAAGTTTCACTTTGCAATCACAGCATTGTCGAATGATTACATCTAGGTTGATCATTCATATTTTGCAACTAGTTGTGTTTCAATGAACCTACTCCTGTCCAAGGTCTGGGCAGCAACATCTAAAAGATGAGGGCTTTGTTAACAGAAAACTACCCATTGCATTCACTGGTAAATATGTTTACATTTTATATTTAAAATAACCACACGTATAAATGTCCAGGATGGAGAAAGTAGTCAGAGATCAAACTATTGTAGATGCTGAAAAATGAATATAAGAAAATGCCAGAAATATGTAGTAGATCAGGCGATCAGGTTTGCACCCTAAGAACATTTTTATTTTAATTTGAGATTATATACTTTGTGAGCTATTTATGACAAAATACAACGATCTTCATTTAAAGCTATGCATGTTAAAGGGAACCAAATTAAATGTTAAAACTTATAAAAGTGTTTGGAAGGGTTGATAGCTAAGGATTGATTCCACCAGACAGTGAGTCAGAAGGGACAGCTCAGAAACTGTTGTGTAAGTTAGACAAAATACTCAATTCTATTTGGTTAACAGCAACAAAATTGAAACAGAGTGGTAAATAGATTTGGCAAAAATACAGCCACTGTGGAAAAGCAAACAATAGAGGCAGTGGAATATTAAAGTCCACAGCTAGAACCGTAAAATGCAAGAGTAAATAAATCATTTTCAAACTGTACAATGCTCTGGTCAGCTACAACTTGAATTATATATGCATTTCTGGTTACCAAAGTACTCAGTAATTGAAAACCTGCATGTACTTACAAGGCTGATCCCCAGTTGTTTAAGTTATGAGTTAATAAATTACGGAGAAACACTGGAGAAATTTGGATCCTTCTACTTTGAAGGTTTGAGAGGTCACTCAATGAGGTATACAAAATATCAAATTGTTTAAATTATTAATTTCAAATTAAGAAAGCTAAGTTCAGAGAACTATCTTAAACTGTGAGAGAAGTTCTTCAGAGGGTCATTCTAACATTATTGTTGGCTGCAAAAAAGGTGATAGCAAATTAAGAACCTGTTTTATAGCTCAACGATTTTCTTCTCCTTCAGGGGAAAGCCAGGCTCAGCATAACTTGTATTGTCAATTTGCAATTACCTGTTTTTCATTCAACAATAAAAGTTAAAATTGACCCCCAAGGATGATCAGCACAAAATGGTCTCGTAAATCAAATAGTGAAAATAAAATCTTGGAATCAGTTAAGAGCCAATTGAATGTTATATGGCAGAATGTGAGGATCATTCAAAATGAATGATCTAAAAGGTTTTCTTTACTAATAAGAATCTTTTGATCTTGTGATGAGGGGTGTTAATTTAAGAATGGTAGTAAAAGCATTATAAAGAAAGTTAATGAGAAAAAATGTCTTTATGCAAATATTTATTAGGCTTTGTAACGCTTCACCACAACTATTGACAGCAAGTTAATCATTATTTTTAAGAGTGAAATGGATAAATACTTAGGACTGCAAATCCATGAGTGGGGGAGAGAGGGAAAATATGGGATGTGGGGTCAAGAAATGGAGGAAGGTCAACCGTGGCATAAGTGATAGAATATATTTGTTCAGGATCTCTTACAGTTTAACACCACCTCCAATCAGGCACCCATGCTTGGCAGGTCAGGAGACTTGCCCCCTCTTATCACCTGCCATAGGCCTATCGGAAGGACTTAACAGTTGATGATCAATCTATTTGGCCATATTATGAATTTGTCTTCCATATCAGAGTCTAGAGTTAGATTTACACTTAGAGCTTTTAGATCAGAGGCTACTCATTGCACCAGAGGACCCACATAAGCAATGGTGACATTTTAAAAAATCATTAACAATAAGGAAGTCCTTTCGGCTCACATTAGTTCATTCAACCAGAAGCACCTTTTATTCCATCATTTCAGCATCTGGTGTTCCTTAAATTTAAAAAGTCGTGCTTAAAATGGTAAGTAACTAAAATTGTATCTCCACACATTGAAATGTCATTCCCAAAGTGATGATACACTCCAGCCCCATCATGCTCATCATTCACAGAAAGCCCCAAGTGTTCCAGTGGACATTGAATGATCCCTTTCCATTGACAACCAGGCATGTACATAACCATGGAAGAGAGGCAGGCAGACTGGTTTAATGACCCCCTTCACAGATCTCTACTTAAATTTATTAATGGTCACCTTGCTAGGCCTAGGAGCATATGTATCAGGATATCCTCCAATTTATCTGTTTCCTCCACACCAGGCAGTCAATAAAAAGTGTGAGACTAAAGTGCAAACTAAACTTGAGAAGCAGCCTCTTCAAATAGTAGGATCCAGCATCACACAGCCCATTTCCACATGGAACATGAATCCACCTCAACCAACAATTGCAGAAAACTGCTGCTGCATGCAACACCTTTCTTGGCAAATCCTACATGATGTCTGCAGATTAGAGGGATTCTCAAAAGGGCCCTTGTCAGCTCTAGATAACTGGACAAATGCCAGAGCAGATGACAAAAAATGGTATGTTTGTGTATTTACAGCCCAACAAAAAAAAGGTTTTAACACAGCACTTAATTTAAATCATAATTGTCAACCAAAGAGCCTCAATTTAATCTAAATTGTATAACTGGATAAAAGAGACATTTCGGTGAAGCCTTTTGTCTTGGACTTCATGGGAAATATCAACAGAAGGAGAAAACAATCTTCTTATACCATATGAGAAAAAGTGCTGATTGGGTGATGAGTGGATTCTGATAGGCATTGGCAAAATGATGAATGATGCATAGTTAGATGATGATTGACAGTTAGCTACTGAGCTTTGTTTAAAGTTAATAAAAGCAGAAAATGCTGAATAAATGCAGCAGGTCTGACAGCCTCTGTGGAGATGGAAAAACAGAGTTAATGTTTTGAATCCAATATGACTCTTCATCAAAATTTTACTTGAACTTAAACCAACAGATTGTCTCACATTGGTCAAGGCATTGTCTTGTGGAAGAAATTAGAGAATGACTGTCACTTGTTTTGTTAGGTTGAAACTGACATTGTATGTGTACGTGTTCTTTAATTTTGAAAAGTACAGTGTCCTATGTGTTAATATGAGCAGCTTTGAGTCTACCTCAGCCTTGATTATATTTAACGATACATCCTCTAAAAATAAAGGGAAACAGATGTAGGACTGAGGTCAGGAAGAACTTCTTCACCCAAAGGGTTGTGAATCTGTGGAATTCCCTGCCCAGTGAAGTAGTTGAAACTACCTCACTGAATGTTTTTAAGGCAAGGCTAGATAAATTTTTGAACAGTAAAGGAATTAAGGGTTATGGTGAGTGGGTGGGTAAGTACAGCTGAGTCACAAAGATCAGCCATGATCTTATTAAATGGTGGGGCAGGCTCGAGGGGCCAGATGGCCTACTCCTGCTCCTAGTTCTTATGTTCTCTACAGTCCTTGGTGGTAAAGAATACCACAGATTCACTTGCCTACGCAAGAAGAAAGTCCTCTTCACCGCTGTATTAAATAGGCAACCAATCCTCTGAGATTGTGCCTTAAAGTCATAGACTCTCCCACAGAAGGAAGCAACTCCCAGCATCTAATTTAATGTAATTTCCAAAAGATGCTTCACGAGATGCAGCACATACCACATGTTGGTATTAGTATGTGAGCATGATGAATTGGCTAACAGAAAACAGAGCTGGGATAAGGGAGGCACTTTCAGGATGGGAAACTGTAACTAATGGAAAACCACAGGTGTACTACAGATTGGTGTAAGAGGCACAATTACTTGTAACATGTATTTATGACTTGGATGAGGAAAGATAATATAAATTCACTAAGGGCTGAATTTTATGAATTTTGGCTAGGTCTGAGTTGCATCCACTGTGAGGCAAATTGCCATTTCTTGCCTCATGTACTAGCAACCCTGGCTCATGACATCCTTCAAGTCCAATTCTAGCTGCATCTTATCATGCACCATTGTCAGAGCAACTTGCCATTTGGCAGATATTCCAGAATTCACATGCCTTGCTTGCAGCCCCAGCATATTTAAAGGCCCAGTGTGTACCCGGACAAGCACTGTCGGTCAGAGCTGCCTTGCATGGTTTTTGAGGTTTACCCAAGTCATAGCAGACAAGGGGACAGTGACACATAGCTCTTTAGGCAGGGACATGAATATCTTGGTAGATGGCGTGATGCAGACACGGGACTTCCTCTTGCCCGGGACTAACAGTGGCGGTCATTACACCAGTATATGCCCCATAGGTTAAATCAGTCTCGGCTGTATGGAAGAATGTGTAGTAAGGTAAGAAGAGGGTCAATGACCTTCTTCAATCTGCTAGCATGAGTACCATCATCTTCTCTTCGATACCTCACACATGATATCTCTGCTACTTTACTCTTCTCCTACCTAGTCTCATGCCCTACCAACCTCACCATCTCTTTACACTTGCTGTCACCCCACAAATCCGGACAGTACAAATCCTGCATGCCCTCCATGCTACTTACATTCACTTGTGACATCTCTCCACCCATATCATAAGTAGCAGCATTGCCACTCGCTTATGTCTCTCTTAGTACCTGCCTTGCTCTCATTCCAGAATTAAAATAGCTTCCAGTATGGCAGAAATGGTCAGTATAGTTATAGGCTGCTCGACACATTTGGTTTCTCAGCATCCTGACTTGAGTGCTGACTGACTATTTCGAGCCCCTGGACCAATATTGAAAGCTGCTCTTGGCTTACTATGCCAGGACCCCTTGTAATGAAAGTTACCCTCCTTAACTTGACTGACAACTGAGACAGAGATAGTAGGAACTGCAGGTGCTGGAGAATCTGAGATAACAAGGTGAATGAACACAGCAGGCCAAGCAGTATCAGAGGAGCAGGAAGGCTGACGTTTCGGGCCTAGACCCTTCAGAAAATAAGCTTCCTTCTTTTTTGTATGTGCTAAATGGAAGGCAAGACAGAAGTAAAATGTTCCTGGTAGCTCTGGCTGAGGTGGCAAAGCTCAAAAAGCAAGGCAAGGTAATGCAAGGCAGAAAATCTGTAAGCATCCAGAGTGTGGGATCATCTAATTAAGACAGAGATGAGGCATTTCTTCTCTCAGAGGGTATTGAATCTGGAGAATTCTTTGCCATAGAGGGCTGCAGAGGTTGTTTATTTACTATATTAATGACTGAGGAAGACTGTTAATCAGCAATCAAGCGCTATGGAGAAAGGGCAGGGAAGTGGAGTTGGGGATAATTGGATCTGCCATGGTCTCACTGAATGGTGGAGCAGACTGGATAGGCTGTATAGTCTACTTCTGCTCTTACATCTTATGGTTTTCTGATCTTAATTCAGTATGAGCAAGCACACAACCCTGAAAGCTCGACTGGTAATCTTCAGCTGGTTCTCAGTGTAAGTCTTAGCACAGATTGTTTTATTTCTACATTTGGACATGGTGTTTTACATTTAGCAAGCCTGGACAGCTGACTATGGTTACTACCGTGCTTGTTGTGAATGCCTGGGGGCATTTGCTGCTTTTTGTGTTCTGCCAGTCTTTCCAGTGTAGCGTCACACCGGCACTGACATACATACACCACGTTATTCATTTAGCTGATAAGCAGAATGTCTTTTTAGCTTTAAAGCAGCATCCAGTTTGTGGTTAACACCACTCAAGTTGCTACAGTATAGTAGTGGTGCATTAACCAGCTTCACCGTTTCTCAAGCTTCTGAGAAATACTCTCGGATAATGTGAGGTCGGTTGGTAATGGTAGTTGGAGGAATGTCCAATTGGGGCTGGAGATGGGTGCAATGAGGCAATGGCAGGTAAAACAGGGTGACAGGTGCCTGCTCTGGCACATGGGAAAGGGCTTATCCTAATGAAGTTGTTGGTGGGGGGTGGGGTGAATGGTGGTTGAAGTCTAACCATTTTTGGGTAGTAGGTTAACAGTAGGTCTGGCAGCGCTCAGTTGGGAAGGGTGGAATAGTGTTCAGTGGATGGAAGGGATCTGATTTGTCAGGTGTCCAGTGGTTGAAAGGGATTGAGGTAGGTGCAGTTGGGGAATAGGTGTCAGATTAACAATTAGGTAGGATTTGGAGATAGTAGGAACTGCAGATGCTGGAGAATCTGAGATAACAAGGTGTAGAGCTGGATGAACACAGCAGGCCAGGCAGCATCAGAGGAGCAGGAAGGTTGACGCAGAAATCTGAAGAAGGGTCTAGGCCCGAAACATCAGCCTTCCTGCTCCTCTGATGCTGCTTAGCCTGCTGTGTTCATCCAGCTCTGCACCTTGTTATCTTAGGTAGGATTTGGAGTAGGTTTTTATGTCAAGATGCTGGCGTGGACATAATGGCCTGAATGGCCCTTATTTAGTAAAATTCTGTGATCCTCTAACGTTTCCTGAGTAGTTATTAAGGTTAACTGAGTCAGAACTCTCTGAACAGGCTTTTGTTTAGGGGGTTGCAGGCGCAGTTGAAGTGATCTGGGAACTTTAAATTACACCGGGCGATTCGCAAGGAGACCGCTGCATTCGGGATTCAGCAAGGTCCTGACGCGCGACTGCTGCCTGCAATGCTCCAACATTCTCCGGCAGTCGCAATATTGTCACCACATTCACTGTTCACTCTATGGTCTTTTGTCGCGAAACTGGGAAGTGGTCATCCGGATCCAGTGCTGTTGATTCCCAAAATGAAACGCTCTCACCGTCGACCTGGTTGTCCTCTTTCTCCAGGCGGTGTGTCTCTTTCTGACCTCGTGTTGATTTCGTGTTGATTTTCACTGCATTCTCCCTCTGTCTTCCCTATCACTTTATCCAAGTTTTTCATCAACAACTGGAGAGGTTTTATTGAGGGAAAAGAATAAAATAAGAACGGGGTGGGGTGTGGATAAGCGTGAAGTCAGAATGAACAGACAATTTGAAAATATCTAGATGCTGAGCGATACTCCAGTACGAAACTGTGTACACGTTGAAAACAGGAGCTTGCAGGTTATATGTCAGAACAGGGATCACTCGTTAAAACAAGTTTGGCTTATCAACTTATAACAAAGATCTGCGGACAGTGGAAATGCCGAACTAAAGCAGAAATTGCTGAAGAGACTCAGCAGGTCTTGGCGGCATCAGCAGGAAGTTCTGAGGATCACAAAAATCGAAACGTTTACTCTTGCTTTCTCTGCAGGGATACTGCCAGATCTGCTGAGATTCTCCAGTAATTTCTGCTCTTATATCTTGTTAACTCGTTGGTTGTCCAGGTGGGAAAGCAAAGAGCACTGAAACGAAGCAACGTGGAACTCTCCAAAAGAGAAGTGCATGCGATTCTGGCCGAATGTATTGTCCCTCTCCCCACGCCGCCACCCCGCAAAGTTAATCACTTCGGCAAATAAGTGGAAACACAAGGCAGCGGCCAGCGCTAACAATTTCTGGAACCAAACTACTTCCAAAACCCGAAAGAACTGTGGATGCTCTAAATTAGAAACAAAAACATAAATTATTGGAAAAGCTCAGGAGGCCTGGCAGCATCTGTGGCAGTTCTGAGGAAGGATCATTCGATGCGAAACGTTAATCCCGAATTTCGTCTCCACAGATGCTGAAAGACCTTCTGTGCTTTTCCAGCGATTTCTGTTCCTAACTTCCAAAACCCCTCCGAGTCCCTGAGGCGGCACGACCCTGAAAGGATCCCGGTGTCGTTTCTTGGAAGGTGGTGGGCGGGGAGGGAACAGACCTCAATAAATGGTCATTTCTAACACCCATTCCCATTCCCTGTCCTGGCACTTCACGATGAGGTGACTGGCCGCGCCTTAATCTGAGGCGCGCAAAGAGCGAGTGGGACTCGCACTCTCTCAGTGCAGTAAACACCGGGACATGCTGCTGCTGTTGTCCAAACAGCCAGAAAACTGGAGCAGGGATTGGTGGTGGTGGTGGTGGGGGAGGAATTATTTGTAAATATTTCTGTTTGGGAGAACGAGTCAATATTCTGGGCGGTGTGTCCACCCTCTCTCTGGGCTCTCAGTCCGATGGAAATGTTGGTGAGAGAAGCTGAAGTTGCAGGGAAGGTGTGTGTGTTTTATTTGATCTCACTTCGTCTCCAAACTGAAACGTGAAGAACGAGAATCAATCGAGGGAAGATCCCAGGCTGGGATGGGAGGACGCAAGCGCAGAGCTGTGTCAGGGGGAGGTGATGGTGTGTGTGTGGTTGGTTTTGGGGGGTGGGGGTGGAGTTTATTATAAAGCTGCCTGCTCTGGGCTCTGCCATGGACATTTCCCGCCTGAAGCTGACAGAGTAGGGAGTGAGCCGGGTCACAGCAGACCAGACCATGGGATGGACTTCGACCTCATCGCCAGCAACCGGACGGCGGCTGCGGAGCAGGGCTGCCGGTTTCGGCCCGTTAGCCTTGCCTGGCTCTCCGCCTTCAACCGGAGCAACGAGTCTCGGGCGGGGGAGCCGCTGAGCGGCGACTTGGAGACGGGAGGCACTTCGGCCGCCGCCCGCATCGTCATGTCGGTGGTATACTCGGTGGTGTGCGCCCTGGGGCTGCTCGGTAACGTGCTGGTCCTCTACCTGATGAAGAGCAGGCAGGGCTGGAAGAAATCCTCCATTAACCTGTTCGTCACCGGACTGGCGGCCACTGACTTCCAGTTCGTGCTGACCCTGCCCTTCTGGGCGGTGGACACGGCGATGGACTTCAGCTGGCCCTTCGGCCGGGTCATGTGCAAGGTTGTCTCCCTGGTGACTGTCATGAACATGTACGCCAGCGTCTTCTTCCTTACCGCGATGAGCATCGCCCGCTACTGGTCGGTAGCTTCCGCCCTGAAGCCCAGGAGCAAGATGAGCGGCTGCTCGGCCATGTGGGTCAGCATCGTGATCTGGATCTCCGCTGTGCTGGCCAGCATCCCACACGCCGTCTTCTCCACCACCACCACCATCTCCAACGAGGAGCTGTGCGTGCTCAAGTTCCCGGACCACAACGGCTCCGGCCAGTTCTGGCTGGGTCTCTACCAGATCCAGAAGGTGTTGTTGGGCTTCCTCATCCCGCTGGTCCTCATCACGGTCTGCTACCTGCTGTTGCTGCGCTACGTGATCAACAGGAATGTCAGTAGCTCCAGCGCTAACCGGAGGTCCAAAGTGACCAAGTCGGTCACCATTGTCGTCCTGTCCTTCTTTCTGTGCTGGCTTCCCAACCAGGCGCTGACTTTCTGGGGAGTCCTGATCAAACTCAACGCCGTTCAGTTCAGCTCCGAGTACTACATCGCCCAGTCCTACATCTTCCCCATCACCGTCTGCCTGGCTCACACTAACAGCTGCCTGAACCCCATCCTGTACTGCCTGATGAGGAGAGAGTTCCGCAAGGCGCTGAAAGGCATGTTCTGGAGGATGTCCTCCCCCACCATTATACACATGCGGCCCTTCACAGCCAGCACTAAGCCAGAACAGGATGAGCAGAGGCATGTCATCATTCCGAAAAACCTGGTCCAGCCGGAGATTTTGTATTACCCCCCGGGGGTTGTGATGTGCAACGGGCGATATGACATCTTGCCCGCCAACTCTGCGGAGCCCCGCTATTAAGGAGGCTGTGGAATGAGTTAAAATTGTTCCGCTTTTAGAAGAACGATATCATCTCTCTCTCTCTAAACCCTTTCCAAATGGACCGTTTAGTGTAAGTCTGCCTAGGTTTAGTCAACTCTCAAACGATTATCACTTTGCCATTGTAGTTCGATCGTTTTTCCAGCCCAAATTGCTCTGGGTTAATCGTTGTGTGGCTGAAACCGCAGCAGTGCTAATCCCAACGCAAGCGGTGCGAACATACAGTCATATCGGACACAAAATGTTAACTATTTTCTTTCGCCACAGATGCACCCACTGAGTTTCGCCGTCACTTTCTGTTTTAACCTTTATACGCGACCCCTTAACGGCGAAATTTCCTTTCCGAAGTTAGCCACAATTGATGTCAACGCATAGGGATCCAGTTAATATCAGAACCGCTAGGCAATAGTCATTGCAAACAAACGTTATCCTATCCCGTGAGATTGTTGTGAAATAATAATCGGATTGGAACCAGGTATAGCTCCATTTAGTGTACAGCATCATACGCCACGAAGTAGGGCGCTCGCACTTTTCAGAACAAAAATAATTGCCGTGTCTAGTTTGGAAACTTTTGAGTTCGATCTCTTAAATTAGTTTGTGGTCTTCTCGAACAATGAAAGGCTATGAATGATAATAAATATCATGACACAAACTCAAGTTGTATGTTTTCACTTAAGCAGAGTGACAAGTTGTACAGAAAATACATGAATTTCATTCTGTAAAAGGCATAATTATTCGGCACCAGGTGAAATCACAGCATCTATGTGAGAGGTTGCCACAGCTCCGGAACGCCCTACTTGACACAGAATCGTTTTCAATTCAAATTGCAATCAATGTGCGCTCCAAATTACAGTTTATCTTTGGTTTGTCTGTCCTTTATGTTCATCCTCCTTTTTCAGTCTGAGATACTTATTACAAATGTCTCCATCTTCACGTAAGTCACCATTCGTATTCTAGGTGACAGATGAAAAATCTAAACGTCCCGACCTTTGGAGATTCTGATACAGTGCCATGTTTATTTTTCAGGATTCACTGTTCACAATAGTAGATTTGCTAAAACTCCTCTTCTGCAGGTGGTATTATTTGTTAGAAATAAACCTTTATACTCGGAATCTGCATGTTTATAAAAACCAAAAGAACTGCGGATGCTGTAAATCAGGAACAAAAACAAAGTTGCTGGAAAAGCTCAGCAGGTCTGGCAGCATCTGAGAAGGAGAAATCAGAGTTAACGTTTCGGGTCGGGTGACCCTTCCTCAGAAGTGACCCTTTCTGAGGAAGGGTCACCGGACCCGAAACGTTAACGCTTGTTTTCTCCTTCACAGATGCTATCAGACCTGCTGAGTTCTATCTGCATGTTTATGTTCCTTAATAATAATGTAGACAACAAAGATTCATGATTGAAAGATTGCACAATTTTAATTATTTTCATATTCACCAGTTTTGGCACTTATAATTGAAAATCAAAGTTATGAACCAAAACTGTGTTGTAACCCCCGAAACGTCAGCCTTCTTGCTCCTCTGATGCTGCTTGGCCTGTTGTGTTCGTCCAGCTCTACACCTTGTTATCTCTTGTAAGTATTAACCACTATTTTTGCTAAATAGATAATGATAGTGCTAAAATACTTCATTAATTGAGCATTACTATACTATTCATTTTGCATTGATGTAAAATAGTTTCAGATATACATTGACACATATCAGAATTATAGTTAATATAATTTAAAAGTTGGGTTGATAATTTGACTGAAGTGCATTAGCTGCTCCAGAATGTAGTTCTGCATTGTTTGGGTTTCAGAGTCATTCATGTAGAACTGCAGTCAACAATGGCAAAATACTAAATCACCAAATCATACAATGCAGAAAGAGGAAATTTGTTCACTTCTATCTCTTTTATACTTAACCATTTAGTCCCACTCCCCTGTTTCTTATCTGTAGTTATGATTATGTTTCCTTTTCAAATATCTGGTCCTTTAATTTGAAGTCAGTGGATCCTTTATGATAATGAGGCGTATTGCAACTTTGATTTAATCTGCTACTTTTGTACTGTCATAAATAGTTTTGGGTGCATAGTGAAGTTGCTAGTGCCAGTGTAACTTCAGAGCTTGGAGCCAGTCTAACTTCAGAATGCAGCATGTCAAGCAGTGTGAAACCCTTTACAGGCGCCTGGCTCACACATCTCAGGAGTAACACCCGGCAAAAAATTACTTTGGAGCTGGCTAAAGTGAATCATAAAAATGGACTCATATTTTCTATTCAACTTCCAGATACATAAGAATCAAAAATTGAACAATTTTGAAGAGTATAGCCAAATAGATGTTCCTTTCTCCACCATTCCAGCTCAAAAAGAAATGCTGCTCGTGATTAAAAGATTTTACATGCATACGGAGAATTTTCCTGGTTTGCAATTTTTGGGAACATTGTCTTTCAATGAACTGAGTTTCTCTGAACCTGTAGTATTACTGCAGGCAAAGCAGTAAGTTGCTTTTATATAGCACCTTTTAGTAAAACTTCCCAAGACACTTAATAGAATTGTTAGAAGACAAAGTTTGACACAGAATGAATTTGAAAGCAAGAAATTTTGTGGAGTGTAGTAAAGAAGGAAGAAACATAACTGAATAAATAGTTTCGTGAGGGAACTTCAGACCTTAGAGCTGTTGTGATCTCTGTGGGGAAGCCATAAGACAAAATAAGCACATTTATTGAATTAGTCTCAGTGGAAGAAGTTACTTACAGGACTCTACTTCTTATAGCTTTTCTTTGTGTCATATGAATCGGAACCAACACTATTAGGTATGAATTAACAGACAAATTAAGTTTCAAATAAAAAAATCACATCTAATTTGAAGTAGTCAAAACAAAAAAGGTATTTATATCACTCCTCACACAAAAGAGGTATTGTGTGGTTATATAGTTCCATAGTATGTTGTTTGTTATTCAAACAATGTAGGTCAGGAATCCTATCTGAAAGCACCTGTTGCCTTTGAGTTTCTCAAGTACAATTATTGTCAATGAGGCACCTTTGGCAAATTGTTTGTCAGTCAGGTCATGACAGCCCTAATGGCATAGGCTCTAAGAGTTTATTTTCAACTAACTAACAATGCCCCCTGCTTCACAGTTTGGTCACTTCTAGAACACCAGTGATCTTTTATAGACTCTACAAGCTATTAAAACAACTTTCTATGTATTAGACCTTCTAGCCACGTCTCAAAGTACCTCCTCGAGCTCCTGTCTCCACTTTTGCAAAACAGAAAAAATGTAACTTTGTATGGAGACTAATTTGCTGCTTCTCCGCACAAAAATTCTCTGTGTTACTGTTTCTAACTTTGTCTGCTCTGTCTTTGTACCTGTGCATGGATTGTCTTCAACTTCCAGCTACTCTGCAAGTAACTGTCTTTGTGACTCTCCTTCAACTTCCCGCTCCTCTGCTGGTAGCTCCGTTTGTCTGTAACTCTCCTTTGTGTCTGTTAGCAACACAACTTTCTATTGGTGCCCCTTCCAGGTCACTAGGATTTTATTTATCAAGAAATTCACAATTGATCCCTTTACAATTGATGAAATCTCTCAAAATCCTTTCAAACCATTCTTTAAAAGAATTACAGATTCCTATAAAGAAATTGAAAACTTTCCTCACTGCGCTGCTTCTACTCAAGGTTGACACAAGATCTAAACTGATGAAGTAACCAATGTTGGAGTGACGAAAATGAGAGATGTTGAGGAGGGCAGAATCATAGTAAAGGAGAATTCTTGAAATGTCGTAGGAAATTCTAGAGGTTGGCTTTGAGTATAAAATTTGAACTTTAAATTTAAGCTATTGTTAGACTGAAAACCACTGAGCCAGTGAGCGCAAGGGTAAAAGTGACTTGGTGAGAGTAAGGTTACAGCCGAAGAGTTTTGAATGAGTTATGGTTTACATAAGGTAAAACATGAGAAATCGATCAGTAAAATTTAAAAACTGACGGTAAGAAATCATTTTACTCAACAAATGTTCTTCTGTGCAAAGCAAAAACTTGCAGTTGAGATATATAAATGTGAGCAAAAATGTTTCTAATTTCTACACAGACATGACAACTTAAACATTAGGGATGTTCAGGAGGTAACATGCAGTTGCAGGAATGTTTTTTGGGGTATTACAAATAATTACAATACCCTTGAATGACATTCAGGGGAAGAAAAAAACAACCTTACTGACTTCTCATTACTATTCTGTTTCTTATTGAAAGATGTGCTCATAGATATTGAGTGAAGAGTGGTATTCTTCATTATTAGGCTGTCTGCTGCCTTCACTGTTCATATTAACATATGAAAAATCACCACTTGCTTGATAAACCAAAGAGTGGTAAGCACTTATAGATGTGTACTATTATAAGTGTTAGTGGTTCGTGGAATTGGGAAGGCATTTCTTTCAAACACAAAATGTTGGAATACAGTTGGGAATCAATATTAACTTAGTTTGCCCTTTGGGAATCCCATGGGATCTGGTGCAATGCTGGGTTTATATCAATTAATGTAAATTAAATTTGACATATTGTTGAGAGCAAAACTGATGCTGTCCTGTACAACATTGGATGACAAGTAAACTGGATAGCAACTTAGATAAAATGATCCCCCTTTGACTGTCTTGGTGCTCTCATGAGCTAAAAGTGAAAGAGAACCAATGTATTCTTAAGCATGTTTCCAGATTTATACCATAAATTGCATATGGAGCTGTAGTCATCACCATTGTTTGTTTTACCTTTTGTAATAGAGAGAAAGTCACACATTTTGTCAATTACATATTTTTTGTTAATGTTGCACTGATTGTCGTTTGTGTGAATGAAGCATGTAATCACATTACAGAAAAGAGGATTACATAAGAAAAAATCTTTGTGTTTTTACTTTGCAGACCTTACAGTATTCAGTCTCAAGAGAGTGACACTCTAATGATCACCATGCATGATTCTCCTTGATTTATATTTATCATATGGTACAACTAGCGTGATGGTATGTTGACTTGTCTGTGAATTTATCAGTATTGCACAAGATACAGCTAATCCATTAGCAGTTTGTAAGACCCAAGACAAAAGTGGATCTATGATGCCATTGAGATGCTGGGGTTATTTCAGCATTTTTGATGAAAACAGTCTACCAGTCTAAGCATTTCCCTTATGTAAACATAGCGACTTTAAGGAATCACATTTTTACCAGTTGCTTTCCAAAGAATAGATTGGTTAGTATTAATTTATCAAGATAATTTGTCTCAATTTGCAATTTTCTAATTGAATGTCTTGGCCCAGATGTTGCTTGTGTGAGCACGTCAAGACTTCTTCATGACCATTTAGGTTTAATTTTTTTTGCCCACATATTTGGTTTCGATAATAACTTGTTAGGGCATTAAGGCATCTGTGACCCTGGTGAACAGTGTGGCACACAATCCTCAGCCACTGAAATTCAAATATTAAGGAAATACGTAACTAAGAAGAGTGAATTTAAGCGGTGAATTCAATGTAGAATTAGAAACGGAAATAAAGAGAAATAGATGGAATAAAAAGATAATTAAAAGACACAAAGAGAAAGTAACACAAAATTTTGAAAATCTCCAACAACGATTCTGATAAAGCTCCAAAGGATTTGATTTTAATTCTTTTAATTATTCACTTTCTGCGCTGTGGAGACTGATTGGTAATCTTTCGTCGTTATCCTATTGTTAAAAAAGCTGCTTATGGTATTAATTACCAGAATAGCTTTCTGTGGCATATTTAGTGGGAAATCAATGTTCAGATATAGCAATTTCATGAAACTCATAGGGTGATTAATGATGAGATGATATTTACACAAATTATTAATGGAATGATGCTAATTGTCCATCAACTTGTGGAAATTGTCTTTTTTTTATTTGCTCATGGTGTGGGCATTGCTGGCTAGGGCAGCTTATATTGGACATCTTTAACTGCCCGAAATTCATAGATATCATTCTCTCAATACACAGCACATTACACATTAGTAATGGTCTGAATTGTTAATGACCATTAATTCTTCAGCAAAACATAGAGCCTGGTTCATACTTGAAAATGGTGATCTACCACATGTTAAATGTACTTTTTGGAGCTAAAGCATCGCACTAAGCAATGCAGAATTCAGTATCTTGTCATAGTGATCTGATTGTGGCTGGGGTTTTGATTGAGATGTTTATTATAGTTTGGTGTCAGACTTTCAAAAGATTAGTGCCAATCATTGTCATGTATACAAAAACGTTATGGTTATGTGTAAAAGCCCTGTGTAATGTATCCTTATTAAACAATAAATGTTTCCCTATTATAGAATGTATGTGCTTTTGCATCAATAAGATTATTTTCTACGTTAGAAAATTCCAGAAACAAAATGAAAGCAAACAAAACTCAGCTTATTTCTGCCTTTTCTTAGCTCAAAGATATCAGGTGAGCAGCTCAATGGCAGTATTCTGGCTTTTAATTCTGGCTGGTATAGGTTTAAAATCCATTCCCAGACTTGACTACATAATATAAATGAAATAGCTCCACCGAGGCTGGTATCTCATGACCATGTCACCCTTTAGTTACTATACGTGGAGAGACCTTGTCACTGATCCAGCTCCCTCAGATCTGATGTCTGACACTCCTGTTCTTATCTATCAGCCGGGGCTCCCTGATTGGACCAGATTAACCGCCCCAGTCAAAGAACTCATATTCTAGGAGGTTCATCTGGCTGACCTCGTTACAATCATTACAATAAACTGATAATTCACTTCTGTACTGAGGGAGTGCTACGTTATATGGGCAATAGTATTTAGATGAGATATTCTTTATAGAATTGTAAGGAAAGGAGTTGGTAAAGAACTTCATTAGTGTTCAGTTTGGATATTCATATCATTAAGGTTTTATTTTGAATTAATTTAATCCAAAGACTATTATAAAACAATCAAGGGAACAATATTCTCTATTGAATCCTTTAAAATGTATGTATTTCAAAAATTGCACTTGACATTCTAGCATCTATTTGCTTCTGTGTATTATTTGAATGTAAATAAATTGGATTTGTTGATTTACCCTCTAAACACTTGATTTAATCTAATGTCCTATATTGTTAAATCATTGAATATATCAAATATATCTTTGGAACTACTGTCTAATTTTAAAGATATAGCTCAAGTCTTTTAGCTATAATTTTATCTTCTAGCAGTTATCATTTCTGTCCATCCAGAGTACTTTTAGGGAAGAAATTCGAGGGTTTTGACCCATGTGAGCTGCCATAAAGTGGGCTTGTGTTTCCTGGATGGCGTCAAACTCAGACTTTGTTGAAGGAGGTAAGTGGGAAATTTTCCATCACAGTCTGACTGTAGATGATGGATAGACTTTGGGGAATGAAGAGGTAAGAATGAAGAGGCAAGATTCCTAGCCTATGAACTGCCCTAGTGGCCATAGTACTCAAATGGCTCCATCAGTTCAGTTTCTGGTCAATGGTACCCCTCATGGTATTGTTGGTGGAGCATTCAGCAACGGTAACGCTACTGAATGTCAAGGGTGATGGTGAGATTCTCTCTTGTTGCAGATGGTCATTGCCTGGGACTTGTGTGATATATATGTTATTACTACTTGTCAACCCAACTCTGGGCATTATCAAAGCCTTGATGCATTTGGATATGGATGGCTTTAGTATCTGGAATTAAAAATGGTGCTGAACATTGTGTAAACATCAGCGAACTTCCCCATTTCTGAAGTTATGATGGCGGGATGGTCATTGATGAAGCAGCTGGAGATAGTTGGGCCTAAGACACTACCCTGAAGGTCTCTGTAGAGATATCCTGGAGCTGAAATGACATACATCCAACAACTCCAAGCATCTTCCTTGTGGGAGGTATGACTCCAACTAGTGGAGATTACAGCCCCTGATTCTCATTGTTTCTAGTCTTACTGGATCACTGATGCCAAACCCAGTCAAAGCAACATTGATGTCCATTACAATCACTCTCACCTCCTACTCCAATCACTTACTGACCTCCTGTCAGTGGGCCAGAGCTTCTTGTAGATATGTGATGAGCTGTAAGGCCAAGGTTGATGTTTTGGTTATCTAAGTTAGGCACCAGATATGTGGGCTTTCAGAGTGTGCATTATCATAGTCAAGGCATATGTTGCTTTCTTGTATTACTAGGGTTAAAGTTCCTCTGACTTAGACAATATTTCCCTGGAAGAAAGTATCCTTGCAATATTCTGACATTAACCGAAAGAACTGTGATTCATTAGGTGAAAAAAAAATAACTCTTTCTAACTGGACCCATTGAAATGTCATGACCCCACAGAATCTCACAATTGTTACTGCACAGAAAGAGGGCATTCAGCTCATCATGTCTTTACCATCTGTCAGCTCCGAATGAGCAGGTCACTTTGTGTCATTCCACCTTCTTCATGTAACTCCTGTAACACTGAAACATTTTCCTTTTCAAAGAGCTGCATAATTCTTTTGAATACCTGATTGAACCTGCCTGTACCTCATTCTCTGGCAGTGCATTCGTGATCTCATTTTTTGAAAAAGACTTTCCTCATTACTTCTTGCTTCTTTTACATTAAATTTGGGTCCTCACATTGTTTCACAAGGGGGAATATTTTCTCTGGTTTACTCAGTCTAGTTAGTTCATGAATTTGAATACTTGTATCAAGTTCTCCAGTCTTTTTTTCATAAATGAAATCCTTCGTCTCTGGAGTCATTTTTGTAAACTTCAAACTGCAACATCTTCACATCCTTCCTAAAGTGCAGTGCTCAGAACTAGACAAAGAATAGATCATCTAACTAAACCAGCTGAGGCCAAACAAGTATCTTATGCAAATTCAATGTAACTTCCTTGTTGTTGTATTGTATTCTCCTACTAATAAAACCAAGAATATTGTGTGTTTAATCAATCTGTCCTGTTCCATTAATAAGTTATGTGCACATATTTAATTTCTCTGTTTAGCCACCCCTTCAGAATTGTACCCTTTGTTTTATATTATCTTCCCATGTTCTTCCTACCAGAATGTATCATCTCATATTTCTCTGCATTGAACTTCATTTGCCACATAAGTGGCTATTCCACCAACTTTTCTGTGTCCTTTGGAAGTTCTACATCATAGTCCTCATAGTTTACAATGTTCCAAAGTTTTGTATAATCTCCAAATTTTGAAATTGTGGTCTGTATACCGAGGTCTACGCCATTTATATGTGGCAGGAGAAACAAGAGCCCCAGTACTGAACCCTAACAAACTCCACACCAAGCCTTCCTCTGGTCCAAAGTACATCCAATATACCATTACCTTGTTTACTGCCACTCAGTGAACTTTGTATCCATGTTAGTACTGTCCCCTTTATTTCATGAGCACTAATTATGCTCAAAAGTCTGCCTAAAATTGTAATAAATAGCCTTCAGGAAGTCCACGTGCACCACATCAACTGTATTGCCTCATCAATCCCTTCTGTTATCTTATAAAAATAAACAGCAAGTTGTTTAAGCATGACTTTTCCTTAATCAATTCATGTCGGCTCCCCTTTATGCATCTGTTCATGTGACTATTAATTCCATCCTGAATTACTGTGTCTATAGGATTATCCATTATCAATGTTAAACTGACTGGTTTGTAATTTCTTGGCATATCTTTACACATTTTGAATAAGGATGTAATTATTGAAACTCTCCAGTCCACTGCCACCCCTTCCATGTCTAACAAAGTCTGAAACAGTGTTGAAACTGTCTCCGCAATATCCATTCTCACTTACCCTTTGTTGGATGTACATTCTATCCAATGTTACTCGAGGAAAATCCAGCTAAGTGAGATAAAAATTAAGACTTCTTTTGTGGAGATCGTTTATGGACTTTCTCAGTCTCACAGCTCTCTTACCACTCCCAGTATGCTCCCTCTTTGTATGTGCTCAAAGAGAATTGATGTCTACCACTTAATTCTTTAAAACTTTTCTAAAAACACATTAACAAATCTTAACAATGTGATTGGCCAAATGTTAACAGATCTGTCTTCTTCCCTTAAATTCAATGTTTTGGTAACAATCCTGACAAAACTAACCAAAAACCATTTTAAAATTTCTTTCTGTGCTCTAACCTACCATTATCAGATTTCCATAACCATTATTTTTTAAATAAAACCAGACCTAAGTATGCCACATTGAAAAGCAATTGAAGACATTTTCTCCCTATTTTTTTTTCCATCATACTTCATGTTCTCACAAAAATACAAGACACCTTTCTATAAGAATACGGGCAAGGACAGAGAAAGACAATAGCAGCAGACACATGGGAACATCATGATCTGCAAGTTTTTCTGTAAGCCACTTGCTGTTCTGACTTGGAAATATTACATAAAATAAAACAGAAAACTGTGGATTCTAGAGATCTGAAGCAAAAACAGAAGCAGCAGGTCTGGCAGCTTTTGTGGGGAGAAGGCAAAAGTAACTTTTGAGTCCAGTGACTCTTCATTAGAACTCTCTATCAGATTCTTCATCACAGTAGTTCTGATGAAATGTCATTGGATTCAAAACATTAATTCTGCTTTCTTCGCACAGATGCTGACAGAATTGTTGACTTTTGCTAGCAATTTCTGTTTTTGTGTTGGAAATTAGTCACCTTGTCTTTTATGCCACTGATTCAAAAGCCTGAAACTTCCTCCCTCATTACATTGTGTGTCGACCTACATCAAATAGGTTGCAGTGATCCAAGAAAGTGGCTCATCACCATCTTCTGGAGGATAACTTGAGAATGGCAATAAATGACGCCAATGATGCCCTCATCTAAATTAATGAAAAAGAAATGAAGATGTTGGTCAGAAGCATAAAGTGTGACAATATAAAATAGAGGCTATAATGCTAAAGGGTGCAGAGGAGTATATTGACCGGCGTGTATATGTGCATAAATTATTGAAAGTGGCAGGACAGATTAAGAGTGCAGTTTCTAAAGACTACAATATCTTAGAGTTTATTAATAGGGGCATAGAGAACTCAAGCAACTACTTTATGTAAATATTGGTTGTGCCTCAGGAAAGAGATAGAATGCTTGGTGAAGGCTCACTCCCTCAATGTCAGCAAAAGCAAAGAGCTGATCATCGACTTGAGGAAGCAAAGAGGAGGACATGCCCCTATCTACATCAATGGAGCTGAGGTGGAGATGGTCCAGAGCATCAAGGTTCCTACGGGTGATGATCACCAACAATCTGTCCTGGTCCACCCACTTTGATGCGATAGTCAAGAAGGCATAACAACGCCTTCTCTTCCTCAGGAGGTGAAGGAGATTCAGCATGTCCATAAGGATCCTCACCAACTTTTATAGATGCACCATAGAAAGCATTCTATCTGGATGCATCATGGCTAAGTATGGCAACTACTCTGCACAGGACTAAAAGAAACTGTAGAAAGATGTGAACACGGCCCAGATCATCAGACAAGCCAATCTTCCACACATTGACTCCATCTATACTTCTCATTGCAGTGGAAAGGCAGCCAACATCATCAAAAACCCCTGTCACCCTGCTTATAATCTCTTCCAACCTCTTCTGTTAGGTAGAAGATACAAAAGCTTAAACACAAGTACTAACAAGTTCAGGAACAGCTTCTTCCCCACTGTTATTAGACATCTCAAATTTCACATCTAATGTTGATCTTGCTTTTTGTGCACCTTATTTGCTGTTATAAAATTGTCTTCCTTGCTTTGTTCAATCACTGTATGATCTTTGCGTCTTTACCTGCTGTACTGCACGTGAAACAAAACTTTTCACTGTACTTAGCTTGAAATGACAATAATAAATCAAATCAAATCAAGTGTTGGTTTCCACTCCTGAGCACCACAATTTAGGATGGATGTGAAGGCATGAGAAAGAGTGCAGAAAGGAGTCCCAAGAATGATTCCATGGTTGAGGAACTTCAGATATGCAGACAGATTGATGCAACAAAACTGTTTTCCTTGGAGAATAGGAAAAGCTGAGAGATGATTTGACAGAAGTATTCAAAATCATGAGGAATCTGGACAGAAACTATTTGCAAATCTCTTGTTGAAAATAAAAGAGCAGAATGTGCTGAGACATTGCTTGGTTCATTCAGGGAGTGGACTTCACAAGTCAGCATGCATGTGAAGGGTATCATGGAAGATCACCCCCAGTGATAAACAGGAGGAAGAGCATCCAACCAGAGGGTGCTGAGACATCACTTGTTTGCATCCTGAGGGTGGCTATGTTCTTTGGGAACTGAGCTAACTGATACTTCATTCCCTTTGCCGTCAGGACAGATTACCTGAAAGTGCTGGGAAATACTGGTTTAGTGGGTCTGGGTTGTGCACAACATCTTGGGAGGAGCATATCACCAAAGTGAAGCAGAAACCAGTCTTTTGGGAGCACCACTACCTCTCCATTGTGGGTAAAAACGTAGTTATCAGGTGTGAGTAAATCTCTGTTGTTGTAAGTGGTGCAGACCTGGCCCATACCCCAAAACTTCACTGTTTCAGTTAGCGAAGCCACCTCCCCTTTCATCTGGAAGCCTAAGATAGACCGGGTCTGCAGAACCATCATGTATAAAACTCTGGATGAGAAGGGGAAGAACGTATCCAACACTGCCCTAATCCTGATAGCCGCCTTTGTCTGTGACTGCATCAAGGTGTGCCTAGACCCTCAGTACACAAACACCAAGTGTCACTACATACTGACGTTCTACCTGTCCCTGGTGTTGCGAAGGATGGTACTACCCTTACTGGCACGGAACACTCCAAGTAGTTAGACTGTCCCGTATCACCTGTCCTTCATCGAGAAATTTACAAAGAAAAACACATTTGACTACAGTCCATTGGGAAGTGGTCAGCATCCAGTTTAGGTGCAACCTGTCCTTCTTGGACAGGTCGCATCTTCCCCAGAGTACATTCCACTGATCCATATATCTAAAGCCCTCCCTCCTACACCAGCTCTGTAGTCATGCATTCATCTGTACTCTGTCTCTGTTCCTAGCCTCACTATTCCCTGGCATGGGTAGTAATCCTCAGATTACTACCCTGGTGGTCCTGCATTTTAGTTCCCTACCTAACTCCCTGAATTGTCTTCGCACGACCTTTTCCTTCTGCTTACTATTTGTGCCAATATGGACAATGACATCTGTCTGTTTTCCCTCCCGTTTCAGGATGTTCCGTACCCACTCAGAGACATCCAGGATCCTGGCACCAAAGAGACAACACACCATCCTAGAGTCTCGTTCACAGCCACAGAAATGCCTGTCTGTGCCCCTGACTATTGAGTCACCTACTACTCTTGCTTGTCTGGACTTTGCCCCACCTTGCTCTACAGCAGAACCAGTTGTGGTACCACAGGTCTGACTGCTGCTTATACTACTTCCTGAGAGGCTAGTTCCTCCTCTACAGTATCCAAAACGATATACCTGTTTGAGAGGGGAATAGCCACACGCGCCTCCTGCACTACCTGCCTGCCTCTCCTGGTGGTCACCCATCTATCAGTCTGGACCTGTGGTCTGACCACCTCACTAAAGCTAGTGTCTATCACTCTCTCTGTCCCCTGTATGCACCGCAGTGTGTCCACGTGGGCAGATTTAGGAAAGATGTATAAACAGCAGAGTTGTTATGGTGGGTGATTTTAATTTCCCCAATGTTAGCTGGGACTCACTTTGTGCTAGGGGCTTGGGATGAGGCAAAATTTGTTAGGATCATTCAGGAGGGTTTCTTGACACAGTATTTAAACAGACCAACTGGGGAAGGGTTTATTACTGGACCTGGGTTTGGGAAATAAGCCTGGCTAGGTGAATGAAGTTTCAGTGGGGGAGCATTTCAGGAGAAGTAACCATAATACCATGAGTTTTAAGATACTCATGGATAGCGATAACAGCAGTCCTCTGGTCAAGGTGTTAAATTGTAGCAAAGCAAATTTTAGGCAGGAACTGGAGAATGTTGATTGGAGGCAGCTGTTTGAAGGTAAATCCACATTGGACATGAGGGAGTATTTCAAACAGCAGTTGATAAGAATTCAAGAGTGGAACATCGCTGTGAGAATGAACGATAGGTATAGCATGTTTTGTGAACCTTGGATGACAAAGGATGTTATGACCTTGGTCAAAAAGATAAAGGAAGCATATCTAAGGGCTAGGAGGATGGGAGTGATGAAGCCCTTGAAGGTTATAAGGAAAGTTCGGCGGCGAGAGTCTGGAGAGAGGGCGAGGGGACTGCTGGGAAGGTGAGCTTTTAAAAGGCTGACATCGTGGAGTCGGCAGCCTCCATTTGTTCACCGGCGCGAGTCGAGAGAGTGAGAGGGGACTGCTGCTTTTCAATTTGAGGGACTTGCCTCGTGGAGTCAGCGGCCTACGTTTATTCAGCAGCGGGAGTTGGGAGAGAGTGCAAGGGGACTGGTGGGAAGGTTTCGTAGGAGCGGACACGGGACGGCTGAGTAAGTGAGGTAATATATTTGGGCGAGATAGGAGGAACTGCCGATGCTGAAGAATCTGAGATAAAACATTGTGGAGCTGGATGAACACAGCAGGCCGAGCAGCATCAGAAGAGCAGGAAAGTTGATGTTTTGGGTCAAGACCCTTCTTCAGAATGGGGGAGGGGAAGGGGATTCTGAAATAAAGAGACAGGGGGAGACGGAAAGAAGATGGATAAAGGAGAAGATAGGTTGAGAGGAGATAGACAGGTCAAAGAGGTGGGGTTAGAACCAGTGAAGGTGAATGTAGGTGGGGATTTAGGTGGGGGATAGGTCAGTCCAGGGAGGATGGACAGGTCAAGAGGCGGGATGAGGTTAGTGTGTAGGAGATGGGGGTGGGGCTTGAGGTGGGAGGAATGGTTAGGGAGGTGGGGAATAGCTGGGCTGGTTTTGGGATGTCGTTGGGGGAGGGGAGATTTTGAAGCTTGTGAAGTCCACATTGATACCTTTGGGTTGCAGTGTTCCCAAGCGAAATATGAGATGCTGTTCCTGCAGCTTTCGGGTGGCATCATTGTGGCAATGCAGGAGGCCCAGGATGAACATGTCGTCCGAGGAGTCGGGGGGGCAAGTTGAAATGGTTCGCGACTGGGAGGTGTAGTTGTTTGTTGCGAACTGAGCGTAGGTGTTCCGCAAAGCGGTCCGCAAGCCTCCACTTGGTTTCCCCGATGTATAGGAGGCCACAACGGGAACAGCGGATACAGTATACCACATTAGCAGATGTGCAGGTGAACATCTGTTTGATGTGAAGGTCTTCTTGGGGCCTGGGATGGGGGTAAGGGGGGAGGTGTAGGGGCAGGTGTAGCATTTGCTTCGGTTGCAGGGAAAAGTGCCAGGGGTGGTGGGGCTGGAGGGGAGTGTGGAGCGGACAAGGGAGTCATGGTGAGAGTGGTCCCTCCGGAAAGCAGATAAGGGTGGGGAGGGAAAAATGTCTTTAGTAGTGGGGTCAGATTGCAGATGGCGGAAATGTCAGAGGATGATGCGTTGGATTCGGAGGTTGGTGGGGTGGTACGTGAGGATGAGAGGGATTCTGTTTTGGTTATTAGAGAGGGTAGGGGGTGTGGGGGATGAGTTGCGGGAAATGCGGGAGACACAGTCAAGGGCATTTTTGATCACTGTGGAGGGGAAGTTGCGGTCCTTGAAAAACGAGGACATCTGGGATGTGCGGGAGTGGAATGCCTCATCTTGGGAGTAGATGCGGTGGAGGCAAAGGAATAGGGAATGGGGGATGGCCTTTTTACAGGAGGGTGGGTGGGAGGAGGTGTATTCTAGGTAGTTGTGGGAGTCAGTAGGCTTAAAATGGATATCGGTTTCCAGGTGGAGGCCAGAGATGGAGACACAGAGGTCCAGGAAGGAGAGAGAGGTATTAGAGATGGTCCAGGTAAACTTAAGGTTGGGGTGGAAGGTGTTGGTGAAGTGGATGAGCTGTTCGAGCTCCTCGTGGGAGCACGAGGCAGCGCCGAAACAGACATCAATGTAACGGAGGAAGAGATGGGGGATAGCACCAGTGTAGTTTTGGAAGAGGGATTGCTCCACGTATCCTACAAAGAGGCAGACATAGCTTGGGCCCATGCGGGTACCCATGGCCACCCCCTTTTGTCTGTAGGAAGTGGGAGGAATTGAAAGAGAAGTTGTTGAGGGTGAGGACGAGTTCAGCTAAGCGGATGAGGGTGTCAGTGGAGGGGGATTGGTCGGGCCTGTGGGACAGGAAGAAGCGGAGGGCTTTTAGGCCATCACCATTGGGAATGCAGGTGTACAGGGATTGGACGTCCATGGTAAAAATGAGATGTTGGGGACCGGGGAATTGGAAGTTCTGGAGGAGGTGAAGAGCGTGGGTGGTGTCATGGATGTAGGTAGGGAGTTCCTGGACCAAGGGGGAGAAAATGGAATCCATACAGGTGGAAATAAGTTCCGTGGGGCAGGAGCAAGCGGAGACAATGGGTCGACCAGGGAAGTCAGGTTTGTGGATTTTGGGAAGGAGATAGAAGCGGGCGGTGCGGGGTTGGGGAATGATGAGGTTAGAGGTTGTGGGTGGGAGGTCATCTGAGGCAGTGAGGTTGTGGATGGTTTGGGAGATGATGGTTTGGTGCTCATGGGTGGGATCATGATCAAGGGGTCGATAGGAGGTGGTGTCGGAGAGTTGGCGCATGGCCGACGTCGCTCTGCCCACGGCCGACGTCGCTCCGCCCACGGCCTTCAAGGCCAGCATCTCTAGACAAAACAATAATACCCAGCCCTGCCGAGTCTTCACCATCCCCCCAGATCTCCCCCTTACTGAGGACGAATGGTCAGTCCTCAGTAAAGGGCTCACCTTTGTCCCCCTCCACCCACACATCGATGAATACAACACTCGTTTGGACATAGAGCAGTTTTTCCGCTGCTTCCGTGCTTACTTCTTTAACCGCGAGCCTAACCCTCCCTCTACTGACCCCTTCTCCCGCCTCCAACACACCCCCTCCTCCTGGACACCACTCCAATGCCTCCTACCATCCCTTGACCTCTTTATCACTAATTGTCATGGAGACATCGATTGCCTCGAACTCTCCACCCCTCTCACCCACTCCAACCTCTCTCCCGGAGAACGTGCAGCCCTCCGCTCCCTCTGCTCCAATCCCAACCTCATCATAAAACCTGCGGACAAGGGAGGCGCTGTTGTAGTATGGCGCACTGACCTCTACATCTCGGAGGCCAGGCGCCAACTCTCTGACACCACCTCCTATCGCCCCCTTGATCATGATCCCACCCATGAGCACCAAACCATCATCTCCCAAACCATCCACAACCTCATTACCTCAGGAGACCTCCTACCCACAGCCTCTAACCTCATCGTTCCCCAACCCCGCACCGCCCGCTTCTATCTCCTTCCCAAAATCCACAAACCTGACTGCCCTGGTCGACCCATTGTCTCCGCTTGCTCCTGCCCCACGGAACTTATTTCCACCTGTATGGACTCCATTTTCTCCCCCTTGGTCCAGAAACTCGCTATCTATTTCCGTGACATCACCCACGCCCTCCACCTCCTCCAGAACTTCCAATTCCATGGTCCCCAGCATCTCATTTTTACCATGGACATCCAATCCCTATACACCTGCATTCCCAATGCTGATGGCCTAAAGGGCCTCCGATTCTTCCTGTCCTGCAGGCCCGACCAGTCCCCCTCCACTGACACCCTCATCTGCTTAGCTGAACTCGTCCTCACCCTCAACAACTTCTCTTTCAATTCTTCCCACTTCCTACAGACAAAGAGGGTGGCCATCGGTACCCACATGGGCCCAAGCTATGCCTGCCTCTTTGTAGGATACGTGGAACAATCCCTCTTCCAAAACTACACTGGCCCTAAACCACACCTCTTCTTCCATTACACTGATGACTGTATTGGCGCCGCTTCGTGCTCCCACGAGGAGTTCGAACAGTTCATCCACTTCACCAACACCTTCCACCCCAACCTTAAGTTTACCTGGACCATCTCTAATACCTCTCTCTCCTTCCTGGACCTCTGTGTCTCCATCTCTGGCCTCCACCTGGAAACTGATATCCATTTTAAGCCTCCTGACTCCCACAACTACCTCGAATACACCTCCTCCCACCCACCCTCCTGTAAAAGGGCCATCCCCTATTCCCAATTCCTTCGCCTCCACCGCATCTACTCCCGAGATGAGGCATTCCACTCTTGAACATTCCAGATGTCCTCATTTTTCAAGGACCGCAACTTCCCCTCCACAGTGATCGAAAATGCCCTTGACCGTGGCTCCCGCATTTCCCGCAACTCATCCCCCACACCCCCTACCCTCTCTAATAACCAAAACAGAATCCCTCTCATCCTCACATACCACCCCACCAACCTCCGAATCCAACGCATCATCCTCTGACATTTCCGCCATCTGCAATCTGACCCCACTACTAAAGACATTTTTCCCTCCCCACCCTTATCTGCTTTCTGGAGGGACCACTCTCTCCCTGACTCCCTTGTCCGCTCCGCACTCCCCTCCAGCCCCACCACCCCTGGCACTTTTCCCTGCAACCGAAGCAAATGCTACACCTGACCCTACACCTCCCCCCTCAGCCCCATCCCAGGCCCCAAGAAGACCTTCAACATCAAACAGATGTTCACCTGCACATCTGCTAATGTGGTATACTGTATCCGCTGTTCCCGTTGTGGCCTCCTATACATCGGGGAAATCAAGCGGAGGCTTGCGGACCGCTTTGCGGAACACCTACGCTCAGTTCGCAACAAACAACTACAATTCCCAGTCGCAAACCATTTCAACTCGCCACCCGACTCCTCGGACGACATGTCCATCTGGGCCTCCTGCATTGCCACAATGATGCCACCCGAAAGCTGCAGGAACAGCATCTCATATTTCGCTTGGGAACCCTGCAACCCAAGGGTATCAATGTGGACTTCACAAGCTTCAAAATCTCCCCTCCCACAACGACATCCCGAAACCAGCCCAGCTAGTCCCCACCTCCCTAACCATTCCTCCCACCTCAAGCCCCGCCCCCATCTCCCACACACTAACCTCATCCCGCCTCTTGACTGTCTGTCCTCCCTGGACTGACCTATCCCCCTCCTAAATCCCCACCTACATTCACCTTCATTGGTTCTAACCCCACCTCTTTGACCTGTCTATCTCCTCTCAACCTAACTTCTCCTTTATCCAACTTCTATCTGCCTCACCCTCTCTCCCTATTTATTTCAGAATCCCCTTCCCCTCCCCCATTTCTGAAGAAGGGTCTCGACCCGAAACGTCAACTTTCCTGCTCCTCTGATGCTGCTCAGCCTGCTGTGTTCATCCAGCTCCACAATGTTTTATCTAATATATGGGGGTTGCTTTACCTGAAACACTACTTCGGTAGTGTCTCCCACCCATCCTCCTCCTCTAACCAAAAAAACAGGTTCTGAGCGCCGATTTGGTAAGGTTACTAGTTTTTGTTTCTCTGAATAGTCTGTTTGGGAATTCAGAACAGTGGGAATGGATGTTAGGGCAGTTGCATGCTCCTCCTGTAGAATGTGGGAGGTAAGGGTCACCGCTAGTGTCCCCAATGACTTCATCTGCAAGAAGTGCACCCAACTCCAGTTCCTTGGAAACCGTGTTAGGGAACTGGAGCTGGAGCTGGGTGAACTTCGGATCATTCGGGAGGCCGATGGGGTAATTGAGAGGAGTTACAGGGAGGTAGTCACACCTCAGGTACAGGAAAAAGGTAGATGGGTTACAGTCAGGGGACGGAAAGGGAACAGGCAGACAGTGCAGGGATCCCCTTTGGCCGTTCCCCTCAATAACAAGTATACCGTTTTGGATACTGTTGGGGGGGACGACTTACCAGGGGTAAGCCATGGGGTACAGGTCTCTGGCACAGAGTCTGTCCCTGTTGCTCAGAAGGGAAGGAGGGAGAGGAGGAGAGCTTTAGTCATTGGGGACTCCATAGTTAGGGGGACAGATTGGAGATTCTGTGGGAATGAGAGAGACTCGCGGTTGGTGTGTTGCCTCCCAGGTGCCAGGGTCCGTGATGTCTCGGATCGTGTTTTTGGGATCCTTAAGGGGGAGGGGGAGCAGACCCAAGTCATGGTCCACATAGGCATCAACAACATAGGTAGGAAAAGGGATGGGGATGTAAGGCAGAAATTCAAGAAGCTTGGAAGGAAGCTTAGAGCTAGAACAAGCAGAGTTGTTATCTTTGGTTTGTTACCCGTGTCACATGCTAGCGAGGTAAGGAATAGGGAGAGAGAGCAGTTGAACACGTGGCTACAGGGATGGTGCAGGAGGGAGGGATTCAGATACCTGGATAATTGGGGCTCATTCTGGGTAGGTGGGACCTCTACAAACGGGATGGTCTACACCTGAACCAGAGGGGTACCAATATCCTGGGGGGAAATTTGCTAATGCTCTTCAGGAGGGTTTAAACTAATTCAGCAGGGGGGGTGGGAACCTGAATTGTGGCTCCAGTGAACAGGAGGTTGAGAGTAGTGAGGTCATGAATAAGGTTTCAAGGTCACAGGAGTGTACCGGCAGGCAGGAAGGTGGTTTGAAGTGTGTCGACTTCAGCGCCAGGAGCATTCGGAATAAGGTGGGTGAACTTGCAGCATGGGTTGGTACCTGGGACTTCGATGTTGTGGCCATTTCAGAGACATGGATAGAGCAGGGACAGGAATGGTTCCGGGGTTTAGATGTTTCAGTAAGATCAGGGAAGGTGGTAAAAGAGGGGGAGGTGTGGCATTGTCAGTCAAGGACAGTATTACAGTGGCAAAAAGGACTTTTGATGAGGACTCGTCTACTGAGTTAGTACGGGCTGAGGTTAGAAACAGGAAAGGAGAGGTCACCCTGTTGGGAGTTTTCTACAGGCCTCTGAAAAGTTCCAGAGATATAGACGAAAGGATAGCAAAGATGATTCTGGATAGGAGCGAAAGTAACAGGGTAGTTGTTATGGGGGCTTTAACTTTCCTAATTTTGACTGGAAATGCTGTAGTTCGAGTACTTTAGATGGGTCAGTTTTTGTCCAATGTGTGCAGGAGGGTTTCCTGACACAGTATGTACATAGGCCAACAAGAGGCAAGGCAACACTGGATTTGGTACTGGGTAATGAACCAGGCCAGGTGTTAGAATTGGAGGTAGGTGAGCACTTCGGTGATAGCGATGGAAAGGGATAGGTATACACTGCAGGGCAAGTGTTATAGCTGGGGGAAAGGCAATTATGAGGTGATTAGGCAAGATTTAGGATGCATAGGATAGGGAATGAAACTGCAGGGGCTGGGCACAATTGAAATGTGGAGCTTGTTCAAGGAACAGCTACTGCGTGTCCTTGATAAGTATGTACCTGTCAGACCGGGAGGAAATGGTCGAGCGAGGGAACCGTGGTTTACTAAAGAAGTTGAATCTCTTGTCAAGAGGAAGAAGGAGGCTTATATAAAGATGAGGCATGAAGGCACAGTTAGGGCGCCTGAGAGTTACAAGTTAGCCAGGAAGGACCTAAAGAGAGAGCTAAGAAGAGCCAGGAGGGGACATGAGACATCTTTGGCAGGTAGGATCAAGGAAAACCCTAAAGCTTTCTATCGGTATGTCAGGAATAAAAGAATGACTCGAGTAAGATTAGGGCCAGTCAAGGACAGTAGTGGGAAGTTGTGCGTGGAATCCGAAGAGACAGGAGAGGCGCTAAATGAATATTTTTTGTCAGTATTCACAAAGGAAAAAGACAATGTTGTCGAGGAGAATACTGAGATCCAGGCTATTAGACTAGATGGGACTGAGGTTCATAAGGAGGAGGTGTTAGCAATTCTGGAAAGTGTGAAAATAGATAAGTCCCCTGGGCCGGATGAGATTTATCCTAGGATTATCTGGGAAGCCAGGGATGAGATTGCAGAGCCTTTGGCTTTGATCTTTATGTCGTCATTGTCTGCAGGAATTGTGCCAGAAGACTGGAGGATAGCAAATGTTGTCCCCTCGTTCAAGAAGGGGAGTAGAGAAAACCCTGGTAATTATAGACCTGTGAGCCTTACCTCGGTTGTGGGTAAAGTGTTGGAAAGGATTATAAGAGATAGGATTTATAATCATCAAGAAAGGAATAATTTGATTAGGGATAGTCAACACGGTTTTGTGAAGGGCAGGTCGTACCTCACAAACCTTATTGACTTCTTTGAGAAAGTGACCAAACAGGTGGATGAGGGTAAAGCGGTTGATGTGGTGTATATGGATTTCAGTAAAGCATTTGATAAGGTTCTCCATGGTAGGCTATTGCAGAAAATATGGAGGCATGGGATTGAGGGTGATTTAGCAGTTTGGATCAGAAATTGGCTAGCTGTAAGAAGACAGAGGGTGGTGGTTGATGGGAAATGTTCATCCTGGAGTTCAGTTACTAGTGGTATACTGCAAGGATCTGTTTTGGGGCCACTGCTGTTTGTCATTTTTATAAATGACCTGGATGAGGGCGTAGAAGGATGGGTTAGTAAATTTGCAGATGACACTAAAGTCGGTGGAGTTGTGGATAGTGCAGAAGGATGTTGCAGGTTACAGAGGGACATAGATAAGCTGCAGAGCTGGGCTAAGAGGTGGCAAATGGAGTTTAATGCGGAAAAGTGTGAGGTGATTCACTTTGGAAGGAGCAACAGGAATACAGAGTACTGGGCTAATGGTAAGATTCTTGGTAGTGTGGAGGAGCAGAGAGATCTTGGTGTCCATGTGCATAGATCCCTGAAAGTTGCCATCCAGGTTGATAGGGTTGTTAGGAAGGCATACAGTGTGTTAGGTTTTATTGGTAGAGGGATTGAATTTCGGAGCCGTGAGGTCATGTTGCAGCTGTACAAAACTCTGGTGCAGCTGCACTTGGAGTATTGCGTGCAGTTCTGGTCACCGCATTATAGGAAGGGTGTGGAAGCATTGGAAAGGGTGCAGAGGAGATTTACCAGGGCATTGCCTGGTATGGAGGGAAGGTCTTATGAGGAAAGGCTGAGGGACTTGAGGCTGTTTTCGTTAGACAGAAGAAGGTTAAGACGTGACTTAATAGAGACTTACAAGATGATCAGAGGATTAGATAGGGTGGACAATGAGAGCCTTTTTCCTCGGATGGTGATGGCTAGCACGAGGGGTGGTAGATATAGGACAGATGTCAGAGGTAGATTCTTTACTCAGAGAGTAGTAAGGGCATGGAATGCCCTGCCTGCAACAGTAGTAGACTCGCCAACTTTAAGGGCATTCAAATGGTCATTGGATAAACATATGGATGATAATGGAATAGTGTAGGTTAGATGGGCTTCAGATTGGTTTCACAGGTCAGCGCAACATCGAGGACCGAAGGGCCTGTACTGTGCTGTAATGTTCTATGTTCTAGAACTTAAACAAGGAATTAGAAGGGTGAAAAGCCATCATGAAAAGTCATTAGCAAACATGATAAAGGAGAATCCAAGGCTTTTCATACATATATCGAAAGCAAGAGGGTAGCCACGGAATAGGTTGGCCCACTAAAGGACAAAGGAGGAAATCTATATATAGAGCCAGAAGAGGTAGGTGAGGTCCTAAACGAATACTTTGTGTTGGTATACAGCTTTGTCCAAGCAGTGGGCCAGGGACCTGTCCCTGAAAGGTAACTGTACCCATTGCCGGTTGCCAGTGGGCCCTGGTAGACATTTGTGTGCTTCCAGGGTGCAATGCCAATGCACCAGAGATGATGATGGTGAGGGATCACTGAATGTTTGATGTAGATGGAGGAAAGGTACGGATGACTGGTGCCCATGGATTGTAACCTGGCCTGCAGTTTGGCTGTGGGCAACACGGAGGTCATTCAGATGGAGGGGTGAGCTGAATGTGCTCTGGTTTCCATGTTTCGCAGTGACCAGCTTGTCGGGTGAGTTTGGTAAGATTAGAAGCAGGATATTAATGGGCCCAGGTGGACTATCAACAAGGAGTTTAACAAATGTTATTTGCCATCAATTGTCAACTCGCCACTGCCTGGTGAGAATCTCTCCATGCTGCTTGTGAAAAGTGTTCAATGGAGCAAGGTGGTCTTGACATTGAGATTGGTGTCGAGGGATTTCTCGTCCAATTCTGCCACACATCTCAATATAGCCCATGTCACTCAGGCTTCTTTAACATTCCTCCCAATGATTCTGGTGTTGAAGCAGCTTCCATCTAAGTTAGTTTATATGCAAATAAGCAATATTTGGAAAACAAACAGCGATATTAAATACTATAATGGAGGCATTTTATGTTATGAGACAGTATAAAATGGGTGAAAGTGAGTTGGCAGCCTATGCTATTGAACTAAGTGAAAATGTCCCCGATGATGGAGCACAAGAATGGAAATGAGAATGATTCTGTCTATCTTGTGACTTATGAGCTGAGTAGTATGTTTCTCTTTTGCAGCATTTTATAATTCTAATTGCATAGCTGTTATTTTCAGAACATCACTAAAAATGAAAAATGTTGAAACATAATACAATGGTTAGCATATGTGCTGTGCAGCAACAGTAACACAGTCGAAGTAACAATTGATGTGCAAACAGTAATGGTTAATGATCACTGTAGTGCATGCTGTAGTGGCTTGTCTGCTGGAGATTAGCACCGAGTTTATGATCCGTTTGCATGAGTCTCTGCAACTACGACTCTTTTTGCTGTTACATCACCAAATACATTTTGAAAATCAGACACCCCAGTTTGAATATTAGACACTTTTCCCGACCTGTTGAATTTGACCAGGGGATCGGAGAAAACACAACTTTATATCAAAGGAAATGGGCCATGTTCCTGGTATGAAGTTATTCAGGCATAATAAGGACAAATTAAGGTAAAACTGCATATTTTTAAAAAAAATATATTAAATTTAGAGAGGCTGAAAAATGTGATGTAAGTGTTTAAAGTTATTACCTAATTGAACAGGCTGGGCAGAATTAGATTAGTTTCAGTTATTTTAAGAATCCAGAATGAGGAGCAAAGAAGGCATGTTAAATGTAAGAGATTTAGAAATGGGCACCAATGACTTCTTTACAGAGGGAACTGTGGAATTCACTTTGGTGTTAGCAATTAAGGCAGAAACCATGTCAAAATTCAAGATGACATCAGATAGATCCAAGAACAGGAAGAAAAAAAAAGGTAATTAATTCTGATTAGGATCATGCTTTGTATGGAGAGCAAATCCAGATTAATTGGATTGAAAGGTTTGTTTCATCTTGTAACTTCTATGCTCAATTCATTACACCAGCGTAGAATGTAATTTTGCCAAATGAGTTCTTAACCCAATCTCCCAATTGTGCTCAAAGTGTTTGACCAGTCAGTAACTGAACCACATCAATCAAACTCAAACCTTGATCTTATGGGAAGCTGATCTTGGGCTAATACACGGCCAGTATAGTTCAGTTGGCTTGAGCCTCTTTGTTAGAGAAGGCAAAAATCAACTCAAGCCGTTATTCCTTATTATTACCAAACAATTATCATATGCACTCACTAAGGTTCCTTAGACAGCACCTTCCAAATCAAAGACCTCTACTATTTAGAAGGACAAAGGCAGCAGATGCATAAGAATGCTATCATCTGCAAGTTATCCTCCAAACCGCAGAGTCTTGATTTGAAACAATATTCCTTCATTGCTGTTGTGTCAAAATCCTGGAAATTGCTTTCTGAATGTACTGTGGGTATCCCTACAACTTAACGACTGCAGTAGTTCAAGAATGCAGCCACCCATTATCTTCTCAAGGGCATTAGGCAAAGGCAATAAATTTTGCCTGAGCCTGCAATGCCTGTATTCTAGAAACAAATTTTTAAAGAATCTTCCTGTTCAAAATCTTCACATGTAAAAGATTTGTGTAGAAAGGAAGGGGCCTAGTTTTAGCATCTAGTTATCATATTACAGCTAACTGATACTAGCTGTCAAGGGTCATGTTGGTTCAGCAACCACTTTGGTAATATACAAGAACACAGCAATATCATGAGACCATACTCCAGCAAGGGATCAGGCTTCAGCTGGGGGTAGAAAATTGCCCGGGAGAAGTCATTGACAGATAATACCTGCTTCATAAGATTCCTGCTGACATTATAATGTATCCCAGCCTTTGATTTTAAAGTCCTTTCTTTTATTAAGTTGTTCAACATTTAAAACCATTCTCAGATCATTTAACAATAGAGTTGAAGATTCAATTAGTTACATAATATTTGCAGGTACATATATTGTGGGTTAAAACAATTGCACACATTATCACCATTGCTCACAGATAAGGTTAGATTCATTATTTGTTAAAAGGCTTAGCAAAAGCCTAAATTAGAAAGTGATACTTCTTGTCAATTTTTAAAATAAAGTCTTTTTTCTAAAAAAAACTTCTTTAGTTTTTGAAAAGTGGTGTGGGGAAGAGTGAGTGGAAAAGAGAAGAGCTTTGTGCCATTTTGTATGTACATTGAACATTGTTCAATCCTGTAACATGTTTATAAATAACAATAGAAATTAATCAGGTCAAATATTTTGACTGTTTCCCTTTGCAAAATTCTGGTTCAGTAATATATTTCTAAAATACTGCATAGAACTATTGCATATGGTTTTGTATCGAACTCTGGTCCTGAATGATGTTCTCCTAAAGTTCAATGTAAATTATCAGGGATGATATAAATTTCTGGGAAATGAGTTTTTCTTGTAAGATCAGTATTTATTGCCCATTTATTGTCCTTGAGCTGGCCTTGTGAAAGTGTGGTAAGCTCCCTTCTTGACCTGCTGCAGCCTGATAGTGAAAGTACATCTCTGATAAAAGGTAGAGTGTTCCAGGATTTTGGATCAGCGCTGATGGAGAATTTGTAGTATAATTCCAAGGCAGGATGATGCGTAACCTGGAGGGAAATTTGCAGGCAACGCCTGTTAAACTTGACCTTCTAGGCAGTTGAGGTGTAGATGTGGGGATATGGAAACAGAAATAGGCCATTCAGTCCCTTCAGCCTGTTCCACCACTCAATGAGATCATGGCTGATCTGAGGTCTAACTCCATGTACCTGCCTTTGCCCGTATCTTTCAATACGTTTACTTAACAAATATTTATCTCAGATTTAAAATTAAACAATTCCCCTAACACAGATATTAAGCTAACTAGTGTGTAATTCCCTGGTTTTCCTTTTCTTAAACAATGGAGTGATATATGCAATTTTTCAATCTGGAAGGTGACTGCTGTATCTAGGAAACTCTGAAAGATCATAGTTAGGGCATCTACAATATACTCCCCTATTTCCTTTAACACTCTTGGATGGAAACTGTCAGGTTCAGGGATTTGTCATTCTTTAATTCCATTAATTTCCTCATTAGCGATGTTTTGCTTATGTTAATTTTATTCAGACCCTGTTCCTGACCCACTATTAAATTCTGCAGGATTCCCAGCAAGCTATCCTTTTTTTCTACTGTAGGCAAAGGAATTATTCAACACGTCTATATTCATTGACAACACGTTCAGTCTTTAGTGGGCCAACATTGCTCCTGACCACCCGCTTTCCCTTTATGGAACTATAACATTCCTTCTCATTGATTTTGATCATAGAATCTCTACAGTGTAGAAGCAATTTCTGAGTCCACACTGATGCTCTGAAGAGCAGTCACCCAGGCTCACCACCCCTATAACTCTGCACTTCCTATGGCTAATGCACCAGCCTGGTCGTCCCTGGATACTATGGGCCATCCACCTAACCTGCATATCTTTGGACTGTGGGAACAAACAGGAGCACCCAAAGGAAACCCACACAGATCTGAGAGAATGTGCAAATTCTACACAGTCAACCTGAACATAGAATCGAACCCAGGTCCCTGGCACTGTGAGGCAGCAGTCCTAACCACTGAGCTATTGTGCCACCTGATGTCCCTGGCCTCTCATAAGCCCTTTTAGTCACTCTTATAAGTTGCTTTGTGGCCCTTTGCTGATCTTTTGTATCTTTCCCTTTCAGCAGTATGTGCATGTTTTTTGGATTTTTGTAAGCACTTTTCTTTTGTTTTATGCTGTCCCTGGGGAGGTAATGCCAGAGAGAGGCACTGCAATACCAGTGCACTATGTTAATTATGTTCACTACAGTCACAGTGAGCTCTGGTGGGCAGACTGGGGTGCCAATAAAATTGGTTCCTTTGTCCTGAAAGAAAATGAATTAGTCTTGTAATCATTCTCTGAACTATTTCCAACTCATTTCTATCAGATCAGTATTTGCAAAAGTGTTCCAGATGTCTTGGACAATTAAATTAAATCTCCTGATTTTTATAGCCAATTCCCCTTGCAATAAATAACAACATACTATTTGTTTTCCTAATTCCTCACTGTACCTGTACATTAGCCTTTTGAAGTTCATGCACTAGGGCACCCAGATCTTTCTGCTTCTCAAAGCTCTGTAATTTCTTACCATCACCTTTGCAAGGGCAATTAGGGATGAGCAATAAATCTTAGTCAGTGAACCCCACATGTCAGGAATAAATAAACAGTATTACTCATGCCCAGAGCACCACACCAGGGAATCAGTCTGAGAAAGCGTTCATGAGACAACGCAGTATGGAGCTGGAGGAACACAGCAGGTCAGGCAGCATCAGAGGAGTAGGAAAGTTGACATTTTGGGTCAGGACCCTTCTTCAGCAAATGGAGCCTCCAGCTCCACACTGCGTTGTCTCGACCCAGTATCTGTAGTTCTTGGTATCTCTGAGAGAGTGTTCATGCAGCTGACCATGTATTTTTCAATAAAAACATGCAGGATGTTATCAGGATCATGAATCTAGGCAATTTGCCTTTCCTTTTGTTTTCCTAGCCAGTACAACTCAGTTTTATACTAACTACCCTGGATGTCTGCTGTAGTTCCTTAAATTATCTTTGCCACACATACATCAATGAAGAATAAGTCCCATAGAAACCACCAGGAAGAACTCAAATCTTACAGGATCACCTCCCTATATCAGAGAAATGGCCTGCTGGAATTAGTGGAGGAAACTGAATATAAGGCACATTAACGATTCATTAGATTCAGAATATAACAATTCACCAAGTTTCAAAAAAAGATTATTGCTGTATTTACACTGTTTTAATGGTGTTCTTACTGACCATATTGTACAAACAATCCAACAAAGCAACAACCAAATAAAGAGATGGCAGATGAAGTAATCACAACAACCTTTACAGTATCAGCCAAATTTACCAAGGTTCCAACACCCACTCCGACCAGGATTTGTGCCAGCTGTACCATAGCACTGAGTGCAGCACAGTCGATGCCTTTACCCCTGCTTTCATTCAAAGGTGTTCCACTATTTGTTCTTTCAATCTGAAAACAGAGGAAGGCCAGAACTAAATGTAACTAGAATGGCTCAATTTTATTTTAAAGGGCTTTGATCTTCAAGAAAGGTATTTGAATTGACAAAACAATTTTTGTTCAGAGAAAGCAAACAACTAAAAGAGCCAGAGATAAAATTTGTCACAAAAATTACTACAAATGAAAGAAAGCAGTGATTTAATTCCTTGTATCTCATGTCTGTGAGCAAATGAATAAGGAATATTGCATTGTATTACAGCAGAAAAAACATAGAATTTGACCCAACTGGTAAGCCCATGTTGGTCGTTTATGTTCCTTATGAACCTGACCCCAGCCTATTTCATCTAATCCCTTCAATATATCCTATTTGTTATTTTCCTCTTGTGTTTATCTAGCTACCTCTTAAATATACCTGAGCTATATGAATCAAGTACCTATTGTGGTAGTGACTTCTAAATTTTAATCAGTCTCTGTGTAATGATATTCTTTTGTATTCTCTAATCATTTCAGGAATAACTTACTTTATATTTATGGCCCCTAGCTATTGTCTTCCCTGGAAATAGAAACATCTCTTTTAGAACTTTAAATTCCTCTATAAGATCATACTTCAGTGATATTTTTCTAGAGAAGGGTCGCAACATGTTTAATTTTTCCTGATAAGTATCAATCTCCAAAAGAGACATTGGACAGAACGGAATAAGGATCCGGATAACTTGGGCTATGGAGAGATGTTGAGCAGAATCAGACCAAAAGTCTGATGAGGTTCAACGTGCAGATCATCTCCCTCCATCCTTTATGCTTTTCATAAGCAGCATGGTGAAATGCTTATTAGGGTTCAGTGAGTTGCCAATTGATGATGATTAAAGCTTGTTAAATACCTTGTTGATAGTCCAACTCACCTCATTAATGCTGAAAATAAAAATTGGTGGAAGTCACAGTGAGTCAAGCAGCATCCGTGGAGAGAGAGCAAGTTAACGTTTTAACTCGAGATGACTCTTCCCAAAATCCACAAACCTGAATGCCCTGGTCGACCCATTGTCTCTGCCTGCTCCTGCCCCACCGAACTCATCTCCACCTACCTAGACTCCATTTTCACCCCCTTGGTCCAGGAACTCCCTACCTACGTCTGTGACACCACCCACGCCCTCCACCTCCTCCAGAAGTTCCAATTCCCCGGTCCCCAACACCTCATTTTTACTATGGACGCCCAGTCCCTATACACCGGTATTCCCCATGCAGATGGCCAAAAGGCCCTCCGCTTCTTCCTGTCCCGCAGACTTGATCAATACCCCTCCACTGACACCCTCATCCGCTTAGCCAAACTCGTCCTCACCCTCAACAACTTCCCTTTCAATTCCTCTCACTTTCTACAGACAAAGGGGGTGACCATGGGTACCCACATGGGCCCAAGCTATGCCTGCCTCTTTGTAGGTTACGTGGAACAATCCCTCTTCCGTACCTACACTGGCCCTAACCCCACCTCTTCCTCCGTTACATCGATGACTGTATCGCCGCCGCCTCGTGCTCCCACAAGGAGCTCGAACAGTTCATCCACTTCACCAACACCTTGCACCCCAACCTGAAGTTCACCTGGACCATCTCTAGCACCTCTCTCTCCTTCCTGAACCTCTCTGTCTCCATCTCGGGTAACCACCTAGAAACCGATATCCATTTCAAGCCCACCGACTCCCACAGCTACCTAGAATACCCCTCCTCCCACCCACCTTCCTGCAAAAATGCCATCCCCTATTCCAAATTCCTTCGTCTCCGCCGCATCTGCTCCCAGGAAGACGCATTCCACTCCCGTACATCTCAGATGTCCTCATTCTTCAAGGACCACAACTTCCCCCCCGCAGTGGTCGAGAACGGCCTCGACCGTGTCTCCCATATTTCCCGCAACTCATCCCTCACACCCCGTCCCCACAATAACAACCAGAAAAGAATCCCCCTCGTCCTCACATACCACCCCACAACCTCCGGATCCAATGCATCATCCTCCGAAGAAGACTTTCCACATCAGGCAGATGTTCACCTGCACATCTGCCAATGTGGTATACTGCATCCGCTGTACCCGTTGTGGCCTCCTCTACATCAGGGAAACCAAGCGGAGGCTTGGGGACGGCTCTGCAGAACACCTGCGCTCGGTTCGCAATAAACATCTACACCTCCCAGTCGCGAACCATTTCAACTCCCCCTCCCATTCCGCAGACGACATGTCCATCCTGGGCCTCCTGCAGTGCCACAATGATGCCACCCGAAGGCTGCAGGAACAGCAAATCATATTCAGCCTGGGAACCCTGCAGCCCAATGGTATCAATGTGGATTTCACAAGCTTCAAAATCTCCCCTCCCCCAACCGCATCCCAAAACCAGCCCAGCTCGTCCCCACCTCCCTAACCTGTTCTTCCTCTCATCCCCTCCTCCCACCTCAAGCCCCACCCCCATCTCCTATCTCCTAACCTCATCCCGCCCCCTTGACCTGTCTGTCCTCCCTGGACTGACCTATCTCCTCCCTACCTCCCCACCTACACTCACCTTTACTGGCTCCATCCCCGCCTCTTTGACTTGTCTGTCTCCTCTCCACCTATCTTCTCCTCTAACCATCTTCTATCCGCCTCGCCCTCTCTCCCTATTTATTTCAGGACCCTCTTCCCCTCCCCCATTTCTGATGAAGGGTCTCGGCCTGAAACGTCAAGCTTTCCTGCTCCTATGATGCTGCTTGGCTTGCTGTGTTCATCCAGCCCCACACTTTGTTATCTTCTGATTAGCTTGCTCTCTTTCCACAGATGTTGCCTGACCCGCTGTGATTTACAGGAACTTTTGTTTTCTGTACAGACTCCAGCATCTGCAGTAAATTAAATCACCTCATTAATAATCAGCTTTCTACCTTATCAAACTCCCCAAACAAAGTAGACATCGAGAAAACATTGACCCGGAAACCAGAGCGGGTACTTGGTGACTTCAGCCTGCTGCTTGCTCTGAGAGACTTCCATGATGGACAAAGAGCACCAGAATTTGAGGGCACACTCCAATGGCATAAACTACACACACCCCATGACCACAGTCACTGGTATCCAACATGTACCAGTCTCTTTCAGCACATCTCCAGTCCATGTACAGGATCCTTCTGCAGTTCAATGTTGCACCTCAGGCTACATTGATAATGATCATTGCAATGCTGCAGCAAAGACACTGGGGGTGACATTGAGTGAGGGTAGATGTTGCAGGGACAAAAATAGAAATTGCTGGATAAGCTCAGCAGTCTGGCAGCATCTGTGGAGAGAAATCAGAGTTAACATTTCGGGTCGAGTGGCCCTTCCTCAGTAGATGTTGCGGGAATTGATGAGAGTGGTTAGGCATGAGCATTGGTGGGAGGTGGGTACAGTAGCTGAGAGAGAGTGAGTGTGAGGTATTGGAGAGAAGATATTGACATTTAAGCTGGCAGAGTGGAGAAGGTCGTTGACTATTTTGTTTTCAGTGTTGAGCTTTTCTATAGATGGGTTGAGACAATGGCAAATTCAGACCATGCTGGCATGGCCAGGTGTCATAGATTTTACTGCCAATCCCAGGGGAGCAGGACACCCTATCGCTGTACCACCCCATCTAGCCTGAATTCCAAGTCTCTGCCCATCAATTTTCTCTGCCTATCATGACCGGGGCCTATATCAAGAGCTGTGCAGAGTAGCTCTGGACTGATCTATGCTTGTCAGGGTGTAGGACAGCCCTCTAAAGATGGAGAGGGCACAGGGGATGCCAATAAATTCCAGAATCCCTGGTGAGTCCAGGAACAGCGTGTGCTAAAATGCAGGCAGAATCAGCTTTGACGGACACCAAAGGGCAAAATAATTAGTTAATGTTAGTTAAGATACAACAAGAAATTCCACTTGGCCTCGCTATGGGAATCCCTCTAAAAAGCTTGACACAACTTGGATATAACCAAAAAAACATATAATTCAGCCTTGACTGCTGAAAACTTTAACTTGCATATATCTGGATATAATCACAAAAATACTAAATCTCAAAGGAAATAGCAATTTATGCTGCTTCAGTAGAAAGTACTGATTGGTTGGCAAGCAAACTCGGGTACAGGCTTTGCTCGGGAGAATGCAAAAGGGAGCAATTAACTGCCAAGCTTTTGTTTAAATTTAAACTTGATCAGTTAGCTCTGATTGGTAAGCCACCGCCATGGGAAATGAATGGGAAAAGATTAACCAAAGTTTTTGTTCAGTTGTAAAATGCACCATGCATGGACAAGTTCTTTCTCTTCACAAAGGACAGGGTTCTATGGAAGACAGGGGTCAGCCCATAGAAAAACATCAAAACAAAGCTAAGCCTCGGCCAAATGGTTAAAATTTTCTTTAGGATCCGAGCCAACAAGCCATTGTAGTTGCTGTCAGTATGCGGGCTCGAGACAGCAAAAGATTCCCACTAGACCTAAATGGGGGAAGAGAATGCAGACCGGTATCCAGGAGAGCGCACACCTTGCAAAGTCCACCTACCTCTTGTTTGGAACAGTTTCATTGCTAAGTAACATCCAAATCAGAACCAATTAAAGTAAATGTCTGGTTAAATAGTCACTTGGTTCTAATGGACGTTAATACTGGTGCTGTCGTTTCAGCGATCGCACAGCCAATCTTTAACAAAAAGTTCACTCTGGACTCCAACCCTTAAGTTTACGCAAGACCTTGGCTAGACTGAGAACTTATACCAGGGAGCCTTTATAAACCAAGGGTGCAACTTCAGTTCCAGACTCCTATGAGAGCAGCTGGTTCAGTTACCACTGATCTTAGTGAAAGGCCCAGGCCCAAGCTTGATCGGATGAAACTGGTTGAGAAAGTTTCACGTAGGTTGGCTCAACATTTTTCGATTAAAGAATGGTTACGTCAGTGAAGTCTGAATTCAATACCTGGAAGATTTTCAGGAAGGTCTAGGGACTATGAAGGACACAAGGACAATTTGCTTGTTGACCAGGAAACAATTCCACAATTCCGCAAGGCCCGCCCAGTGTCGCTTGCCTTATGGGCAAACTGGATGGAGAAATCAGAGTCTGGAAAGCAAAGAAATCATCAAACCAGTCCAGTTTGCGAAATGGGGAGCGTACAGACTGTGAAGCCTGATAGGTTGGTTCACCTTTGTGGTGACTTTTAAACAAATGGCCGACTGTTTTTCACAGATGGAGGAGTACCCAATTCTTCACATCGAGGATTTATATGTAAAGCTGGCAGGGGGGCTGTTCTTCACGATGCTGGGCATGAGTCACATATATTTGCAATTGCATTTAGTCGAGGATTCATAAAGTATGCTACAATTGATAACCATAAGTGTTTGTATCCATATGTGAGACTGCCATTTGGGGGTATCGTCAGCCTGTGCAATATTTCAGCTGATGATGGAGAACAGTTTACAAAATCTAACCCAGATCAATATTTATCTAGATGACTTGCTAATGAAGATTGGGAAGACCTATTATAGAACATAGAAAATAGAACAGTACAGGCCCTTTGGCCCACAATGTTGTGCCAACCTATTATCCTACTCTAAGATCAAACTACCCTGCATACCCTACATTTTACTATCATCCATGTGCCTATGCAAAAGTCGCTTCGATGTCCCTAATGTATCTGACTCCACTACCACTGCCGGCAGCCAGACCCACCACTCTCTGTGCAAAGAGCCTACCTCTGACATCTCCCCTATATCTTCCTCCAATCACCTTAAAATAATGCCCCCTCATGATAGTCATTTCCACCCTGGGAAAAAGTCTCTGACTTTCCACTCTATCTATGCCTCTCATCATCTTGTATACCTCTTTAGTCACTTCTCATCCTTCTTCGCTCCAATGAGAAAAGCCCTAGCTCCTTCAACCTTTCTTCATAAGACCTGCCCTCTAGTCCAGGCAGCATCCTGGTAAATCTCCCCGAACCCTCTCTAAAGCTTCCACATCCTTACTATAATGAGGTGACCAGAACTGAACACAATATTCTGAATGTGGTCTAACCAGAGTTTTATAGAGCTGCAGCATAACCTCGCCCCTCTTACACTGAATCCCCCTGCCAATGAAAGCCAACACACCATATGCTTCTTAACAACCCTATCAACTTGCGTACAAACTTTGAGGGATCTATGGACGTGGACCCCAAGATCCCTCTGTTTCCTCCACACTGCCAAGAATCCTGCCATTATCCCTGTATTCTGCATTCAAATTCAACCTTCCAAAATGAATCACTTTACACTTTTCTGGGTTAACTTCCATCTGCCACTTCTTTGCCCAGCTCTGCATCCTGTCAATGTCCTATAGGAGAACTTAGAGAACTTGGACACAGCCCATAGATGTTTCTCCCTGGCTGGTACTGCACCTTAGAAGGGAAAAATGTGTTCCAGCCACCCCAAGTGCTACTTGGCCTACAGGATTGACAAGACCGGGTTACACCCATTGGAAGATAAAGTGAGGGTGATCAAAGCTGTCCCAGCTCCCACGTCTATATCAGAGCTTAGATCTTTCCTTGGACTGGTGAATTATTACAGTAAGTTCATACAAAACCTGGCCTCCATTCCAGCACCTTTGCATCAACTCTTAAAAAAGGGTCAACCTTGGAAATGGTCAAATAACCAAGCCATTGCTTTCAGGGAAGTGAAGAAACAGTTATCATCCTCTGAGGTGTTGATACACTATGATCCAAAGCGAGATCTGGTATTGACATGCAATGTCTCCCTGCACGGCATCATAAGTGGCCCAATAGGGAGGAACACACGATAGTGTATGCATCCAGGACTTTGACTAATGCAGAGTGTAAATATGCCCAGATAGAATGGGAAGATTTGGTGGTCATATTTGGAGTCAGGAAGTTCCACTAATACCTTTATGGATGCAAATTTGTAATAATAACAGACCACAAGCCCCTGCTAGGTCTACTTAAAGAGGACAAGGCAGTGTTGCCCATAGCTACAGAATGAATGATGGGCTTTAATGTAACTACAATTTGGAACACCGTCCGGGAAACCAAGTAACAAATGCAGATGCAGTGAGCCACCTCCTGCTGGCAGATGCACCATTGGTCGTGCTGCCACTGAAACAGTCAGTGATGGTCTTAAGTTTTCTGGAGACACTTCCAGCCACAGCTAAAATATCAGACTTTGGATGCGGAAAGATTCGGAGCTGGCAAAACTGAAACAGCTGGCAGTGATGGGTCAAATGAAAGGGCTGTCACAACCAGAACTGAGACCTTTTTGGGCCCAGTGAGACCAGATCACAGTAGAGGATGGCATAATATTATTGGGAGCAAGAGTGAGTGTCCTGAGGAAAGGTCACTAACAGATACTGGGTGAACCTCACCTGGATCATCCAGAAGCTTCCAAAAAGAAGGTATTTGGTGAGAAGTTATGCCTGGTGGGCAGCGTTGGATTGGTGGGGCAGTACCCAGAGTGCCCACAAGGACAAAAATTACCACCAGCAGTTCCCCCACATTTGTGGGAATAGCCAGGTAAAGCCTGGACTCAGTTACATGTCAACTGTGCAGGTTCTTTCATGGGCTCAATGTTCTTAGTCATTGTGGTTTCCCACTCAAAGTGGCTGGATGTGCATAAAGTTCATTCGTCAAACACAAGGACGACAATAGAAAAACCATGTGTCTGCTACAATACACAGACTCCCAGAAGTGTTAGTCAAAGATAACGGGTCATGGTTTATCAGCAGAGAATTTGAATATTTCCTAAATCGTATTGACATATAAAGACAGCTCCACACCATCCATCATCAATGGTCTGCCAGAAACAGCAAACCAAACTTTGAAGGCAGGCTTAAAGGAACAGCCTACAGCTTCACTAGATACCAAACTGTCCTGGTTCCTGTTTGATTATAGGACCATCTCTCATGCAAATGCAGAGATCCCTCCAACAGAGTTACTAATGGGGAGAAGACTCACCACTCAGTTAAATCTGGTCTTCCCAGATCTGGGGGGAAAGAATGAAATGGCATCAGGAGTGCCAATGCCAGCCAGAAGATTCCACTAAGCTTGACAGCGTGTTTACTTCAGGGACAAAATTTGGTGGAGGAACCATGGGAATGGGTAAGAAGCATGGTCAATGTGAGGTCGGTTCCAATGACGTATGATATTCGGGTAGGAGCAATGGTCCTGAACAAACACGTGGACCATATAAAAGTGACAAACTTGCAAATGGTGTCATAGTAAAATGTGCCCGGCTTCATGGCTGCTTTTCTGACTGTTCTGGAATCTGTGGATTCTCCTTTTCAAACAGGTATTGAAGATAAGCTCAGAATCTGAGAGGGACACAGCAGATGTCACTACCTCAAGGCCTTTGGTGCCTAAAGAGGAAATGTATTTCTTCCCAGATGCTCGGAGCACAAGAAATGAGCTATTATAAGAACATATAAGAACTGGAAGCAGGAGTAGGCCGTCCGGCCCTTCGAGCCTGATCCGCCATTCAATAAGAACATGGCTGATCTTTTTGTGGACTCAGATCCACTTAACCGCGCTCTCACCGTATCCCTTAATTCCTTTATTGTTCAAAAACATATCTACCTTAGCTTTAAAATCGTTTACTGAAGTAGCATCAACTACTTCAGTGGGCAAGGAATTCCATAGATTACCAACCCTCTGGGTGAAGAAGTTCCTCCTCAATTCAGTCCTAAATCTGCTCCCTCTAATCTTGAGGCTATGCCCTCTTGTCCTCGCTTCACCTGCCAGTGGGAACATCCTCTCTACTTCTATCTTATTTATTCCCTTCATAATCTTATATGTTTCTATAAGATCCCCCCTCAATCTTCTGAATTCCAATGAATATAATCCCAATCTACCCAGTCTCTCCTTATAAGACAACCCCCTCAACTCTGGAATCAACCGAGTGAACCTCCTCTGCACCCCCTCCAGTACCAGTACATCCTTTCTCAAGTAAGGAGACCAAAACTGCACACAGTACTCCAGGTGTGGCCTCACCAGCACCTTGTACAGCTGCAACATAACCTCTCTGCTTTTAAACTCAATCCCTTTAGCAATGAAGGACAAAATTCCATTTGCCTTCCTAATTACTTGTTGTACCTGCAGACCAACCTTCTGTGATTCATGCACAAGGACACCCAGGTCCCTCTGCACAGCAGCATGTTGCAACTTTTTACCATTCAAGTAATAATCCTTTTTACTGTTACTCCTACAAAAATGTATGACTTCACATTTATTTACATTGTATTCCATCTGCCAGACCTTTGACCACTCACTCAATGTATCTATGTTCCTCTGTAAGGTTTCACAGTCCTCTGCACACTTTGCTCTGCCACTCATCTTAGTGTTGTCTGCAAACTTTGACACCCTACACGTGGTCCCCAACTCCAAATCATCTATATAAATTGTAAATAATTGTGGTCCTAACACCGATCCCTGAGGCACACCACTAGTCACTGATTGCCAGCCAGAATAGCACTCATTTATCCCCACTCTTTGCTTCCTGTTAGTCAACCAATCCTCTATCTATGCTAATTCTTTACCCCTAACGCCATGCATCCTTATCTTATGCAGCAGCCTCTTGTGCAGCACCTTGTCAAAGGCCTTTTGGGAATCCAGGTACACCACATCTACTGAGTCCCCATTGTCCACCTTGCTTGTAATGTCTTCATAGAATTCCAAAAGATTTGTCAAGCCTGACCTGCCCTTCATGAATCCATGCTGCGTCTGCCCAACAGGACAATTTCTATCGAGATGCCTTGCTATTTCTTCCTTGATAATAGACTCAAGCATCTTCCCCACTACAGAGGTTAAGTTAACCGGTCTATAATTCCCCATCTTTTGTCTACCTCCCTTTTTAAGCAGTGGCGTCACATTTGCTGTTTTCCAATCTGCTGGGATTGCCCCAGAGTCCAGCGAATTTTGGAAAATTACCGCCAGTGCACCTGCTATTTCTCCCGCCATCTCTTTTAGTACCCTGGGATGCATTCCATCAGGGCCAGAAGACTTATCAATCCTTAGCTCCATTAGCTTGCCCAACACTACCTCTTCTGTAATAATGATTGTTTCCAGGTCCTCACCTACCTTCGCCTCTTTGTCAATTACTGGCATGTTATTAGTGTCCTCCACTGTGAAGACCGATACAAAATACCCGTTCAATGCCTTGGCCATTTCATCATATCCCATAACTAAATTCCCCTTCTCATCCTCTAAAGGGCCAACGTTTACTTTAGCCACTCTGCTGAGCACTTTGAAAAATTGCTTTGAAAGTCCTCCACTGCTCGTCAACTGTCCCACCATAAAATCTTTGTTTCCAGTCTACTTTAGCCAAGTCCTCCCTCATTCTATTGTAGTCCCCCTTGTTCAAGCACAGGACCCTGGTATTGGATTTTATCTTCATACTCATATTATTTGGTGGCCTATAGACTATGCCTATCAGTGACTTTTTCCTCTTAGAATTTCTAATTTCCACCCAAATCGATTCAACCCCATTCTGCATAGAACCTATATCATCTCTCAGCACCGCCCTGATGTCGTCCTTGAATATCACCACCTCCCTTACCTTCCTGTCTGTCCTTCCGAATAGTCTGGTACCCCTGGATATTTAACTCCCAGTCGTGACCATCCCGTAACCATGTCTCTGTAATGGCTACCAAATTAAATTCATTCGCGATGATTTGTGCCGTTAACTCATCAACCTTGTTACGAATGCTACGAGCATTCAGGTAAAGTGCCTTTATGCTAGCTTTCTTACCCTCATGATTTCCAACATCTCTAATAATATCTCCTGAGTTATCCTTCCTTTTTGCTTCATTCATAGTCTGCCTTGAACTTAAACCCTCCTGCACACATGCTAACCTGCTGCTTACCCTTTTATTTACCATCATACTCCCTGTCATTTTCCCTTTCCCTTCCCCCCAACTCACTAGTTTAAAGTCCTAGTGACCACCCTATTTATCCTTTTCGCTAGAACACTGGTTCCAGAACACTGGTTCCAGATCGGTTCAGGTGGAGACCGTCCCATTGGTATAGATCCCCCCGGTTCCAAAACTGATGCCAATGCGCCATGAAATGGAACCCCTCTTTCCCACACCACTCCCTTAGCCACATGTTTACTTCCCTAATTTTCTTATCCCTAAGCCAATTTGCACATGGCTAGGGCAGTAATCCAGAGATTATGACCTTCGAGGACCTGTTCCTTAATTTCGTTCCTAGTGCTTTATAATCCCCAAACAGGTCCTCCAGCCTAGCCTTGCCTATGTTGTTAGTCCCAATGTGGACCACAACAACTGGATACTCCCCCTCCTGCTCCAATATCCTTTCAAGCCGGTCAGAGATGTCCCGCACTCTGGCACCGGGCAGGCAACACACCATGCAGGATTCCCGATCCGGCTTGCAAAGGATACGTTAAATATCATCCATATCAGAGGCAGACTTGGAGGAAGCTACCAACCAAAAAGGTCCAGCCAATGCCCTCAGACTCAGGGGGGAGGGATGTAGTGATTGTACTGAGGTCATCCAGGTGGATCTCATGGAATATGAGCTCCCTGAATGGACCAGATTAACAGTCCCAATCAGGGAGCCCTGGCTGACAGACTGGATTGTCAGACATCTGTTCACACTGAGTGCTGGGTCTGAGCAAGCTGGATCAGTGTCAAGGACTCTCCACGTGTAAATAGAGGGTGACATGGTGACAAGATACTGGCTTCTGTGGAGTTATGTCAAATACTACCCGACATATTCAAAGATATCTCAAGGATAGGCATTGTAGATCATAGCAAAGTTATCAATCTACATCCTCTACAACTGATGTTATTTTTGCTCACATCCTGAGCACGTAGACACTTTGTTAGAATTGCAGAATTGGCTGTTAGAGACAATTGCTTTTCAAAGGTCAACTTCTGTTGCTCTCAAGCACCATCGTGACTCAAAACAGCTGTCAATTTGTGGTGTCTGTACAAAGACTTGTGCTCATTCTCAAAGGCACCTCATTTAATGAAGGCATGCATGGTAACTCTCATTGTAATGAACAGTAGGAGCTCAGACAGGTGAAAGCAATTTTGTGATTTCAACAAAAGGTTAAAATAACAAGCACCAAAGAAATCCCAGAAGGAAAAGAATACTGCAGCTTTTAAAAATTCGTAAAAAACTCTTCACTACCACTGCCAATGCCTAGAATAAGGAAGTGTTCCAACTTGGCAAATCCACCTCAATTTGGGGAGCAATTAGAGCAACTTTTCACTTTGGGGAGGTGGAGACAGGATTGCTTTGGGCCCATCAACTTCAGAAGCAGATTATAAGCAGCCATAAGGGTAAGACAACTGCCAAGGTTGGCTGGTTAGGGGATCCTCCTTGGGATTCTGGGACTTTGTTCTCATTATTTTAGAATGTATTAGGTATCAACCCTCCCCCTCCCCACCCTCACATCCCCCACCAAACCAACCAGGTGGAGAGAAACTGCTCCCCCGGGTAGGAGGATTGAGATCCAGAAGGCACAGAATTAAAGTAAGTGACTTGTATCATAATCCCTTTTTGTTTCTCTAATAAGCTTTCCACATTCTTTCTGAACCTTCGGTTCTCCTCAATTGCACTTTCTATCTGACACCTGTCATAAGTACACTTCTTCTCATCTGTTTTCTTTTCTATCTCCTTTTTCATCTAGGATCTCACAATTTGTTTGTCCTGTCCCTCCCTTTTCAGAGAATATACATTGACTGTACCTGACCCCCATTGTTTAGATACAGTTTTTTCATTTTACTTCTGGTTCTGGTCAATCTAGCGTGGTTCTGTAGCCTTGCTGAAGTCAACTTTCCAGCAGTAAATCATTCTTACTCCGGATTGCCCTCTGTCCGTTTACATTGTCATCGTAAATCTTTCAATACAATTCGCGCTGTTTGCTGCAGACAGCACTGACAAAACATGCTGCAAGGAATTCACTCCTAGCTCTGTTCAGCTGCAACTCCTCTGGCTTATACAGGTACCGTCTTCTCCAGAGCCAGTTCCAGTGTCCCAGAAATCTAATGCCTACCCTCCTGTATTGTCTCTCCAGCCACACATTCATCTGCCTTATCCTGTACTTCCCTACTCCATTGCATACGGCACTGGGAGTAATCCAGAGATTACTATTCAACTGCATACGGCACTGGGAGTAATCCAGAGATTACTA
>JAHRHZ010000249.1:35557340-35643481 GCA_024137785.1 Ginglymostoma cirratum
TTACTATTCAACTGCATACGGCACTGGGAGTAATCCAGAGATTACTACATTTGAGGTAGAAAAACAGGAGGCTGGAAGAACTCAGCAGGCCAGGCAGCATCTGGAGGAAAGGAGAAGTCAGCATTTCGGGTACGACCCTTCTTCAGGGCTGGATGTGGGGGCAGGGGGAGCTGTAGATAAAGTGGGGGATGAGGTTGTTTCAGGCCACCTCCATGCCCACCACACTACGCTGCTGCCACTACGCACGTGCAGACCTCATCCAGCTCCGGGATTCTCCCAGTCTAAAGCCACTTCCAGTTCCCGTCTGGCACCCGAGCATCCACAACCATCGACCAGGACCCACACGCACTCACCTTCAACCTCTATCTCTGCTCCAGACGAATCCACAAACGCTGGCCCGGATTTTGCTGATGAAAGGACTGGCACCTCCTTCAACTTCCCTCCACTCCAGACTCCACTCCCTCTCCAATCAACACACGGACTCCTATCCCCAGGGTCAATCGTGGGTCCCACTGCCCACCTGCAGCTAACCAGCCCACCTCTCCCTCATCTGTCCATCCCCACAATACACCCTACCCCTCCACCTCTCCTCCCTCCTCTCTATTTCATCTCTCCCACACCCCTCCCCTCATCCAATCCTCCATCCCACTCCCCAGCACACTCCCCTGCCACTCTCCTTTCCCTCCCACAACTACTCTACCCCACCACACCTCGTCCAACTCTCACCCATCACATGCTATAGCCCCCACTTCACCTCCCCCCCCATCCTTCAACCTTCTTGAGAACACCCTCAAAACCCCACCTCTGAATCTTGCTGTATATTCAACATCCCTCTGAGGCCGAATGGTCTGTCCCCAGTAAAGGCCTCATGTTTGTGTCCCTCCACCCCCATCTCAACAACTTCCATGCCTGCCATGACGTGGAACTCTTCTTCTGCCACCTCTGCCTCAATGCTTTCTTCTTTGATAAAGATTCCCACAACCTCCCTCCAGAGACCTCTTCTCCCGCCTCCAATCTTCCTCCTCCTTTTGGACACCCTTCCTGCCAGCCTTTTACCCGCCCTAGACCTCTTCATTGCTAACTGCCAACGTGACATCGACCGCCTTGATTTCTCCACAACACCCCACCCACTCCAACCTCTCCCCCTCTGAAGGTGCAGCGCTCCACTCTCTCCATACCAATCCCTGTTTCACTATCAAACCCGCTGACAAAGGCGAGGCAGTGTTAGTCTGGAGGACGGACCTCCTCTCCGACACCACATCCTATCTACCTCCCTCTTGAACGTGACCCCACAATCGCCCATCAAACCACTGCCTCCCACACTGTCCATGACTTCATCGCCTCCGGTGATCTCCCCTCCATGCCCCCAAACTTATAGTCCCCCAGCCCTGCACTGCCCGGTTCTATCTGCTCCCCAAGATCCACAAGCCCATCTTCCCCAGCCAACCTATCGTCTCTGCATGCTCCTGCCCTAATTTGCCTCCATTCTCTCCCCGTTGGTCCAGGATCTCTCCTCACCTACATCCAGGGCACAAACCATGCCCCCTACCTCTTCGGAAACTTCCAGCTCCCTAGCCCCCAGCATTTCATCTTTACTATGGACTGCAAGCCATACCCTACAAGGATGGCCTACAGGCCCTCAGTTTTTTTCCTCTCCAACAGACCAAATCAGCATCCCCCCAACAATACCGTCCTCCACCTCACTGAACTAGTTCTCATCCTCAATAACTTTTTCTTCAATTCTTCCCACTTTCTCCAAATCCAGGGGGTTGCCATGGGCATTCACAAGGGCCCCAGCTATGCCTGCCTGTTTGTCAGTTATGTCGAACAGTCCCTCCTCAGTACATACACCGGTACTGTTCCCCAACTCTTCCACCGTCACATCGATGACTGCGTGGTGCTGCATCGTGCACACAGGTTGAAATGGAGCAGTTCATTGACTTCACTAATAACTTCCACCCTACCCTCAAATTCACTTAGTCCATCTCAGACACCTCCCTTTCCTTTCTTGATCTCTCCATTTCCATTTTTGGTGACAGTTTGTGGACCGACATTTACTATAAACCCACAGACTCCCAGAGCTACCTAGACTACACCTCCTCCCATCCTGTATCCTGGTTTCTCAATTCCTCAGTCTCCATTGCATATGTTCTAACGAGGAGACGTTCCACTCCCAAGTACTCCTGATGTACAGCCAAGCTATTCTTGGTGTCACAATCCTGGCTCTGACTGCACTCCTTTGAGGAAGAAGCATGTTCACTAGCTTCCAAAGCAGCTGACTGATTTGTGAGCAGGACCCCAGGGTATGTTTGTACTCTTGCCTGTTTCTCTTGGGCTGCCTGGCAGACAACTCCCCGTTCCTGTCCCCAGCCGTGATATGATCACCTTTCTGAATGTGCTATCCACGTAACTCTCAGCATCATTGATGTGCTACACTGACTCCAGCCGCTGTTTAAGCTCGGAAACCCAGAGCTCAAGTTTCTGCTGCTGCAAATAGTTCCTTCACTTGTGATAGTCTTGGACACTGGTGGGATCTATGGCTTCCTACATAATTATAGATTACACATTCCATCTACTCGGCTGAACTCAGCTGCCATATCTTAACATTATTTTCATTTTTAAATTAATTCAGTGGGCATCACTGGCTAGGCCAGCATTTAACTGCCAAAGGGCAGTTAAGATTCAACCACATTACTGTGGGTGTGGAGTCACATGTAGACCAGACCAGGCGAGGATGACAGATTTCCTTCCCTGAAGAACAGTGGTGAACCAGCTGGGCTGATGGGATAATCAACAATGGTTTCGTGGTCATCATTAGGCTCTTAACTCCAGATTTATTTTATTCAAATGGCAGGATTTGAAGCTGAGTCACCAGACTCTGTGGATTAACAGCCGAGCGATAATAGCATTAGGCCATTGCTTTCCCATTACTTTGGATTACTTATATTACTTATATTACTATATATGAGTTTAATTTAAAGAGTAAGATCCAAAGAACATAAATTTTGTCCTTGTTTTCAAATTTAGTTCCAAGATAGGGAGATAGTTTCTATCCAAGCACTCTCGTATTTCAGGCCTGTAGACTTACCTTTTCTCTCCTGTGGTATTCAGCTATCAGGTTAAAGGGCACAGTGTAAAGTGTACTGGACATCACCCCAAAAGCTGTACAGAGGACCAGCGTGGAGAGAACATTAGGAAAGAGGCCAATCAATCCAGTTCCAAGGCCAAACAGGAAATACCCAACAAAGTACGTTCCTTTCAATCCTATTATAGGTAAAAAGATCTTTTGTAGATCTGTAAGAGAATCAGTGGTAAAAAAAACTATTTAATTTATTGTCTAATCAGTATATGGACAATAATGTAAAACTACAAATGCTAGAATGTGAAATAACATAAGACTTGGAAGTATCACAATGTGTATTCTCAGTCAGCATTGGAACAATAAAAGCAAAATAGTGCAGGTGCTCGATATCTGAAATAAAAACAGGAAGTGCTTACAAACACAGCAGGTCTGGCAGTATCTGTGGAGACAGCAACAAGGTTAACATTTCAAACTGAATATAACACTTCTTCAGAACAGATTCTTAACTGTTTCTTCTGTCCACAGATGTTGCCAGAACTACTGAGCTTCTCCAGTACTTCATAGAGTCCCTACAGTGTGGAAACAGGCTCTTCGGCCCAACAAGTCCACACCAACCCTTGGAGCATCCCACCCAGACCCATTCCCCTATAACCCACACATCAGTGAACACTATGAGCAATTTAGCATGGCCAATCCACCTAGCCTGCACATCTTTGGACTGTGGAAGGAAAGGAAACCCACACAGACACAGGGAGAATGTGCAAACTCCACACAGACAGTCACCTGAGGCTGGAATTGAGGCTGGAATTGAACCTGGGTCCCTGGTGCTGTGAGGCTGCAGTGTTAACCACTGAGCCACCGTGCTGCCCACTTGTTTTAATTCAAGAAATAATTATGGGCTTATATTTTGGATATAAAATATCTTCAGAATACATCAGAAATTTGAAATTTGATTGTATGTCAGACCTGAAACAGGAACCAATTTTCTCCTTTACACAATAATTGGCAATGTTACATGTTTTCTATTGGTAATCTTGCATAGATTTTTAAGGAGAAGTGATATAGTGTTGTTGCTACATAGTTTGGAGGATAGTTTGGAGGATACTATCAGCTTCCAGTATTGCAAGCTGCCCATCCCAAACTACGCACTTTCCAAATCAATTGAATGAAAGTATTATATAATTTTAACCAGATGTAAATTGAATTTGAAGTCTTGCTTATTGCCACTAAGTTTAGGTGCCAGATTCTTTTCTCATAAAAATGTGACTGCACAATGGTAAGGCACTGAGTTGAATTTTTCCGACCCCTGACAATGTGGGAAATGTTGAGTCAGCTGCAAAAATAATGTGAGATCGGAAAAATGAGATTTTCAACATCAAATAACAAAGTCTGATTTTGTACCAAGGTTTGACTGCTTGGGACAAGAATCTTGCGAATGAGCAATAAGGGGCCAGTTGCAAACGTTCCTATCTCATTATTACTTGCTCTTGCTTTATTTATATCCAGTTTGCCATTCTCCCGCACAGTGGGGAGAAATTGGTCAGTGACAAGTCCTGACAAGAAAGTCAGAGTGGATATCTGGTGTCTGCAGCTCACTCCTTGCTTCTTTTGATCTCCATCTCAGCCAACAGTGCCCAGCATCTCCAGACATGCTCCATGGGCAGTAATTGCCTGCACCCCAGTGTCCATACACCAGCCTCACCACATCACTATGGCAAAGCTCCAACTCACTACAATTTTCAACTTCAGCACTGAGGTCCAACTCACTACAATTCTCTACTTCAGCACTGAACCACAACTCACTACAATTCTTCACTACAGCACTGACCTTCGGAGTTCACCAACACCTTCAATTGTGATGCCGTTGCCAGGCCACTTGAGTGCAGGGACAGGGACCAATTTCATGGTTGGTGCAGGGTGCATCTCAGGGTATTTACTCACTCTCTTACTGTTTATTCACTTTGCACCTGCTTGGGTGCTCATAATCTCACCATCTTGCCTTGCCTTTTAAGACAGAAACAAAGCCAGGCTGCTTGTTGTTTTTGTCAGAAGTGATCAATCAAGTGGGTTGAGGGGGATATGTTGTTGCATGGCACCATGCTACATCAATGTCACCCCTACAGTATATGCCAGCAACTTACATGGTACACTCACAACATGCTTCAACCAAATGGCTATGTCACAAAGTCTAAGGAGAGTAGTCCTCAGTCAAGTTAAGGATGACTGTGGTCAGGCAGAAGGGTTATGACAAAGTAAGTCAACCGCATCATTTGATATCAGTCTAGGGGTTTGGATACAGTCAGGCATGTTCTTGGGGTGATGAGCATCAGAGGTTCCGTATCATTACCGTCCAGGGAGTCAGTCTTACAGGTCCAGTACAAGTAGCCAGAGGATGACTGGTCAGTCCGTCAGGGGTTTGGTCATTCATCAGTCAGAGCTGTGCTTTCAAATCGGTTAGCGGGGAAGGCCATGGTCAGCCCTGAACAATGACAAGACGTTATGCAATGCTTGGTGTTAGGGAAAGTCAGAGCCCTAATGTAGTATGGTGTTGAGAATGGGTAGCCCAGTAACCACAAGTGACAATGATAGTTCATCAAACAGATGCTGATGTAAAGTAGCAACACAATTGTAAATGTAACGTCCTATTTCAAATGATTCTATTTCACCTATACCACCGATGAGCTCTCTGAAGCTTTTCTTTTTTGTTTCTCTCTTACTACGTGTACTGTGACGGCCTGCTTGTGGCTGACAACTTTAAATATGGTGCCAACAGTGGGAATCCCAGAACATCCCAGCAGTGGCAAATATGTCTGCTACTGGTGAGAGAAAGAAAGTGTCAGTGAGCGGCAATGTTAGTGAGACAGTGCCTGGAATAATAATGTATCACTTTTGTCCCCATACCTGAGAAGGGATGTAGTGGCACTGGAGGCAGTTCAGAGGAAATTTATGAGATTGGTTCCAGAGATGAGGGGTTTGTCTTTTGAAGAGAGATTGAACAGTTTTGGCCAATAGTCCCTGGAGTTTAGAAGAACGACAGGAGATCTAATTGAGGTAAATAAGATGCTAAAGGGGATTAACAAAGTAGACGTACAGAGGATGTGTCCGTTCGTGGGGCAATCTAGATGAGAGGTTATAGCTTTAAAATAAAGGGTAGTAAAGAGAGGAGGAAAAATGACTTCTTTCAAAGGCTAGAATTCCCTACCCCAGAGTACACTGAATGCAGGACATTGCTTGGATGGGAATATTTCATTAACAATGGGTTGAAGGGTTATGGAGAGTATCAGAAAAATGAAGTTGAGGACAAGATGAGAACAGTCATGATCATATTAAATGGTAGGGCAGGCTGAATTACCTACTTCTGCTCCTAGTTCTTATGTTCTTATGAGCTGGCTGAGATACCTCACTGGAGTTTGTGGAGAGGAACTCTCCATGGGACTCCCTGGAATCGATACTGAGCCAGTCTTTTAGAAGATACCAGCCCACGAGTTTTGCTAAAACATTGGAGTGCAAAGAAATGGCACAGCTTGTCAATTACTATTTACTCAAAATATCTTTTGTTCTTGAACAGAATACTTTGAAACCAGGAAGGCCCATTGACTAATTAATTTATATATTTCAACAAGCAATTCATTATTTTTAATTAATTCATGGGATGTAGGCAGCACTGCCTGGCCCAGAATTTACTGCCTACCCCTAATTGCCCTTGACAGGAAGTTCAATAGATTGTTTCTAGAGATGAAGGGTTTATGAGAGTCTTCTTGAAGAGGAGCAGTGAATTTACTGTAGGTACACCCACAATGCCATCAAGGAAAGAATTCCAGGATTTTTGACCCAGCAATAGTAAAGAATCAGCGATATATTTCTGAGTCAGGATGATGATTGGCTTGGAGTGGAGCTTGGAGGTGGTATGTTCCCAAATATCTGCTGCCCTTGTTCTTCTAGATGGCAGTGGTCATGGGTTTGGTCTAAAATGCTTCCCAGATCTTTACATTCATTGCATGTTAAGAAGATAAAATTTCTGGTGTTAGTTTTAAATATATTCAATGCTTTCTTCCTTCACCCTGCTCTTGCGCTATAAGTTCATTAATATTAAGAATTTGCCTTTTTCATATCCATAACTATTGTATAATTATACAAGGTCAACTCCCAGAAGTGCTTTTTTTCCCTGACCAGAATGCCCAGATTTCTCCAATCTGTCATCACCAGTTAGCCTGTGACATGAAGGGCTTCTGTTTTAGTTTTCTTGGTTAGACCACATTATCAACCTTTGAGCCTTTAGTTCCTTGCTTGCAAATCCACCTCACAAATGCTACAAGATAATATTTTCCTTAAGTCTCTCTCGTAGCATCCTGCGATATCACATATCACAAAGAATTTCTTCATTTTAAAGTTTTATTGTTTTAAGATTTTAATCTCATTTATACCAGCCAATAATTTTGCAATTACCACTACTTTGAGAAGTCTGTAGTTCTTATTTCCTTCTCAAATTTTTAGTTCTTTCATTCACCACTTTAGGTTTTTTTCCTTCAATTTCTATCTAAGAAGCTCCATTCTTGTAATTTCCTTTCTCTTGGCTCATATGACCTTTCAAAATCAATGGCACTGGTTTTCAAAAATTCCCTGCAACTCCGCTGTCTAAAACCACGATGGCTAACAAGATTGGATTCTGCCTGCAGAGTACTCTGTATCTGACAATTACCCAGTGGCATTCAAGTGTGTGTGGCTTCTGTCTGATAAAGCACCAGCATTTTTCCCGAGCAAGAGTTGAATGGTATGGAAGATTTGTTGCCTTTATTCCTGTGAAGAAGAAAATCATCCTAAAGGATATTTTCCAAGTTTTATTAGAAAGTGAAAATCGAAAGAACTGTGGATGCTGTAAATCAGGAACAAAAACAGAAGCTGCTGGAAAAGATTAGCAGGTCTGGCAGCAACTGTGGAGAAAAAAAATCAAAGTTACCATTTCGGGTCAGGTGACCCTTCCTCAGAACCTTCTGAGGAAAGGTCACCGGGCCTGAAATGTTAACTCTGATTTTTTCTTTACAGATGCTACCAGATCTGCTGAGCTTTTACAGCAACTTCTGTTTTTGTTCTGTGTTATTAGAAAGTAACTCTGGTCATTTTGTTTCAGACATTGAATGCAACGTCAGGAATTGTTTAGGCAAATTTCCCCATTGTTTAATATCATACTCAAAGATGATTTTGTCAGGGTTGTTTAACTGGTCGGTCTTGTTTTTCATTACAGCTGCAATTGAGTTGTAGCTTTGACTCCATGCATGGCTTCCTCGTCAATTGACTGGATTCTGAAGGTGGTTTTCCAATTTGAAGGACTTTACTGTATGAGATACCAAGTCTTGGATGCCAAGATATGCTCCTTGGACACCTTTGGAAAAATCAGGGACACTTGAGGCTGGGGAGATGTTGATATTTGGGATCTGGTGAATTCTTGGGATTGTTAACAGTAGAGAAAAATTTACTTAAAAAGTGCACAAGCCTCTTGGAATTGCCAAATCTGTCCAGAACTGTCAAATTTGTTTTAATGAATGGAAGTGTTTATTGTATACAATAGATAACTATGATAAAGACCACTTTATCATTTTCTCCTGTGCCTAGGTACTAGCAGATACAAAGTGAGTTAGCATGGTAGATGTAGGAGAAAAGGTGAAACTATGGTTTGGGATGAGTTGGCATTAGGTTAGCAGAGGAAATTCAAGGCACCATAGGCAATTGGCGAGGGGCATGGAGTGGCACTGGGATAAGGAACCATGACAGTTCCTGGACATGATGTGGCATGTTGGGGCAGCACGGTGGCTTAGTGGTTAGCACTGCTGCCTCACAGCGCCAGGGACCCAGATTTGATTCCACCCTCAGGTGACTCTTTGCGTGGAGTTTGCACATTCTCCCAGTGTCTGCATGGGTTTCTTCCGGTTTTCTCCCACAGTCTAAAAGATGTGCAGGCTAGGTGAATTGGCCATGCTATATTGCCCGTAGTGTTCAGGGATGCGTAGATTAGGTGGATTATAGGGGGATGGGTCTGGGCAGGATGCTCCTACAGTTGGTGTGGACTTGTTGGGCCGAAGGGCCTGTTCCACACTGTAGGGATTCTATGATCTATGACGATGAGGTGGCATGGGTGGGGAGTGTGGGAGATGAGGAGGAAATGAGGGTTAAGTCCAAAAGAACACTTTTTCTTCTGTTTTAGTTTTGGCACACAGGGGGCAAAGACAGGCTTTCCACACAACCTACTATGGCACGTGGCAACCTCTTCAGCACTTCATGGATCATCCAGGCCAAATTTCAATACAACACAAAATGGGGATTATAGGTGGCTACTGTTAAAAGGTTGTGACCATGGAGTTGGAAGCTGTCCTGTCTCTATAGGCTAGACCCGCTCACAAACAGTGATGTCTCAGACAACACAACCTGAAAAGCAGTGATTGAGAGATGGGTCCATTAAAAATGTGTGAACCATTTATGTGATTAGAAACAGGTAAATCTAGACTAAATTCTAGAGGAGGATAAGGGGACATTGGTTCAAATGAAGAATAGGTAAATTAAGGACTGAGATTAAGAAATCCTACATCAAAAGACTGATCAGAACAAACTTTCAGGAAGAGTAGCGTCAATCTAGTAATCTCAAAAGAAACAATTTCGCAATGAAATGGATGGAGTTTAAGATGTTTCTGGCAATATACCATAACATTGCATGAATAGCTGTCCTCATTCAAGTTTGTCTAGTGATAATGTAAAAATAGATCTGCTAATTTGAGGCTCACATATTTATTCAAATGTTCTTACAGAGTAATACAATTTGACATAATATTTTGTTAACAAGGACTGAAATTCTACATTCAATATTGGTAATGCTAAACTTTGTTTTAATGCCAAGAAACAGTTTTAAGTAATGGAGATGGTGCTGAAAGCATTGACCAGCCATATATTTATAAATATCAGTTGTAATCCAGTACTGCAGCAATTCAGTATAATTTATAACTCTATCCAATTTTGTAACACATGCTAAGTAACTCTTTTAGCCTGATGAATGTCTGATTTATGTATGGTATTTCCTCAACCAGAATGATTGAAGAGTGGGGATAGTTGCATCAATTCAATGATGCAACTAAAACAGTTAGAATAATTGTTCATCTGTATACTTCACAAAGTCTGAAAATTAATTTAAAAAGTATCTTCCCCCACTGGCTGAATTTTTGCAAAACTTGCAAAGAAAGGGCAGGACGGTGGCTCAGTGGTTCGCACTGCTGCCTCACAGCACCAGGGACCTGGGCTCAATTCCACCCTTGGGTGACTGTCTGTGTGGACTTTGCACATTCTATGTGTCTATGTAGGTTTTCTCCGGGTGCTCTGGTTTCCTCCCACAGTCCAAAGATGTGCAGGCCAGATGGATTGGCCGTGCTAAATTGCCCAGTGTTCAGGGATGTGTAGATTAGGTGGGTGAATGGGTCTGGGTGGGATGCTCTGAGTGTTGTTGTGGGCTTGTTGGGCCGAAGGGCATGTTTCCACACTGTAGGGATTCTACGATTCTCCCAACTTCCACCAGACAGAAATTATGAGTAATTCAAAGAGTATCATGAAATGCTAAGGCCTGTAACATTATTAAACCCCCCACACTCTACTAACCCGGTTTTTAATAGCAACATAGAGCCTTATTTTCACGTTCCCACGTATGTCCTGTACTTACAAAGCAGGACAAATCCACCCAGCCAATTACCGACCCATCAGTCTACTCTCAATCATCAGTAAAGTGAGGGAAGGTGTCACCAACAGTGCTATCAAGCAGCAGCTGCTCAGCAATAACCTGCTCAGTGAAGCTCAGTTTGTGTTCCACTAGGGCCACTCAGCTCTTGACCTTTTTATAGCTCGGTTCAAACATCGACGAAAGAGCTGAATTCCAGAGGTGAGGTGAGAATGACAGCCCTTGACATCAAGGATACCTTTGACTGAGTGTGGCATCAAACTCTAGCAAAACTGAAGTCAGTGGGAATCATGGAGAAAAACTCTCCACTGGATGGTTGTCATACCTGACATAAGGGTTTTACCTGGTTTTAGGTCAGTCATCTCAACTCCAGGACATCTCTGCAGAAATCCCTCAGGAATTTTCCTAGGCCCAACAATCTTCAGTTACTTCATCAATGACTTTCCCTCCATCAAATGGTCAGAAGTCGGATGTTCACCAATGATTGCACAATATTCAGCACCATTCACAACTCCTCAGATGCTGAAGCAGTCCATGCCTAAATGCAGCAAGACCTGGTCAACGTTGAGGCTTGCGCTGACAAGTGGCAATTGTCATTGCTTGGCACATGTGTGCTGCCAATCTCTGGCAAGAAACAATCTTACCATCATCCCTAGGCACTTTCATGGCATGACCATCACTGAATTCCCTCTTTCACAATGTTCTGGTGGCTAGCATTGACCAGAAATTCAAAAGGACACCACCCATGCTCAGTAGCAACAGTGTATACCATTTACAAGACATGTGCCCAACCACTGACACTGCATGGTCTCTACGCCACCAACTCACTCACTTGGACACCTCTTGAACTGTACCAACACTAATTGTGGCATTTCATCTCATCTCACCTAACCCCTCCCTTTCACTTATTCCATGAGAAAATGGCTCAAAGTGGACAGAAATAGACAATACTGGTGGTGGGGTCCCAGAGATTCACCTCCTCATTTCCTATAATAAGGGGATATTTGCCCTAGCTGGTGAGGACTGTAATTGTTCATGTGGTCATGCTGAAACGTCCATGTTCCAGCACCTAAGTATCAATCATTACTCATTACTGTGCTGCTCTTCCATTACCACCACTGTGAATGTATTCCTAACACACCTGAACACCTACCCGTTTTCTACGCTTCATTCTTTTTATCCTTACATATTGTTTTGGGACCCCTTGACCGAAGGACGTCTCCCTTTACCTGATTGAGGATTAGTCCACTTAGATTTTGAGATATGGCCATCTGCTGGAAGAAAATGCTGACAACTGTGACAAGTCACCTGGCTTGAAGTCTGCACTAAACGGTAAGGCAAAACAGAAGGACCATGAATCTTAAAGCTCTGGCTCGGAGTGTAAAGCACAAAAAGGTTAAACAAGGCAGCGATGTTATGAGCATCCAAGTAGATCCGGAGAGAGTGTGTGCAAAGAGAGCAAGCAAGGAGCTCTGAGACACCCACTGGTGGACTTGTAAGCTGGGTGCTTGTCTCCGTGTACAAAATGTCCTGGCAGCAGAATTCCAGCACAAGCTGCCACTGTCCTCCTAAGTGCAACATTGAAGTGCAAAAACATATTGTAAGTGAGTTAGAGATGTGCTATGACAGTGTGGTGTTAGAAATTGGGATCCCTCTATTACTGAATTTTCCTAGTATTTACTGTGTACCGTGAGATATCATTGAATCACTCTTACAGCAGCAACTAACTTTCCAAATTTCTAATACCTGAAAACAGAGACGTATCACAAGAATCACTACATCACAATGCTCCATTTAATGAGTTTCAACAATTTATCTGGCACCCTTTGTACCCTATTCTCACATTGTTTGGGAAAATGGAATGTTGTAGTCTTAGGAGGTCAACTAACTTTCAGATGAAGGCGAACTTTCAGTCCTGAAGAAGGGTAATATCTGAAACATTAACTGCTCCTTTCCTCCAGATGCTGCCTGGCTTGCTGTGTTCTTCCAGCCTTCTGTTTGTCTACCTTTCAGGTGAAAGCAGGCAAGGGGCCAACAGTTGCCCTGACGTCTCAAGTCTTGGCTGAGAGAGTTTAGACAAACGATTGACATAAAATGCCAGCCTCTTCAACAGGCGCAAAAGGAAAGACTGAGGGAGAATTGAGAGGACCGAGCCACGACCTTCTTGGAAGAAGACCAGGAGTTCTCCGATAACAACCCGAGGGAAGAACAAAGACTGTTACTGCCAAAGACTGCAGTCCCTTACTTGAAAACTGCTCCATTCTACAGAAAGCCTTTGGGGGTTGCTAAAGTGTTTGCATCTGTCACAGGTCACAGATTTCATTTCTTTGTCTAATTGAATGCTGCATTGTATTTAAAATGCCGCTTTTCAACAAATTGCATAAAATTTTTGAAAATTACTTATAAATAGTTGATTGACTCTACTAGGTAACAGTAATCACAAATGCTCCAAAAGCAACAGCAGTGCGGCTTGTATGTGTCCAATGCCAAGGTTCGTCAACAGGAGAGTGTGGGCTGTTGCAGCCTGGGAAGGGTGCTCTGGAATGTTGATGACTGTTGTCGAAGACGGAGGCCCAGAGGAGTGAGTGGCGAGCTGGAGTTGCCAGGTACCCACTCTGACTTTCATGTCAGGAATTGCCACTGTATAATTTCCAACAGGTGGGTGGGAAAATGAGAAACTGCACACCAAGGTGAGGTTAGGTAACAATGGCATTCTAATGGATGCAAATAGGTTGCTCTCTACTCACTAGTGAGATTATTACCTCACCATTCAAAATTTTGCTATTGAATCAGATATTTTGCTCTCAATAATGACAATCTCATTTCTGACGATCTCCCCCTATTTTCTGAATTGTCTCATCAAAGTACACATCATTCAAATTCCATCCTCAGAAATGTATGCATTATGTTCGCTCAACATATTCCCTTCCTTTTCTCTGTACTTCCTACTCCCTCACCGAGGACGTTTCACAAACTCGCTTGCTACATCAGTGTGGAAGGTAGAATTTCCTCCATAGTGTCACAGTTATTCAGAAGACTGATTTATTTTGTGCATTTTGGTCTATAATAATTCTTTGCAGCATCTCTACTAAAACCTCCAAGAAGATTCTCATCTGGAGCTTGAGATCACCCTGCAACCTTATCTATCCTTCTCTAAGCACATTTCAGCGTTTTGACCTTCCAGTTCAACAACAATGGCCTCCTGCTTATTTAGTATTCCCTCTATTCCACATTTGCTCACAATTCCATCATTTTCTGGGAATCCTACCTTTAGCATTCTTAATCCCTACTTGCTTTCAAAATTTTCCATTTTGACAATGCTTTTTTGAGATATCTTCCTCCCACCCAGACCTTTCCCTGAGATATCTCCCACTTACCAAGTACTAAAGAAATATGTGGTTATGCCTGTTTACAGAAGACATCATGGAAACCTGAATAAAATAACACAATAATGTATTTTGTGTCCTGGAGTCCTCGTACTGCTTCCTCCATTCCTACTAATAATGGAATAAATAGTGTCCCAAGCACAAAAGAGGAAATGCAACATGAATGATGCAATTTGGTCAGATATTATACCTGCAAATTCTACCAAATGAAATAATTATATCAGACTTAAAAAATAAATTTCCATTAGAGTTATTTTAATTTATATTAGCTTGTAACATAACATTCAAAAGTATTGGCAGATACTTGGACTGTAATTTATTCAAACGACCAAGAAAGTACCTTACCATTTTAAATCAAAATTAAGGTCGATAAACCAGTGTGAAACATCTTGAGCCAAAACAGCAATAGTCATTTTTCAACAATACCCAAGTACCAAATGCGTACTTACAATACCATTGATCATATTTTTCAAGACAGATTGTGAATTATGTGCTATTACTCCTAATCTACAGATCATCATCCTAAAAAAACGAGCTTGCCTTAAGCAGGAGGATTATTCTCAACAGTCTACTGTCTTAGAGTCATAGAGTCACACAGCACAGAAACAGACCCTTCGATCCAACTCGTCCATACTGACCAAGTTTCCCAAACGAAGCTAGTCCCATTCGATTATGTCTGGCCCGTTTCTCTCTAAACTTTTACTGTTCATGTATCTGTCCAGATGTCTTTTATATGTTGTAACTGTACTTACATCTACTACTTCCTTTGGCAGTTCATTCCGCATATGAACTACCCTCTGTGTGAAAAAGTTGCCTTTCAGGTCCCTTTTAAATCTTTCTCCCCTCACTTTAAAAACATGCCCCGTAGTTTTGAACTCTCCCACCTTTGGGAAGAAATCTTTGCTTATCACCTTCACAGTGCCCCTCTCAATTTTATAAACCTCTATAAATGTCACCCCTCAACTTCTTACGCTCCAGCGAAAAAGTCCCAGCCTATCGAGCCTCTCAAACTCTCCAATCCCGGCAACATCCTGGGAAATCTTTTTGATATATCTTTTCTAATAACGTCCTTCATATGGCAGGGCAATCAGAACTGTACACAGTACTTTAAATATGGCCTCACCAACATCCTGTACAACCACAATATGACGTCCAACTCCTATACTCAATGGTCTGAGCAACGAAAGCAAGAATGCCAAACGTCTTCTTAACTGCCCTGTTGACCTAAGACACAATTTTCAAAGAATTATGTACCTGAACCCCTAGGTCTCTGTTCAACAACACTCCCCAGGGCCCCACCATTAACTGTGTAAGTCCTGCCCTTGTTTGCTTTACCAAAATACAATACCTCGTATTTATCCAAATTAAACTCCAAACATTGTCAATATTGACAACACTCTCAGTATTATAAAAGCAAAGAGACTCTTAGTGTGCAGAAAACACAGTGAAGCACTTACATGAGTAAATTGCTGAAAAAATAGCATTAATGCACAAGCCCCAACTTCCTATTTCAACACCTCGCTCGTAAGTAATGTATGAGGTGGAGTTGTGTTCTGCATATGGATTTCCTTTATACATTACCTGAGAGATTTAAATAAAGAAATCAAGTCAAATTACTACAATAAAATTATGAATATAATATACTGTTACATTAAAAAGTCCTCTTCTTGAGCAAAATAGAAAGAAAAATTGAGGGAGCTACTTTTCTAAACTCATAAAAGTCAAGATTATTGTATCCAGCTAGGATTAATGAAAATAAGAACATAAAGAATATGACCTGGAATAGACCCTTTGGCCCACTCTGCCATTCAACAAGATCTTGGTGGATCTTCTAAATCAGCACAAAAAGCTACTAACTTCTTTCTTGAGTACAATCAATGAATGAGCATCCCAATGAATAGCATGTTGCAGGTGGGAACACTCTGAAGCAGGTGGGATTTGACCCAAGCCTTCTAGCTCAGAAGCAAGGACACTACCACAGAACCACAAGGCTTCTGAGGTTATGGGCGATCAATTACTATCACTGGATACCAATTTTATAGAGGCAGAGAATTACAAAAATTCATGAAGATTAAATAAAGAAATTTCTCCTCATCTCAATCCTAAATGGTTCGCTCTTTATTTCAAGATCCCATGTTTTAAGTTTTCAGTGAAATCATTTTATGACTATGAACGCTTGAAATACATGAAAGTGGTGAAAGAAACTGCCCCAAGCATCCCAAAATTCACCCATGAAAATTCACTAATGGGAGTGAACAGCCAGAGAAAAATTGCCTATGTGAAGTGAATATGCAGGAAAGGTGAGGAACATGCTGAAGTCGTGAACACGTCAGCATCAAACCTGGGACAGTAACAGCCTGAGAGTGAAGGAGCAGCATGAGTAGGGGAAGCTAGGATCCAACGGCGCAGCATCAGAGTGAGGGGTTGACCCTTTCGAACTGAGATGAGGAGGAATTTCTTCAGCCAGAGGGTGGTGAATCGTGGAACGCATTGAGCCAGAAGGCTGTGCAGGCTGAGTCATTAAGTGTCTTTTAGACAGAGATAGCTAGGTCTTGATTAGTAAAGAGATGAAAGGTTAAGGGGAGAAGGCAGGGGAATGGAGTTGTGAAAAACATTTTAGTCATGATTGAATGGGAGAGCAGACCGGATGGGCCAAATGGCCTAATTCTGTTCCTATATCTTACGGATACGACGTAAACACCATTTTGGGCTGTTTAGGATCTAACATAACCATCTGAATTTTAGGGCATACGCCTCTTTTTATAAAACCAATTATCTTTTTAAGCAGCTAAATCAACTTGTCCACTTTCAGACTTTCATCAACAAGCCAATAAATTTTTCTGTTCCTGGATCCTAAGTAAAATTGTGCCATTTAGTTTGTACTAACCATCCTCAATTTTCAATTAAAAAGATATCATTAAATTCTTCTTTGAATTAAACTCATCTGCTGTGTGCCTGCCTATTTAGCCATCTACATCCTTCTGAAGTTAACTGCTACAATCCTTGCTGTTCACCATGTTTCAGAATTTCATGTCTCCTGAAAGCTTTGAAAATATATACCTGAGTTCAGAACATAGAATGCTACTTAAAGGTATTACTCACTAACACTGCATGGTCAGCTTTGTCTGCCTCTGTGCTTTGGCACCCACAGTACGTTAAACTTTCCAAAAAACCCAGAGTGTACTGTACCCATTGTCCCAAATGTTTTTTTCTGACTGGGCCAGGTAAATTTATTTGACTGAGTCAGGTTTTAAGTGATCTCCATCTTCTACAGATATCAGATTAACTGGTCCAAGTGAAGTTATTGTTAGGCCATGGCGTGCACATACCCAGTTTGCACAAGGTAAAAGAATCATGAGCAAAGGTCCAAAACTAGAGGGCATGGTTTAAGGTGAGAGGTGAAAGATTTAAAAGGGACCTCAGGGCCAAGATTTCCATGCAGAGGGTAGTGCGTGTATGGAAATGAACTGCCAGAGGAAGTGGAGGAGGCTGGTACAATTACAACATTTAAAGGGCGTCTGGATGAGTTGGAAGGGTTTAATGGGATATGGACCAAATGTTGGCAAATGGGACTAGATTAATTTAGGATATCTGGTTGACAGTTGGACTGAAGGGTCTGTTTCCACGCTGTACATCTCTCTCCATGACTCTAACACGAAGACTGAAAATGATGCTGGAATTAAATTGTACATTTTCATCTTCTCATCTCATTTTATATTGCTCAGTACTTTATAAACATGTTTAAAAACTCCCATGCTGACTTTGACAAGTGACCTCCTGTGGTTGGCAAATTTTCCAGTTCCAGTCCTGAGGGTGTTGGATTACTGAAGTACAATCTTTAGTAGTTTTAATATTGTCCTCTGCAATGCACACCATTTTGTTGATTTTAAAAGAAACCTATTCACACAGATATTTTATGCCACACCTCTGAAGCAGTTGGGATTTGACCCAGGCCTTCTAGATCAGAAGCAAGGACACTACCACAGTGCCACAGCATCTCTGAGTGTATCAGCAACAAACTACTATCAAAACGTACCCATTTTATAGACTTCTGAGTAGTCTGAAAACTACCGTTCACCAAAAAGTAGGATTTCAGCTTGGTGGACCTTGCGGCACAGTGGCTACCTCAGGCCACAAGGCCCAGTTTTAAGTCCCACCTGCTCCAAAGTTGTGTGATAACATCACTGAGCAGAATGATAGGAAAATATCTAGGAACTCAAGTAAATCAGAACTCACGACCATCTGTACCTTGCGCTAGTCCTTATTGACAGGACAGCCAAACAACTCATGCCATTTGCCCCCACATCCAACTCAACCTGGTTTCACACATCAAACCTGAACCTGCTGGCCAAGAGATAGAGACACTATCACTACACGACATGCCGCTTTACCTTTAGATATTTTCAAATTGGCCTGTTAAGTGATGTTATTTCACACCTTTTGCGCAGGTGGGACTTGGACCCAGGCCTCAGAAGAAGGGACACTACCCCTGCACTACAGGAGCCCACTGTTTCTCTTTGTCTTCATATCCAGAAGTGCAATAACACAACTGAATGGCTTTTCCCATCACCAAATCACCTCATCGCAATTTTTACCTATTAACTACCACTGTCAAATCTGAAGAAGGGTCCCGAACCGAAACAACAGCTTTCCTGCTCCTCTGATGCTGCCTGGCCTGCCGTATTCCTCCAGCTCCACACTGTGTTATGTCAAATCACCTATGTTTCCATTGTTTAATTTATGTGCAGGACCCATCAAGTATGAATAACAAACGTGAGGGAGACTGTTTTCCCTTTATACATATACAGTTATTTAATCAATTAACCCCATTCAGCTGCTTAACTCTTGCCCTACTGACACTTACCACCAGGCTCTGCTTTCAATCTCTTTGCCAAGTTTGTCTTATGTTAACACTTAGCTTTCAAACTTGTGGGCTTCAATATTTACCAATCACTATCTGGGATACTTTATCAAACGTGTTTTAAAAGTTCATAAGGGCATAAGAAATAGAAGTAGTAGCCATTTGGATCCTCAAGCCTGCCCTATAAGATCATGGATGATGTGCCCTAGTCTCAATTTGTGCACCAGCTCCCCTTGCTATCAAATTGCTGATATGTAAAAACCCTCTCTACCTCCTCTTTAAATATTTTCAGTGATCCAACCTCCACAACAGGTCACAGCACAATAAATTGAAAAAAGATATTATTAACCTTTTGTCTTTTTAAATGATAAATATTTGATCAAGGTCAGGGAATGTTTCTCCTAATAGTTATTGGCAGCAAGATCCTGAACCCTTTTTTATGTTCTAGGTCATCACATGGCTACACAGAGGTAATCTTCACCAATCTTGTCAACTAAGCTGAGTGGAAAATGCTCTCTTAAATCTCATTAAGGTCCTTAGCACATAATTTACACAGCTTGATCACAAAGAACTCAGAGAACGCTGTGTTGTTACAAACACAATATTTCAGTTGAGGTAATCATATGATCATATCTGCCTACTCAACTTGAGCTCATCCAAAGCCCAACAATGAGTTGCTCAGTCCTGGTCAAAAGTCCACCTTCAACCCTTACCAACATAAACAGGTTAGATTATCTGATCATAAATTTAAAGTGATAATCAGCCTTCTTTTTTAAGCACTTGATCCTACTGAATGACAGGGTAGGTTGAACGGTCTACTCCTGTTCCTGTTTCCTATGGTGTGATTATGAACTAAGAAGGTGTCTCACCACCTCCTTCTTAAGGGGAATGAGTGATGGCAGTACATGTACATCTTACCATCCATGCTTACACCCTACAAAGGAATAAGGGGAAAAAAAAGCAGAAACTGTTTGCCTGCGTCATGCATAAATAATGCTGCTCTTAATTCAATGGATGTAGAGTGCTTCAGGCATTCTGAAGATGTGCTAAGGCACCAAATAAAATTATTTACACAGAAGAAGTGGCTAGAAAGACCACTGTAGACCTATATCATATAGGCATCCGTGAGAATGAAATGCACAAATTGGTCTTGATTTGGTTTCTTGTTAACAAATGCCATACATAATAGGTGTCAAAAAAGTTCTAAGTAAATTCAAAATAAAGATTAACCAATGCTGTTATTTGTTCTTACTTGCCCTGCGAAGTCAGTGAAGAATAGCATAGTTGAGAGAAACGCTGTCCATCCTATGAGGTGACTAACACACAAGGAACGGTAATGAGATGGCATACTGAGCAGAGCTTTAACTAGTGACTTTAGGGTTATATGTTTTTGCCCCTGAAATCAAATATAAAAATATATTAGTGTCGTTAAATTCACTTTAACCGTTAACCAAATGCTGTTGGTGATCACTTTCAGAGATACTTAGAAAATTTGACGACACAACAAAGGAGATTCAATTAATGCTCCTATTATATGCAGCCAGAAGATGTACTCGTTATAAACAGCTAAAGAATCTTTCCTTATCTTCATCTGTACTTACCGGTTCCATGGTGTACACAGGCATTTTATGAGTTTATAGTCTCCATAAGATTGTGTCCGAATATGATTACAATATGCCAAATAAACATTTCATTGCAGTAAAAGAATCAGTTTGCTTTGACATTTTCTATGATGTTTCAAAGGAATTATTTGCATTATTATTAACTACCAAATACATAAAAATTTAAGATATATTTCATATTAAAAATGACACTTCTGCCTTGTCTGCTCACAGGTAAATTGTTTCCACCATGGCAAATAAGGTAATATGAAAACAAATTGTTTAGAAGACAGTCATCCTTTGATAAACTAAGTTAAAAAAAACTGCTTCCTCATAGCAATGCCTAACTTAAAATAAAGCTCATTAAAGAAAATTACCTTTTCTCCTGATGGGTTAATGCAGGTGATTTGCGAATTATCTTCCAATTTTACCATCACTGATGAAGATCTTGATTTATAAGAATTTTGATCATAGTTACCATTTGCAGGACTCTCGACTGTTCCATAGGTAGGAGTATTATGTTCCAATAAGTATAGCTGTTGATGATCTACATCTTGACCAAATGGAATTTCTGGAATACTGCACATGTGTATTATTAGAAGTACAATGAAAATAATTGCAGCAAAAACGTAAATAACTTGATATTCAGATCCTAGTATCCAACCCAGGGAAGTGTTTCTCCATTCAATAGCACCAAATAGGTAGCCTGCAGCACCTCCAAGGCCTACATAAAGGGAAAGCATATCAATTAACATTTGAGCAATTTGTCTTAAAGCAACTTATTACTGTTTATCCCTATTGCACTGCCACTAACATCCCTTTCAAACAGGTTAGAAAACAATCATTTCTTTTCTCCACTTTTTGAAACAATGGATGCTGGTAATACATTAGCAACTGTCTTGGGGAAATTTCTAAATCTGACAGCCAACGAAACCTGAATTAACAATTCTGAAGCAATTAACACTTTCAGGGAGATAAGATTTTGGTTTTATTGCCCTTAATTGCTGAAAAATGTGGTTTTGGAAGAGTCTATGGAACCTGAGTGCTAACAGCTGTTAACAAGTCTTTCTGGCTATGGTTTTCATTTAAAAATCTTCAGTCAGAAAGAAAAAACCTCCAAAGCTTGCAGTAATGTTGTTAGTTTCTCTCCTGCTCTTGAATGAAGTAATTGGGAAACTGATAAAGTTTCCTAATCTCACTATTTGACTACCTTGACAATTTTGAGAAACTGTGACAACTTTATAAAGACATGAAACTATCTTTATTTTCATCCAAGGTGAAGTTTGCTTGGAAAATCTGCCACTGGTTAGCATTTTGACTAACCAAAATTTCAGTTTTGCCTCTTGTTCTTAGAAATGACTTTTGTTTTATAATAGACAAATTAATTTTGAGTTCATTCAAAGAAACCTGATGAAATTTTGTGTAAATCACTATTATTCTAATATATAATGGCATGAGGGAGGAGAACATGTTGGCATGGATGGAATGTTGGCTGGATTACAAAAAGCAGAAAATTGGTCTGAATGGTCTTTTTCAGGTAAGTGATGTGCCACAGATCTCAGAGCTGGAACCTCAGATTTTCCATTTATATAAATGATTTTGCTGAAGGGATCGAAAACTATGTTTGCCAAATTTGCTGATGACATAACCATAGGTAGGGAAATAAATTGTGAAGCCGTGTGGTTACTACAAAGGGTATTAATGCGTTAAGTGAGTGGACAATGATGTAGTATCGTGTGGGAAAATGTGAAGATGCCCATTTCGGAAGGAAAAATGAAAGACATATACAAAGGTTGAGAGGTTGCATGACTCTGAGGGGAAGAGGTATCTGGGTGTCCTCATGCATGAATCACAAATGGTTAATATGCAGCTATAACAAGTAATTTTAAAAAATTATAAAATGTTATAAGTTATCACATGGGGAATTGAATCCAAAAGTAGGCAAGTTATGCTTCAGTTTGATAGGGCACAGGTGAGAGTGCATTTGGAGTACTGTGCACAGTACTGGGTACCTTATTTAAGGAAGGTGTAAATGTGTTGGAAGCAATTCAAAGTAGGATCATTCGACTAATCCTTGGAATGGTCAGGTGTCTGGGCAGATTAAGCTGGTATGTACTGGAGTTTAGAAGAGCAGGAGGTGACTACATTGAAACAATGATCTGATTGAATGGTAGACCAGACTCAAGGAGTTGAATGGCCTTCTGTTCTCAGTGAGACTGATGATGTGACATGTGGAGCTGTGGGACTTGATTACTTGTGCATATTTTCCATTCCAATCATAACATGTTTTTGTCAACCATGGCCAAAATGTTCTTTTTCATGTTCATCACAAAGTAAAAATAATTTTTTTTTGCACAAGAACAAAATATTGTCAATGTCAGAAAGAACAAAGAACTATAAAGCACAAGAACAGGCCATTCGGCCCTCCAAGCTTGTGCTGATGCATCCTGCCCTTCCATACCAAAACTGTCTTCACTTACAGGATCTGTATCCTTTATTCCTTTCCTACTCATGTATTCATCCAGGTGCTTCTTGAATGCTGCTGTTGTGTCTGCTTCCACCACCTCCTCTGGCAGCATGTTCCAGGCACTCACCACCCTTTGTGAGAGAAACATGCCTTGTACATCTCTTTTAAACATCTCCCCTTAACAGCTTGAACCTGTGCCCCCTAGTAATTGACCCCTCCACAGTGGGAAAAGCCTCATACTTTCCACTCTATCCTTGCCATTCACAATCTTGTAAACTTCTATTAGGTCTCCCTCAACCTCCTGCACTTCAGTGAAAACAAACCCAGTCTATCCAACCTTTCTTCATACTTAAAAAAACCCATACCAGGCAATATCCTGGTAAACATTTTCTCTACCCTGTCTAAAGCATCTACATCCTTCTGATAGTATGGTGATCAGAACTATATGCAATATTCCAAGTGTGATCTAACTGAAGTTCTCGAAAGCTGCAGCATAACTTGCTGAACCTTATACTCAATGCCCCTTCCAATGAAGGCAAGTGTACCATAGGCCTTTTTTACTACCTTATCTACCTGCACTGCAACCTTCAGTGATCTGTGGACCTGCACACGTGGATTCCTCTGCATATCAATACTCCTAAGGGTTCTGCCATTCACTGTATAATTTCCATTTTTTCTTGACCTTCCAAAATATATCACCTTCACATTTATCCAGATTAAATTCCTTCTGCCATTTTTCTGTCCATGCCTCCGATTGATCTACATCCTGCTGTATCCTCTGACAAACCTCCTCACTATCCTCAGCTCCACCAATCTTTGTATCCTCTGCAAACTTACTAATTAGACCAGCCATCTTTTCCTCCAAGTCATTTATGAAGACCATGAACAGCAGAGGCTTCAGCAGTGATCCCTGTGGCAACACCACTCGTCACAACCCTCTATTCCAAAAAGCATCTTTCCATTGCTACCCTCTGTCGTGTATGACTAAGCCAGTTTTGTATCCATCTTGCCAGCTCACCTGATACCATGTGACTTCACCTTTTGTACCAGTCTGCCATGAGGGACATAGAAACTTAGAAACATAGAAGATAGGAGCAGGAGGAGGCCAATTAGCCCTGATGAGTCTGCTCCACTATTCATCACAATCAGGGCTGATCCTTTTATTCGTTAATGTGATGAGGATGTCACTGGCTAGGCAGCATTTATTGCCCATCCCTAATTGCCCAGAGGGCAGTTCAGAGTCAACCACATTGCTGTGGGTCTGGAGTCACATGTAGGCCAGACCAGGCAAGGATGGCAGTTTACTTCCCTAAAGGACATTGGTAAGCCAGATGGGTTTTTCCAACAATTGACAAGGGGTTCATGGTCTTCATTAGACTTTCAATTCCCAATTTTTTTTTGATTTCAAATTCCACCATCTGCCATGGTGGGATTCGAACTCGGGTCCCCAGAATGTTATTTAGTTCTCTGGATTAACAGTCCAGCGATAATACCACCAGGCCATTGCCCCCCCCTTTCATTGAACTCAATAGTCTAATCTTGCTTACTCCCCACAACCTTTATTCCTATTCACCCAAAGTGCTATATCTAGCTGCCTCATGAATACATTCAATGTTTTGGCATCAGATACTTCCCATGATAATGAATTCCACAGACTCACCACTCTGAGTGAAGAAATATCTCCTCATCTCCGTCCTAAATGGTCGACACTGAATCCTCAGACAGTGACCCCTAGTTCGGGACACACCTACCATTGGGAACATCCTCCCTGCACCTACATTGATGTCACTGGCTCTGAACTGCCCTCTGGGCAATAAATGCTGCCTAGCCAGAGATGCCCTCATCCCATGAATGAAATAAGAAAGAAAAAAAGTTCTCTGCCTCACGAAGTACCTCAGTGACTCCACCAGCCACTTGAACCCGGACGCCCATTGGTCAAGCTTGTGCAGCCAGTGACACTTCCTAAACATGGGCTCTCTGGGTCAAATGAAATACCCATCACTCCCCAAATACCACAGGTTGGCCATTCTACTTAGCTGAGCTGCTCAGTCATATGTTTAAGCTAACTTTTAAGTTAGTTTACCTTTATTTACTTAAACCTTATTTTTGTGCTATTAACTATAAATTGAAGATTAGTAGAATGTAGACTTTTCTTTGCCTTTACTCACAAATCAGCTTCTCTCCTGTGCCTGAGAATTCTTACTTTCTCTGTGCTAGAGAAATCTTGTGGACCTGATGATCTACAGCCCTGAGTGTGCAGCTGTCAGTGTATCAGATACATTGGTGGTGATCTTTCAAAATTCTACTGACTCTGGCATGTTTCCCTCAGATTGTAAGGTAGCAAGTGTAATTTAAAAGAGGGAAAGAGAAAAGAAGGAAGTACAAACCAGTTAGCCTAACAACAGTTGTGAAGATAATACTAAAATGTTTGGACACAGGGAGTGTTATCAAGACACAGTGGTTGAAGAAGGCAGTTCTCCACCACTTTCCCAAGGGCAATTCGGGATGGGTAATAAATGCTGACCCAGTCAGTGTTGCCAAATGAATAAACTGATACACAGAGAGATCTAAGTGTTCAGGCCCATTGTACCCTGAAGGTGGCAACGCAGGTCAATAAAGTGGTCAAGAAGGCATATGGCATGCTTTCATTCATCGGACAGGATATTGAGTACAAGAGGTCATGTTACAGTTGTATAGGACTTTGGTTCGACCACATTTGGAAAACTGCATACAATTCTCGTCGCCACATCACCAAAAAGATGTGGATGCTTTGGAGAGGGTGCAGAGGAGATTCACCAGGATGTTGCCTGGTATGGAGGGGGCTAGCTATGAAGGGAAGTTGAGTAGATTAGGATTATTTACATTAGAAAGATGGAGGTTGAGGGGGGACCTGATTGAGGTCTACAAAATCATGAGAGGTATAGACAGGTGGATAGCAAAAAGCTTTCTCCCAGAGTGGGGGACTCAATTACTAGGGGTCACGATTTCAAGGTGAGAGGGGAAAAGTTTAAGGGAGATATGCGTGGAAAGTTCTTTATGCAGAGGTGCCTGAAATGCATTGCCAGCGGAGGGATACAGATCCTTGGAAAATAGGCAACAGGTTTAGATAGAGGATCTGGATTGGCACAGGCTTGGAGGGCTGAAGGGCCTGTTCCTGTGCTGTAATTTTCTCTGTTCTTTGTTGAAAGAAAAGGAGGAAGAATGGGAGTATCAGGGACAACCACAGAGAAAAAGGCTTTTCCTTTTCCTAATTCTAGTTTGATGTGTCTTTTTAAAAATCACATTTTGAAAGTATGAAAATATAAAAGAAACAGACAGGAAGGGGAAAGTACAAGGTGGGTGGGTGGGGGCAACTGAAGTACCCTCTATCACCCTACCTTGAACAGGGATGGGACAGTGAATGATGGATTAAGAATGAAGTGAGCAACTACACAGCAGAGATGGTAAAGATGATGCAAGATTAAAATGAATTATTCCATCGGGGAAAGGTAGAGACAACAGGGATCGGGGTCAGTTCGAAGAAACATGAGTGAAATCGAAGCTCAAGCAAGGACTTGCCGGGAAACAACCGGCTGAGGAGGGAATGCAATGGGAATCAATGAGTACCACATTTTTCCTGCAATCTACCATAGTTTCCCATATTAAACACTATGTCCTACCTAAAAATAAAGAAAAAATGGTCAGGTAGGAGAAGAACAGAAGAAAAAGAGCTAATGACAAGAGATGGACAGACGGGGAAAGATGAAAGCATAAGATATTGGAAAAAGATTAACTATTTCCCCAATTATTCTATATACTTTAAATTGTTGGAAAACCTACGCTCAGTGTAGACTAAATTCAGTCAATATTTCGCAAATTATTTCAACAATAATAAATCGACGAATTCTTTTATACGTGAAAATTAACTGCTTTACGTCTCTGGCTGATACCTCACGAGTTGAGTTCTGCTGACGCCAAAAAGAGACTCGTGATAATTGCATGTTGCCAGCTGCCGGCATTGAGAGGAAAGCACTCACCAGTTAACAGTGCGTGGAAGTGTAAGGCTTTCTCTTTATCCTCATGGGAGCACACATCAAACAAATATGCTTTGATAGGACTGTCGATGAAGTCAGCCGAGAAGTCAAAGACGATCACGCCGAAAACAGTAATCAGGACGCCCCAAATATGCCTTTGTTTCCTGTTTTTTACGGTGGCTAAAACATTTTTTTTTCAATTAGATCATTCATCCCGAAGGTTTCTCGAAAGATTTGAGTTTAAAGTTATTTGAGTAAATTCGCAGTGTGCATTTTCCCTCCGGCTGACCCCTTGAAGAGAGTATAACTACAATAGTTACAGATAGTTACAATTACTTTCGGAACGTTTAAGCTACTTAGTATCCAGACGAGTCAGATGTAGCTATTTTGTGAGCTCAAGAATCACCGTTCAGATGTTTACACTATTGAGGTGTGTGAACTGCGAGCATCTAAGAGTAGTGATGCGAAAAATGCATGATTAGAAAGTTCTGTTTGAGACTAGGCTGCAGTTGCTTAACTCTCCAGCACATTCTAGAGCACTTTCCAGGGTAAGTGCAGTTAGATACTTGCCTGTTACCAACGCGTCTCCGTTCAGAAACAGAGTCATTCCGAGCACCATCAGGATCCCCAGCGCCAAGATGTAAGGTCTCCTCCTGCCCAATTTCGAGCGGCAGTTGTCGCTGGCGGAGCCGACGATGGGTTGAAGGATGAAGCCCAGGCAGGGGCTGATGAGCCACACCAGACTATAGAGGCTCGGCGGGAGCCCGACACTGAGCAGCACCGGGGTGGCGAAAGCTCCTTCTGCAGCGTAGCAGAACTCCCTGCCAAACATCAGGCCGCTGTGCATGAGCAGCCTGAGCGGGGACCTCCTGGGAGGCTCTGGGGGACCACTGAGGGTCACCTCTGCTGAGCTAGTGGTCCTATTCTCCGCTTCAGGCAGCAGGCTGCCAGTATCCCTAGGTACTGCTGCTGAACGGGTCATCGCTCTATCCCTTGAATACTAACAGAGGTTGCTGGAAAAGCTCAGCAGGTCTGGCAGCATCTGTGAAGGAGAAAACAGAATTAACGTTTCGGCTCCGGTGACCCTTCCTCAGAACTGATGGTGGCTGGGAAAACGTCAGTTTATATGCAGAAAATAGGGAGGGGGTGGGGTGGGGAGTAAATGATAGGATAGAGCCCAAAGAGAGAGAAAGACAGTTGACTAGACAAAGGAGTTGATAACGATCAGGCTGGGAGGGTGAATAGTTGTTAATGGGGACTGTTTAGTGCAAGACTAGAGATTGGAACGGAAATCCGGTTGGAGGAGCAGAACTTCTTCAAGGTGGGCATGCCTGGAAGAGATGTGGCAGTGAGTTAAATACTAAATAAATAAATATCGCTTACTTCTTCACCTTCTTCCTGGCACATCACTCTTCGGGGGTCACAGCAGAGATATTAACAACTCCCATGTGACACAGGAAACGCCAGGCAGACCAGACTGAGGCACAACACAAACCCCTCAGCATTTGGGCAGTCACCAGTTCGTTAAAACTTGCGTAAACGTCTGCAAATCAGCCGCACAGTGATGTGTGGAAGTTCCACTAACCTCCTCTCATGTAAACTCTGAAGCAACGTTGTTATGATATTTATCATTCATTTTGATATATAACACAATGGATGTTGCAGATCTGGTTATGATACCGTGAACAATGCATTTGTGTCACTACATCTTTGCCCCCAACTTTCAATACAAAAAGGCAATATTTACAATCTGTTACCAACTGAAAGGCTTTGTCTGAATGGGGACTGGAGGGGATTCAATAGTAACTTTCACAGAAGAGGGTACAGACTTAAGGAGGAGTGTGTTGGGTGGGCAATGCATTTGTGTCACTACAGCTTTCCCTTCAAACTTTGATTTGATTTATTATTGTTATGTACTGAGATACAGTGAAAAGAATTGGTGTGTGTTATCCAGACGAAGCATCCCTTACATAAATGCATCAGGGTAGTAGAACAGAATCAAAAACAAAGTTGCTGGAAAAGCTCTGCAGGTCTGGCAGCATCTGTGAAGGAAAAAAACAGAGTCAACGGTTTGGGTCTGGTGATCCTTCCTCAGAACTCTGGACTCCAGAGTTTGTTTTTGTTCCGGATTTACAGCATCTGCAGTTCTTTCTGTTTAATAGAACAGAATGTAGAACAGAGCATTACAGCTACAGAGAAGGTGCAGAGAAAGGTCAACTCCAAATATATGAGAGGTTCATAAGTCTGATAACAGCAGGGAAGAAGCTGTTTGTAAATCTGTTTGTACCTGTTTTCAAACTGTTGCATCTTCTGCCTGATGAAAGAGGGTGGAAGAAAGTATAACCAGGTGGGAGGGGTCTTTGATTATGCAGTCTGCTTTACTGAGGCAGTGGGAAATGTAGACAGAGTCAATGGATGGAAGGCTGTTTTTTGGAGACACGCTGTGGAGCTGGAGGAACATAACGAGTCAGGCAGCATCAGAGGAACAGGAAAGTCGACATTTGGTTTTACACAGGCTACTTTTCATGATGGACTGGGATGCATTCACAACTCTCTGTAATTTCTTGCTGGCTTGGGCAGAGCAGTTGCCATACCAAGCTGTAATGCATCTGGATAAAATGCTTTTCTATGTTGCTTCTATAAAAATTGGTAGGAGTCATTGTGGACGTGCTGAATTTCCTTAGCCTACTGAGGAAGTAGAGACGTAGGTGTGCTTTCTTGACTGTAGCATCAAAGTGGATGGACCAGGATTGATCAATCATGATATTTACTCCTTGGAATTTGAAGCTCCATCTCCACGTCAATGCCATTGATACACATAGGAACATGTCTTTACTTCGCTTCCTGAAATAGATGACCAACTCTTTCATTTACTGACATTGAGGGAGAGATTGTTGTTGTTTCATCATGCCACCAAGCTCTCTATCTCCTTCCTGTCTTCTGTCTCACCATGGTGTCATCAGCAAACTTGTAAATGGTGGTAGAGCAGAATTTGGCCACACAATCATGAGTGTATAAGGAGTAAAGTAAGTGGCTGAACAAGAGACACCGATGTTGAGGATTATTGAGGAGGAGGTGTTGTTGCCTATCTTTACTGATTGCAGTCTGTAGGTCAGGAAGTCAAGGATCCATAAGACCATAAGACAAAGGAGCAGAAATTAGGCCATTCGGCCCATCGAGTTTGCTCCACCATTCAATCATGGCTGATAAGTTCCTCAACCCCATTCTCCCACTTTCTCCCCATAATCCTTGATCCCCTTGATAATCAAGAACCTATCTCTCTCCATCTTAAATGTACTCAATGACCTGGCCTCCACAGCCTTCTGTGGCAGTGAATTCCACAGATTCACCACTCTCTGGCTGAAGGAGTTTCTCCTCATCTCCGTTCTAAAAGGTCTTCCCCTTAGTCTAAGGCTGTGCCCTCGGGTCCTAGTCTCTCCTACCAATGGAAGCATCTTCCCAACATCCACTCTGTCCAGGCCATTCAGTATTCTGTAAGTTTCAATTGGTTCACCCCTCATCCTTCTAAACTCCAATGAGTATAGTCCCAGAGTCCTCAAACGTTCCTCATATGTTAAGCTTTACATTCCTGGGACCATTCTTGTGAACCTCCTCTGAACCCGCTCCAGGGCCAGTACATCCTTCCTGAGATATGGGGCCCAAAACTGCATGCAATACTCCAAATGTGGCCTGACCAGAGCCTTATAAAGCCTCAGTAGTACATCCCTGCTTTTATATTCAAGTCCTCTCAAAATAAATGCCAACATTACATTTGCCTTCCTGACTACTGACTCAACCTGCAAGTTTACCTTGAGAGAATCATGGGCGAGAACTCCCAAGTCTCTCTGCACTTCAGACTTCTGAATTTTCTCCCCGTTTAGAAAATAGTTCATGCTTTTATTCTTCTTACCAAAGTGCATGACCTCACACTTTCCCACGTTGTACTCCAGTTGCGGGGATGGGGGGATTTAGTGAGAGGGCAGAGTCCTAGGCCTCGGAATTTGGAGAAATATTTGGTTGGAATTATGCTATGAAAGGCAGAGCTAAAGTAAATAAATTGTACTCTGAGATAGGTGTCTTTGTTATCCAGATGTTCCAGGTGAGTATAGGGCCAAGAACATGGTGTCTGCTGTGGACCTATTGTGATGGTAGACAAATTATAGTGGATCAAGGCAATCTGGGAAGCTGGAGTTGATGTGTGTCATTCCTAACCTCTCAAAATACATCTTAATAATGGCTGTGAGAGCCACTGGGTGGGAGTCATTAAGGCATGCTGCCTGATTTTACTTTGGCATGATAGAGTATGATAGTGGTCTTCTTGAAGCAGGTGAGAATATGACCTCGGAGTAAGGAAAGGTTAAAGATGTCTGAAAATGCTCCCGCCAGCTGGTCCGTGCAGGATCTGGGTGGATAACCAGGGTCTCCAGCTGGGCAGGTCACTTTTCGTGGGTTCACTCCAATAAGTCTGACGTCTGCAGCAGTGATTATGGGTACAGGTGCACCCCAGGCTGTCTGGGCAGGTGTATCATTTCACTGACCTTCTGTTCAAAACGAGCATAGAATGCATTGAGGTCATTGTAAGGGATGCATTGTTGCCAGCAATTTTACTCAACTTCTCTTTGTAGCCCATTATATCATGTAAGCCTTGCCACAGTCGATGTGTGTTCACATGGTTAGTCTGGGACTCTAATTTCATCTGGTATTGTCTATTTGTGTCTCTGGTGACTTTGCAAAAGCCAGTACAAAACTATAATGTTTGTCATAGCTTGTAAACTTAAATGCTTTCCCTGAAATGGGAGTGGAAGGAGATTCAATAGTAATTTTCACATAAGAAGATATGTATTTGAAGGAGGGGTATGTTAGATGGGGGTGAGCATTTATTATAAGACTGTGGGGAAAGAATAGAGAATTGGGACTAAGTAGACAACATTCTAACCAATACAGTCCAGGTATAATGTGCCAAATGACACATCCTTCCATTCTGACTGATTCTATTACTCTAAAAAAACTTGCATTAATTTTGTGCATCACATCCTCAGGACATTTCCAAATACTTTGAATTGCCACATTGCTTTTACAAGTGCAGGGCAGCATTGCAGACAACTGACAAGTGACTGTGTTTTGGTGGTGCTGTTTTTGAAAGGAATGCTAAGAGAATTCACTTCCAATCAGTGGGTGCTATGGGATTTTTGATATCCACTTTAACATATCCTAGCTTAATGTCCCATCTAGTTTTACAAGAATGAATCCAGGAATTGCAAACTTCAGTTATGAAGATAGATTGATGAAATTGGGACTTTTCTACTTGGGCACAGAAAGGCTGGGAGGAGAAAAGACACAGGTTTTCAAAGTCATGATCAAGACGGTAAAGGCAGATAGGGAAAGTCTTTCCCCGCTCACAAAAGAAACAAGAATGAGAGGACATTGATTTAATGTAATCAGCAACAGATGCAAGGGTGAAGCAGAGAAAAACTTATCTACTCAGTGAGTAGTTAAGTAATAGAATGCAATGCCTGGAAATGTGGTGGAAGCAGGTTCAATTGCAGGATTCAAGAGGCTTTGGATGATTATTTGAATAAAAATAACATGCAATGGTACGGAGAGAAAGCAAGAGATTGGCAGGCTGTTGCTTGTTTAATGACCTGGTGCAGACACACTGGGCCAAATGACCTCTTTCCATATCGTGACAATTCTGTGATTCTATGATCTAAAAGATGGTGTCTCCAATAGTTCAGCATTCTTTTAATTAGTATCAGATATGTGCTTAAATCCTGGGAGTGAGATTTGGAAATCATGGCATTGGCACATGCTGCTAATTGATTTAAGGTGTCTTTTATAAATTTAATTGATATTTTTATGGATGTTCTACCAGCAATGGGGACATATCCATGATCCATTCAGTTAAGATTGTTTAGCTCATTAGTTTACAGCATACATAGTATTCCTTCCAGACTTTTGTTTCACATAAACAGCCCATTTAACCTAATATGTTCATACTCATTCTAAGATCATAAGGAAGATGGAAACTAAGTCAATCACTGAAAATGTTCAAAGATAGATGACAATGAGGTTATGAGCTTCATTATCATATGTAAAAATGTAATCCACGTCACCGTGGGATGATTGACTGTTCAGGCATGTTATGACACAACATCTAGGGGAGGTGGCACTTAAACTTAAACCTTTTGGTCCTGAGGTACCACTATGCCAGAAGACCCTTAAAGCACATCAATGACAGTGAGTAGGTGGTTTGGAAGCAAATCTGGGTCAGGAAGAAAATTAACTGTTGCCCTTTTCTCAGTTTAAAATCTCCCCAGAGAATCTGAAAGGGACAGAGACAGGTTATGTAAATAGACAACAAGTTTCCAAATGGAGTATAATGCGTGAAAATGTGAAGTTATTCATTTTGGAAGGAAAACAAAAGAACTAAGTATGATTTAAATGGAGAGAAGCTGAAGAAAGCTGCAGCACAAAGAGACTTGGGATACTCGTGGCACAAAACACAGGAAGCTAGCACACAGGTGCAGCAGGCAATCAGGAAGGCTAATAGGATGTTAGCCCTTGTTACAAGGTGGTTGGAGTATAAGAGTAGGAAACTCTTACTGCATCTGTACAAGGTGATGGTGAGAGCATATCTGGAATACTGTGAGTAGTTTCGGTCCCTTATTTAAGGAATGTATCATTTCATTGGAGGAATTTCAGAGAAGGTTCAGCAGGATGATCTCTGGTGTGGAGCAAAGGCTAAATGGGTTGGGACACTGCTCACTGGAGTTTACAAACATGAGAGGTGATCTCTTTGAAACACATCAGATTCTTAAGGAGCTTAACAGGGTAAATGCTGAATGTTTCTCCTCATGGGAAAGTCTAGGACTGGACGGCATAGTATCAGAATAAAGTGGCATCACTTTAAGACTGAGATTAAGGAGAATTTCTTCTCTCAGAGGGTTGAGTCTTTGGACCTCCTTGCCACAGATAGCTGTGGGGGCACTGTCCTGTATATTTAAGGCTGAGATAGATAGATTCTTGATCTGCAGGGAATCAAGGTTACGGGGAAACGGCACGAGAGAGGACATGAGGAATGTCGGATCAGCCACAATCCTGTTGAATGGCAGAGTGTGCTTAAGGGGAATGGCAGATGGAGTTTAATTTAGATAAACGTAAGGTGTTGCATTTTGATAAGACAAACAAGGGCAGGACTTACACAGTTAATGGTAGGGCCCTGGAGAGTGTTGTCGAGCAGGAAGACCTAGGAGTGCAGGTACATAATTCCTTGAAAGTGGCATCATAGGTAGACAGGGTGGTGAAGAAGGCATTTAACATGCTTGCCTTCATTGGTCAGAGCATTGAGTACAGGAGTTGGGACATCATGTTGCAGTTGTACAGAAGATTGGTGAGGTCACTTTTGGAGTACCATGAACAGTTCTGGTCACCTTGCTATATAAAGGATATTATTAAATTGGAGAGGGTGTAGAAACGATTTACAACAATGTTACCAAGACTGGAGGGTTTGAGTTATAAGGAGATACTGGAAAGGCTGGGGCCTTTTCTCCCTGAAGTGTTGGAGTCTGAGGAGTAGCTGTATAGAGGTTTATAAAACAATGAGGGGAGGGGCATTGATAATCGGAACTGCCAAGGGTAATGAAGTCCAAATCTAGAGGGCATAGGTGTAAGGTGAGAAGGATGAGATTTAAAAGGATCCTGAGGAATAACTTTTTTTTGTACAGAGGGTGCTGCGTATATGGAACAAGCTACCAGAGGAAGTGGTAGAGGTGGGTACTATTACAATATTTAAAAGACATTTGGACAGGTACATGGGTGGGAAAGGTTTAGAGGAATTGGGGCCAAACTCAGGCAAATGGGACTAGTTCAGTTTAGGAAACTTGGTTGGCATGGATGAATTGGGCCAAAGAAATTGGAATTAGAATTCAGTAATGGATGATAATGGAATAGTGTAGGTTAGATGGGCTTCAGATTGGTTTCACAGGTCGGCACAACATCGAGGGCCGAAGGGCCTGTACTGCGCTGTAATGTTCTATGTTCTACATTCTATGTAATTTTAAAAGAAAGTCTGGAATTAAGAATCCACTGAAGACCACAAAACCATTGTCAATTGTTGGAAAAACCCATTTGGCTCACTAATGCCCTTCAGGGATGGAAATCTGCCATCCTCACCTGGTCTGGCCTATGCGTAACTCCAGACCCAGAGCAATGTGGTTGACTCTCAACTGCCCTCTGAAATCACCTAGCAAGCCATTTAGTTCAAGGGAAACTAGCGATGGGCTATCAGTACTGGCCAGCCAGTGAGCCCCGCACATCCCATGTCTGAATTAAAACAACCTACATTTTTGGTCCTAATATAGACCATAATCTCTCACAGTTCAGCCTCTTCCCTTAGAGAGCTCTGCAGTCTCTCAGTGAAATCTTTGGCCCTGGCTGTAGGGAGGCAACATACTATTCTGAATTCACACCAGCGGTCATAGAATTGTCTGTCCATTCCCCTAACTATTGATGCTCCTAACACCATAATGTTCCTGACTGTCCTTCTTTCCATGCACAACTGAACATCTCTGGCTGCACTCCCAAGAATCATCACCCTCACCAGTTTTCACTAGTTGAATACTGGTTATAGAATGAGATGCACTCAGGGGACTCCTGCACTATCTGCTTGGTGCTCTCTGACTGTCATTCTCTTACCACAGCCAGAAGCATGCTACCCATGATGCACTTAGCCTCACAGATAGAACATAGAACATAGAACATTACAGTGCAGTACAGGCCCTTCAGCCCTCGATGTTGCGCCGACCTGTGAAACCAATCTGAAGCCCATCTAACCTACACTATTCCATTATCATCCATATGTTTATCCAATGACCATTTAAATGCCTTTAAAGTTGGCGAGTCTACAACTGCTGCAGGCAAGGCATTCCATGCCCTGACTACTCTCTGAGTAAAGAATCTACCTCTGACATCTGTCCTATATCTATCACCCTTCAATTTAAAGCTATGTCCCCTCGTGCTAGCCATCACCATCCGAGGAAAAAGGCTCTCACTGTCCACCCTATCTAATCCTCTGCACACAATGATGTCAATTGGTGATCAAGCTCTTCAGCACAGGGGATCCCACGTGGCACAGGAATGCACATTCAATGGGACACTGCCATATTTCTTTACATTTGTTAGGCTATTAACTCATTTAAGATTAAAGACCCAGCAACTACTCATGAATCACCTTCCTGAGTGCTTACATCTTATCAAATTTTTGTTTTAACATCTTTCCTTAATATTTGGAATCTATTACTTCCAAAAAGCTTATTTTCTTGCTATATATAAACAAAAGACTAAACTGTACGAATGGACATTTTTGTATCAAGCACAAATTCTACCACATTCTATATTGAACATTATGGTACGACTGTCATAAAACATCATATCCTTGGACCTATTGTGACCAGCACCAAAGAAAATCGTATTAACGTACTGTCTAAATGATAAAATAAATACTTATTATGCTTGTAAACATATGTATGACAGTCCATATAATCACAACACAATATTCAAATGGATAAGTGTATGAATGAAATTTTACAGAAACAAGGAGGCATCATTGTGCACACTAAAAACAATGAATTATCTGACTATCAATTGTAATCCCTCCTATGTTTTAGACATCAGCATAGATACACACAATCTGGGAGAAGATGGGTTAGGTTAAACCAAATATCTCCTACAACAGTTGCTCACCAAGTGACAACACTAGCACTATTTGAAGTGGAATAAAACACTCCATTATCAAGATATATTTGCTAGAACATTCAACCTTAACAGGGAGTGAACTTGGACCAGCCACCTGACAGGCACCCTGCCCAACTTCCTTTGAAAATCAGATGGGGTGTATAATTTATGGCCGATCTATTATCACCAGTTACACAGCTGCTCAAATTTACAAGCTCCAGCCATTATCCATTCAGTACGATGTTCAAGCTAGGCCCTGTTGTAGTATTCTGTAACAGTAGTATATGATGCTAGCCACAGAGAAGCAAGAATGTCTCGTCAGTGAACCAATAGTCCTTCCTCGGTGAAAATCTATACAAATTAGGTTTCTTCAGCAGACCTCACAAGGAATGTTTAGGTCTCCTCTCACAGACCTACTTCACCTCCTAATGATGAGATTCTCAAGTTATGGCCCTGGCAGCCGATCTCACCAGTTACCCAGCTTTACTGGGCACTCTCCTGCTTGAGGGGTCGAAATGAGCTTCATGCTTTAATATCTGTGGAGTCTCATTCCTGGAGCGGCAGTCCCTTCTGATTCACTTTGCCACCTACAGAAAACTGGCCCAAATTTATTACTGTGGACTTAGTGTACATTTTTAAAAAGTGTTACAGAAGGTTAATTGGCCAGCTCGATGAAGTTTTACTTTTGAAAGAATCACTTATCCATCTGGCCAGCAGTTGACTGTCAGTAAGCAGCATTCCATTTGTGTGTTCCAGTAGAGATGCACGACTCCTGCCTTTACTTTTTGTAATACATGGATTAATAGCTTTACACTACCAGTTAGACTGCAGTAAAGTAAGAGTACAACAGGATCTTGATCAGCTGGGCCAATGGACAGAGGAGTGGCAGATGGAGTTTAATTTACATAAATGTGAGATGTTGCATTTTGGTACGACAAACAAGGACAGGACTTACACTGTTAATCGTAAGTAGGGAGTGTTGTTGTACAGAGACCTAGGGGTTCAGGGTCATAGTTCCTTCAAAGGGGAATCGTAAGTAGGCAGGGCGGTAAAGAATGCATTTGGCACACTTGCCATCATTGAGCACAGAAGGTGGGATGACATGTTGCAGCTGTACAGGATGTTGGTGAGACTGCTTTTGGAGTACTGTGTCCAGTTCCAGTTACCCTGCTATGAAAAGGATATTCTTAAATTGGAAAGGGTGCAGAAAAGATGTACAAGGATGTTAATGGGACTGGGGCGTTTGAGTTATAAGGAGAGTCTGGATAGGCTGGGAATTTTTTCCTTGGAATGTAGGAGGTTGAGGCGTGACCTTATCGAAGTTTATAAAATCATGAGGGGGCTTTGATCAGCTGAATTGCCAAGACTTTATCCTCCAGGTAAGGGAGTCCAAACTAGAAGGCATAGGTTTAAGGGGAGAAGGGTAAGATTTAAAAGGAATCTCAGGGGCAACTTTTTCACATAGAGGGTGGTGTGTACATTGAATGAGCAGACAGAGGAAGTTGTAGAGGTGAGTAAAATTATATTTAAAAGACATTTGGACAGGTACATGAATATGAAAGGTTTAGAAGGAAATGGAGGCAAATGGGACTAGCTTAGTTTGGGAAACCTGGTAAGCATGGACGAGTTGGACTGAAGGGTCTGTTTCTGTGCTGTATGACTCCATGACTCACTCTGTCAGATGACGATGGATCACACTGGACTGGAATCTGATGGAAAAAGGTCCCAGTCAAGTCTAGCTCAACACTGCCCCCTTACATTGTGTAAATAGTTAATAAATGTCAACAGTTTACTTTTGTGTGGTTTCCAGTCTCACAGGCTGTGAGAACCTGCTAATGACTCAGACACTGTGCAAACAGTGGCATGTGGTCTGTGAACTGGGTAAGAGAGATCCAAGGTGATGGAGAAAAACACACACAGTGAAATCAGAGCAGTCGAATCTGATGGCAGCCAACAGGAACTGTACAGACCAGTGGCAGAAAATTTGTTTCCACAAGAGCCCTTGGACATTGTGGACGGCCCTGACCCCAATCAGTTGTTTCCACTGCTTCAAGTACCAAACCACCTTAATCCAGAGCTCAATAAGGATCAGGTTAATCAGGAGATCAAAGGATCAACCATCAAATTTAATAATGAAATCAAGGCCTTTGATTTTGTTTATGGTGCTATTCTATAGTATATTACAAAGGAAATATTACTGACAACCCAGAGATTTGCAGCAAATTTGGCTGCACAGTGGCTCAGTGGTTAGCACTGCTACCTCTCAGTGCCAGATACCTGGATTCAATTCCAGCTTCGGCTGTCTGCGTGGAGTTTGCACTTTCTCCCCACGCGAGTTTCCTCTCATAGTCATAAGATGAGCAGGTTAGGTGGACTGGCCATGCTAAATTGTCCATAGTGACCAGGGATATATAGGTTAGGTGGATTAGCCATGGGAAATGCAGGGTTACCGGGATAGGGTGGGGGCGGCAGGTGAGTCTGGGATGCTCTTCGAAGAGTTGGTGTGGACTTGTTGGGCCGAATGGCCTGTTTCCACACTGTAGGGATCCTGTGAAATTTTAATTCATTTTTCATTAACCAACAGCAAAATGTGGAGATGAAAGAGGCCTCAGAACCCTCCAAAAATTTCAGAATGGGAAGGCAGAGCGTTCAGTCACTTCCAGTGTCCCAGGTGTAGTGGTGTAGTAGGAAAAAGCCTCACCGGTACAGGCTTGTGTAGTCATTAATGCATAGCACAGTTCCAGCACATGGTGCAGCCACTTTAAACTGGTATGCTGCGCCAAAAACATTCAACTCCAATTCCACAGCTACCAATGTTATGAAATCACAAATTTTATCTTTTTTCATTGTAAATACTTCTTAGAATATTATGCATACCTTGTCATAATGAGATCTTAAAAGATGAAGTTAAGGAACAGCAGATGATAAAGCTTAGGGTTAGGAATGGCTTATGTTGTATATATTTGCCATAGCTGGGTGAGATAAACTGCTGTTCACAAGATAGAGTGTACTCATTTGCCTACATTTTTAACAGTTTTATTGCCACATATGGGTAGTAGGGTGTTTGGCAATGGCAAAATTGCAGCCATTTGAAGTAAATTCTAGGTTGAAGCTTACAGAAATGAGTCTCCTTCTTTTAATTTCAGTACTTCTTGAAAACATACAAAATTAATTTTGTTAACATAAACATTGTTTATGTTAGATAACATTTGATTCAATTTTTTAAATTTAGTGAGAAAAATAAAAATCTTCTTTTTGAAAGTGAAATAATTCAATTGCCATTAGGGCACAAAATTTGATGATTATAATATTGTGAAATAATGCATAACATTTTGTTACAACTTCGATTTGGATCTATTACATTCAATAACACCAGCAGATTCGAGCTTATTTATCTGCTCTTTTGTGAAACCATATTCAGTCAAGACAAGTTGCGTGTGCTCTCCCGCTTGTGGGTCCCTTTCCAAACTGACGACGGCTGGGGTCCGGGACAGGACAGGAGCTGGTCTAGGGCTGACATGTCCATCCGCAGCAATAATAAAAGACCCTCTTTCTCGATTGTGCGGATGATTGAAAGCTTCTTGGAAAGACAAAACAGGAGTAACACAAGCATCAGTTCCATCAAAGACCTTGGTCCATTGCTCTTGGCTCTTTGCAGCAAATGCTTCCGTAAAAATTCTTTTTAACTCAGGCCAGTCAGACTGGCTGTTCTGAGGAGGGAGTTTGGTGGAATCCAAACCGAGACCTACAACAACAGACAGAAAGCAACAGCTAGTCACAGGATCAACTGCACAAGGGAAACCTAAAAATCTGACTGATAAAAAGAAACCTGACCTTCAATTCAGAATGAACAGACTTTGAAGGATACTGGTTAAAAGCAAAAACATTTAACATGAGAAGAGAACTCCTTGCTCTAAGCAGGCATTTAGCGCCTCTGTTTAAATTTCAAAAACTTAGGCTCACAAGTGAATGCAGTATTGAGGGAGTACTGCAGCGTTCAGATTCTCTCAGTAGTACACCAAGATTCAGATTCTCTCAGTGAGTACACTTAAATCTTTGTCCGCTCACCTTAAAATTATGCACGAAAGTCCGTACAGTCTCTTCAATAACACCAAATTTTGACTCAGTTGAGAGTCCTAACTAATGAACCAAGATACAAAGGATGATCAGTGCTGGTCAAGACCAAAGCACAGTGCTTTGCATTGTTGGCTAGGCCGTAAACCTTTGCACTTCCCTATTTGTAACTAAGGTTTGTTAGGAATTAAGAAATTATACTTCCCAAGTCATTCAAATTCAAAATCTACTTCCATGGATTTCTTAGTAATTTGGTCTGGAATTGTCACAAATGGTGACAGATTTCATTCTATTGACCCAAAAAAATTGACATAAAAAGGCATAACTTTTTTTATAAAGAAGATATAGGCATAAAGTTTGTTATCTTTAAAAGAGAATTCCCACCCTAATTCCCTCTGTCATTTCCACCCATCTTGCATCCTTTAAAACCTCCATAAAGTGTGACCTTCTTAATTCAGCTTTTAATGATGAATCCCAATGGTTTCATTCTTCAGCTTGATGTCAATTTTTGAGCCTATACTTCTGCCAATGTCTTAGGCTATTCACTTGCATTAATGGGGCTAGATGAATACTGGTTGTTTTTTTAAACCTTACCTCTTGAAATGAAACAATCTATAATAGAAAGCAGAGATAGTAGGAACTGCTGATGCTGGAGTCTGAGATAACATGTTGTGAAGCTGGAGGAACACGGACAGGTCAAGGAGGTGGGGATGGAGCTAGTAAAAGGTGAGTGTAGGTAGGAAGTGGGGATGGGGATTGGTCAGTGAGGTAGGAAGAGCGGATAGGTGGGAGAGAAGTCCATCTTCTCTCCCACCTATCCGCTCCACTATCTACCTGCTATCACCGCCGCCCTGCCACCCCAACATCTCTACTTATTTCAGAGCCCCCTTCCTTCCCCCATTTCTGAAGAAAGGTATTCAATGCACTGACCAATATAGGCAAGCGTACGAAATGCCTCCTTTACTACCCTGTCTACCTGCAACTCCACTTCCTTCTCTTCACATCCAAATCATTCATACAAATGACAAAAAGCAGTGGACCCAGCACTGATCCTTGAGGCACTCTGCTGGTCACAGGCCTCCAGTCCAAAAGACCCTTCTTCAGAACGTCTATATATATATATATATACAGCTAATTTAATCAACATCATCAGTCGGAAGGATGTTGGCTCAGAAGATCATAAAGCCCATTTCCTAAAATAAATAGTGTATTTAACTAGAAGTAATAAATGCTGAATTCAGGATATTCAACTCCAAACATCTGTAAGTATCCTGTTGTAGACTTGTCCTAATTCCTACTGAATCACAGAAATGACAAGAACTAGATGCTCCAGGCCTTCAGGATATTGTGTTAAATTGTGTAAAGGGAAGAATCTCCACCTGCTTTGTATAAGGAAGGTGTCACCAAGGGGTAGTCCTATAGGCAGAGATCGTATAAAGACTAAGCTAAAGGAGGTCACTAAGCAAGCTGAGCTCGTGTCAGCTCTCTGCAAAAATAAATTAGATAGTCTTACAGTCATACAGCATGGAAACAGACCTTTCATCCAACTCATCCACGCCAACCAAACTAAACTAGTCCTTAGTCTGTGTTTGGCTCTTATCCTTCTAAACCTTTCCTATTCATGTACCTGTCCAATTGACTTTTAAATGTTGTTAACTGTACCTGCATCTACCACTTTCTTTGGCGGTTCATTCCACATATGCACCACTCTCTGTATGAAAAGGTTGCCCCTCAGGTCCCTTTTAAATCTTTCTCCTCTCACCTTAAAAATATGCCCTTCAGTTCTGAACTCCCAACTTTAGGCAAAAGACCTTAGATATTCACCTTATCTATGCTCCTCATGATTTTATAAACCTCTATTGATTTCATTTGATTTACTATTGGTCATGTACTAAGATACAATGAAAAGTATTGTTTTACATGTTATCCAGGCAAATCATACCTCACATAAGTACATCAGGTTAACAGAACAGAATAGGAGTATAGTGTTACAGCTACAGAGAAGGTGCAGAGAAAGATCAACTCTAATATAGGAGAAGTCCATTTATAATACTGATAACAGCAGGGAAGAAGCTGTTCTTAAATCTGTTTGTACGTTTTCAAACTTATGTTTCTTCTGCCGGAAGAGGACGGAAGAGAGTGTAACAAGAGTGGGAGGGGATCTTTGATTATGTTAAAAAACCAAAAGAACTGCAGATGTTGGAGATCTGAAACAAAAACACGGAAACCTTTGGAAAATCTCAGTAGAGAAATCAAGAGAGTTAACATTTCAGGTCCAGTGACCCTTCTTCAGAACAGGTTAAGAACACTTTTGCTCAGGCATTCCCACACAGACACTTGTTCAACTTGGTCCCTATTTCCCCAGGACCAGATCCAGCAATGCCTCCTTCATTGTTGGTCTAATAATATACAGGAAGGTCTCTTGAATGCGCTGCCATGCCTCCCTGGGATAGTGCACTGTAAATCAAGTCCCACTGTTCTCAGAATCATCACAAAAGCTAAAGACTTTTATCAGAGTATGCAAAATCTCCAATTTACTGATGTTTTTAATCAGGTTAGCAGAAAGTGTGGAGCAGGTTTTTTTTTTATTATTCATTCATGGGATGAGGGTGTCACTGGATAGGTCAGCATTTATTGCTCATCCTTAATTGCCCAGAGGGTAGTTAAGAGTCAGCCACATGGCTATGGTCTGGAGTCAAATGTAGGCCAAACTGGGTAAAGAAGGCAGTTTCACTTGGGCCTCTGAACTAACGGGTTTCTGTACTTCATATGATCTATTTATAATAAATAGTAATTCTTAACTATAAGTAAACAACTGAACTTTCAACATAACTATACTAGTTCAAACTCCAACTCCCTTAAACTCCTCTATGCATACACACAGACAGTAAATCATAATGATGTTGTGGGTGGAAGGCAAAAAAAAAAATTGAGAAGGCTGTTCAATAGGACTCACCCCCAGATGTGGCAGAGATGATCCTTTTGCCTTGCCAGAGCTTGGCGCTCCTTGATCCCTCTTCTCCAAATACTATCACTTACTTGCAGAAGGCACAGGGTGACTGGTTCACAACTTAGAAAGACTCTTGCTAATTAGTTAAAAGCAACAGTTTACAGCAAGTGATGCTGGAAAATAAACTGGCTTTCTTCAGTCTTTAGTTAATTTAAGTAATTAAGTAATGGGCATCACCTCCAGTTTTGAAGGTCCAAAGGTTTCTGACTGTCTCATTCACACCCACAAGCTGTACAACTACCTGGAAGGCAACCACATTGTTGTTTGCAGACAGAAGGCTTTTAACATCAACAAGTGGTCATCACCCCACAGACCAATCAGCTACATGCTGTTGGCTGAATCTCATTTTGTATACTTCCTGGTGCCAGCTTGTCAGCATTAAACTTCAACACCTTTGGTTGATCAAACAGCAGTGTAAACAACATGTGTAAATAACTGAAGCTTGCTTTTAAAAAGTGCAGCAATCTCTTTCACAATCCTTGTTCTTTGCTCCCATTTCAGTCCACAATCAAAAATACAAGAAAATAAAAAGATAGTCTTTACAATTCTTTAGAAATGCCATCATCCTACTACCCTTACTGCAACAATATCCCAATCAACACTATTTAAGTAATATTACCACTCTATAGTTATTGCATGTCTTTGTGCTTTCCCCGCAGATTTGGTCCTCTAACCCTGTCACACTATTTTGAAGACCTGCAGAAAATTCCCAGCAGCTTAATCACATATCTTCTCAACGCTAACCAAATTAAGTTTATCTTTTACCTTTCCAGTACATCTTTTCTTTCCAACAATCTCTTCGTTAATCAGTACTACTATTCCAACTCCCTCGTTAATTGCCTTTTCTGAATATGCTTGAATATTAAACATCCAGTTCCTCAGCATTTTCAGGCCACATTTTCATTATTGCCACAATATTATACTCCCACCTGCCTTTGTACTTGTAGCTCAAGACCTGTAATTCTCTACATTTAGAGCATTTACAATGTATTGACAGACAGTGTAAATCTGTCCCCGCATTCCTTGTAGTCCTTCTTAGTTTAGTTTTATTTAATGTGACACTACTTTCTTCTCCAGGAAGGACTTTATTCATTTTTTCTACTTCTATATGAACATAAAAAACAAGGATCAAGGATAGACCATTCAGCCCCTTAAGCCCGCTCCGCCATTTTCGAAGATTATGACAGATTGTAACCAAAAATCCACATTTTCACCTACCTCAATAACTTTTCATACCTTAAGAATCAATCCATCCCTGCCTTAAAATATTCAAAGACTCTGTTTCCATTGTCTTTTCAAAAAGAGTTGAGTTCATCTTGAGTAAATGTAGTGAATCAATTGAATTGATTGAGACTTTTGAAGGGGTGACCAAGAAAGTAGATGAGGGCAGTGTGGTACACGTTATCTGCATTAACTTTAGCAAGGCTTTTGACAAGGTACCACATGGTTGCTTGTTGAAACAAGTTAAACCTCACAGGATCCAGAGAGAACAACCCAACTTGATACAAAATTGGATAGTAAGAACTGCCGATGCTGGAGTCAGAGATAACACAGTGTGGAGCTGGAGGAAGGCAGCAAGTCATGCAGCATGAAAGCTGACGTTTCGTTTCCTGCTCCTCTGATGGTGCCTGACCTCTGTGTTCCTCCAACTCCACACTGTGATACAAAATTGGCTTGATAGCAGAAGACAGAGTGGTGGTACAAGGTTGCTCTTCAGACTGGTGTGCCACAGGAATTGGTGCTGGGTCTACTGTTATTTGTGATTTATACAAACAATTTGGATGAGAATTTAGGAGGTATGGTTTGTAAGTTTGCAGTTGAAACCAAGATTGGTGGTATCGTGGACAGTGAAGAAGGTTATTTGGGAATGCAGTGAGGTCGTGATCAAACGGGCCAGAGGGCTGAGGAATGGCAGATAGAGTTTAATTTAGATAAATGCAATGTGTTGCATTTTGGTGGGTCAAACCAGGGCAGGACTTATGTAGTCAATGTTGGGGCCTTGGGGAGTGTTATAGAACAAAGAGATCAAGGGGTACAGGCTCATAGCTCCTTGAGAGTGGAGTCACAGGTAGACAAGGTGGTGAAGAAGGTTTTCTGCACGCTTGCTTTCATTGGTCAAAGGACTGAATATAGGAGTTGGGACGTACAGCTGCAGCTGTACAAGACGCTAGTCAGGCTACATTTGGAGTTACGCGTGTAGTTCTGGTTGCTCTACTATAGAAAGGATATTATTAAACTAGTAAAAGAGCAGAAAAGATTTACTGGGATGCTACCTGGACTAAAAGGTTTGAGTTATAAGAAGAGGGTGGATAGATTGGGAGTTAGTTCCCTGGAGTGTCGGAGACTGAGGTGTGACCTTATTGAGGACTATAAAATCATGACAGCCATAGATAAGGTAGATAGCCAAAAGCTGTTCCCCATGATAGGGGCGTCTAAAACTAAAGGGAATAGGTTTAAGGCGAGAGGTAAGAAAGGGTCCTGGGGACAATTTTGTTGTACAGAAGGTGGTGAGTCTCTAGAATGGGCTGCCAGAGGTCATGATGGAAGCGAGTACTATTTTGTCATTCAAGAAACATTTAGACAAGTACATGGATGGGGTAGATATGGAGGACTATGGTCCAAACACAGGCAAATGGGACCAGTTTAATTCCGAAAACTGGGTAGCATGGGCAATTTGGGCCAAAGGGCCTGTTCCTATGCTGCAGACCTCCATGACTCTGAGTTCCAAAGACTCTCTACTACTTGGTGGGGGAGAAACAAGTCATCCTTTCTCTACCTTTAAATGGGCAACCCCTTATTTTTAAAACAGTGATACTATCCCTGTGTCAATTAATTCCAAATTATCCCAATCACAACAGTGAACCTTGCTGTCAGCACTTTGGACCCCTCTTTTTTAAGGAGATGCTTCCTATCCCATAAGTTTTCTTAATGCATTGAGAACCTGAAGGTCTTCCTCCTGCACCCATAGCTCATACCACATGTTAATTCTCATCACCTTCATTTTTAAGAAATTCTTTTCGTAAGTGTAGCATCTCTGGCAAGACCAACATCTACTGTTCACCCACTGTGAGTTACCTTTTGAATTGTTTCCCTCTGATGCAGATTTTTACTCTCAGTGGTGAGCAACACTTGGATTAAGCACTCATGACTTCTTTCAAGTATGAATCTTCAAAGTTACCCCTAGTTCCTGAAACTCTGTATGGAGGACCTCAATATCTGTTTATATCATTGATACTGACAAGTACCACAGCTTCTGGCTCACTCCTTTTCCCTGAAGACTATCTTGTACCCTCTGCATGATCTGTTTTACCTTGGCACTATCTGAAGGTGACATTATTCCCACCTATCTCCAATACTGAGTAGCAGTTTCACAAAATATTAAAGACTCCTGCGTCCATCTTGACTTCCAGATGGTCACCTATCTGGTCATTTGAACTCTCATTGCTTGTGGGGTGACCACCTCCTGGAACATACAACCCAGGAAACTCTCATCCCTGGCTGCAGGAGCGCTTTTTGCACATGGACTGCAACATTTCAAGACAATGATTTATCACCGCTTTCTCATGCTTTTGAAATTAAGGATGGGGCAATAAATTCTGGCCTTTCCAGCAACATTCATTTCTTTAGAATCCTTTTCCAGAATATGGACATTACTGGTTATGTCAAAGCTGAATGAAAGAAAAGCACCTCAACAAATCTTGCACAGTTTTGGCTGCACATTGGTGTCATTTTTACTAATAGCCCAACATTGGATATGACAAATTCAAATACTGGAATGATTATCAAACTCAGTTAGTTCAGCTAACTCAGTAGTGACTCCTCCCCCTCAGGAGCTCTCCCTTTCTACAGAATACATAGAACTGTTTAAAATAAAGGTCAATTCTCCACGAACTGGTGTCAGCTGTAAAATCATGTGGTTATCTGCTGAGATAGTATTGTTATTTTTATGACTTTTTTTCCCTGCAGTAATACTTGCCTAAATAATAACAGCACTGTTAATATACTTGCCTTACAAATTCATGCACATTAGCCTGGTCAGCTCTCTCAGCAAGAAACAGAAATTCTGAGAAGGAAAATTGTTCAACAAAATCTAAAAACTATGGATCTTTAGTAACAGGTATAGGTTTATAATCTTAAGTGTACAATGCATCGATTGCTTCATAGAATCACAAAGTTCACTGCAGGAGGTGGTGATATGAGTCAAAGAGTGACATTTTCATTTCGAAGATTAAATGATGCGGTTGGTCCAAAAGATGGGAGAGATCTTTGCTTTGGGGGGGGGGGGGGATGTGGGTGATGGTTTCTCCAATGTGATTATGTTCTTTTAAGCTCATTACCTGCAAGTGCATATGTGAAACATCAAATTCCTGTGCTGGGTAGTCTGAAGGTTCTGCCCCAAAAGCACCTTTCAGACAATGTGTTTAAAAGGCATCCAGGGCCATCAAATAACCTTTACTCATTACCCTCTCAACATGTCACAGAGTTGGTAAGAAAGCAGTGCTACAGTTCAGGAATACTTCTCTGGGGGTGATGTTAGGGAGTTTGCAAATGAAAGGAGATGCTCTTTATGAAAGCATAAGAACTGGATGCCGGTTTATCTCACCAAGGCAGCCTGGATGATGCTGGCTGTGGTGGTTAGCGTCAGTGGGACCCAGAGGTGTGACCGGATGCAGTGCCACATGAGAATGAATGATTTTTTACAGTCTACTGGGGTAAGTGCCACTGACTACTCACTGCTTTTTGCTCTGATAAGTTAGAATGAGAAAAATTGCCTGTCAGGTACCATCACATACCTCACGTGCAATCAATGTTCATCATTGCACATACCCATGCACCAGAGTACCACTGTCTCTCTCACATCTATTAAGCAGCACACTTGAGACAGGGAAGGGGCAAAGCACTCAGCAACTCACATCACCAGGTTACTCGTCTGTCATCAGAACTAGGAGAATCCACACATTATATAGTTTCTTACCAAAGGTTTGCACAAGACAAAGATACCATTACACAAGCTGGCTTCAAGATGAGGACCTGTTCCGAATAGCAGATACATATATAAAAATTGGTCGATTTCAATCACCTCTGGCTCTTTCAGCAGACTCAAACACTTTTCACCTTCACTCATAGCTTCCCCATACTACATTCTTTATCTGTTGTATCAATGCAAGAAAATTGCTCATTTAACCATGCTAATATCACTTAATGCCTCTACCGTGCTTCAGGAGAGAAAAATGCACAACCAGCATGAATGGGCACAGAGTGACATGCCAGAAATCAGGCTGCTCATGACATATGCTGATCAGGCTGCTGACAGGAGAACAAGGGAAACAGCCATCTTGTGAGAAATCCTCCAGGCTGTTATTCCCGGCTATACATTAACCACCAGAGACTTAATAAAACTTGCATAAAGGGTACTTTGCAATACTTATAAAATTTTATGCTCTTCTCTGCAGCCTTCAGATCCCATTTGCCATCCATGGCCAGAAGAGGAAGAGTACAAATCCACAGGTCCATCTCACAAAGTCTCATAGATCACATCTGAGGAACAGACAGGACTCTCGGAGAATGCACTGTCAAAGCCTTCTATCTCACTCTGAACCAACATTCACCTTCAGGATGGCGGGATGCATATATTGTAGGCTCAGGGTCACATTCTGGTGAACACAGCATTGGCATGGGCCCAAAGCTGGCAGAGGAAGAAATGACTGAGTTTCTAACATTGAAGACTGCTGGGGTCTGCTAAGTCTAAGTTCAGCGCAGATGAAAAGCCTCTCGACTTGGTCATTAATGAATAACTGAAATGCAGAGGCAAGTAGTGGAATATGTGGCAGAGATCACCTACAGACTTGAGTAATTGACAGAGGAATATGCCCAAATTTCATTTGATGTTGTGACATCAGATATTAAGAAGGCACAGCTGCCTCCTTGAACCAGGTGATACATGCTGAGGAGAGGTTGTTTGACTGGACCTATCAGTATCTGCCAGTAATTTATCTCAAGAGGGTTGGAATATAAAAGCAGCGATGTGCTTCTGAGACTTTATAAAGCTCGAGTTAGGTCCCATTCAGAATACTGTGTCCAATTTTGGGCCCCACACCTCAGGAAGGACATCCCGGCACTGGAGCGTGTCCAGTGGAGATTCACACGGATGATCCCTGGAATGGTAGGCCTAACATACGATGAACGGCTGAGGATCCTGGGATTGTATTCATTAGAGATTAGAAGTTTGAGGGGCGATCTAATAGAAACTTACAAGATAATGCATGGCTTAGAAAGGGTGGATGCTGGGAAGTTGTTTCCGTTAGGTGGGGATACTAGGACCCGTGGGCACAGCCTTAGAATTAGAGGGGGTCAATTTAGAACGGAACTGAGGAGACATTTCTTCAGCCAGAGAGTGGTGGGCCTGTGGATTTCATTGCCACGTAGCGCAGTGGAGGCCGGGACGTTGAATGTCTTCAAGGCAGAGATTGATAAGTTCTTGATCTTGCAAGGAATCAAGGGCTATGGGGAGAGTGCGGGTAAGTGGAGTTGAAATGCCCATCAGCCATGATTAAATGGCAGAGTGGACTCGATGGGCCGAATGGCCTTACTTCCACTCCTATGTCTTATGGTCTTAAGGTCTTAATGTACTCTGATTTCATTCCCACCGAGTTGGGATGCTTTCATTCCCTGACTCAGTGAAAGGGAGCAACCTGTTTGTACTTCTCTTATAACATGAGAGAATAACATGAGGAGAGGTGATCATACCAGATGCCCACGTGCTTCAGATGCAGGATTACAAAGATTGCTAATGCGCTCATCACAGGTCTCATCTGGGAATAGGAAACCCTCTGGGAAAGAGAATGAGAGATACATGGCTGTGTTGCAGAGGCCCCTCCATACCAGTGATGGACGAATAATCCTTGCAAACAAATGCTTGTTGATACAAGCACAGCACCCATGTGTAAGCCCACAGAACTCCATCCTGATGGTATGGTTATCAAACTGATCAGTAACTTATTGGTGCAGAGAGTGCACATTTATTTGTTCTCTATGACCAGCAGAGCAACATAAACATGTATCGTTATAAAATGTACATTCCCTTGAGGGCAGGAAAGCTTATGCATCATAACTCTATATTACTTCTGTATGTCCAATAGCATGCATGCAAAGTCATTAGCTCTCTAATCTGCCTGCGACCAGGTTCTGTCAGGCCTGTCCATCTCATCTCACATGGATAAGTTTTGGAAACCAAAATCAGATTTCCCTGTCCAGCAAATACAGCTCCTCTGAAGCTGCCCAGGTATTGGAAGCACATCTTCAGGAAACCAACAGTTTGTTCAATGACAATTGAAGTCGTCATTGTAGCCTCACGGCAGTATACAGGATCAGTCTGAGAGTCTCGCTCTGCTTTAAGTTGGTTTTATGGCTGTTGAAAGGAATGCCTTACACAAAGTTGGTACAGGAGGCCTTCAGGCTGATCATGTTTGTGTCAGCTCTCCAAATAAGCATCTCACCTTGTGACATTCTTTCACTTTCTCTACATAACTCTGTGCATTGTTTAATTCATCATGCCTGGATATCAATAACTTCCTGAGTTTGAAAGGTATAAATTATAAAACCTTTTGACATTTTTTAAAAACTCTTATTTGTTAATTACAACCTGTTCTGAAGTCTTTTGTTTTAAACAGAGGAATGTGTAGTTTTATATCACAAAACAGTTTATGTGTTTCACGATCGTGCAATTCCCTTTGAACACATATTTAAACAAAATAACTTCAGGACACCTCTGTACTTTCCACTGTCACAGCACAGGAATTCAATAGGGTTTTCTACCTTGTGTTTGAAGCCTAGAAATTGACTGTGATAACAATTCTAATAAGAATCTTACTGGGTTTAGTTTTTCCACAAAGAGCAGGTTAGATTTCAATTATGATCAATTGCATCTCACATAGTAAAAATTGTCTTAAGGCCACATCCTCAATTTTCTCAACGATATTTGTCAAATGATATGAATATGCACACCTTCACTAAAAAGCCTTATCAAGCACAGGGTGGGTAAATTATTTGAGCACGTTTTTCTCTATGCTTGGCAAGCTGAGAACAGGCCTCTGACAAACCATAACACTTATGACATTCAAGCAATAGCTGACATATGAGTCTGCTTGCACAGGTCATACAAGGCAGCTGGCTGGAATAATCTGAGATAACAAGGTGTAAAGCTGGATGAACACAGCAGGCCAAGCAGCATCATAGGAGCAGGAAAGCTTGACGTTTTGGGCCTAGACCCTTCATCAGAAATGGGGGAGGGGAAGGGGGTTCTGAAATAAATAAGGAGAGAGGCTCCGCACCCTCTGCTCCAATCCCAACCTTACCATAAAACCCGCGGACAAGGGAGGCACAGTTGTAGTATGGCGCGCTGACCTCTACATCGCCGAGGCCACGCGCCAGCTCTCTGACACCTCCTCCTACCGCGCCCTGGATCATGACCCCACCCTCGAGCACCAAACCATCATCTCCCAAACCATCCACAACCTCATCACCTCAGGTGACCTCCCACCCACAGCCTCCAACGTCATCGTTCCCCAACACCGCACCGCCCGCTTCTATCTCCTTCCCAACATCCACAAATCTGACTGCCCTGGTCGACCCATTGTCTCTGCCTGCTCCTGCCCCACCGAACTCACCTCCACCTATCTCGACTCCATTTTCTCAACCTTCGTCCAGGAACTCCCTACCTACGTACGTGACACCACCCACACCATCCACCTCCTCCATAACTTCCAATTCCCCGGTCACCAACACCTCATTTTTACTATGGACGTCCAGTCCCTATACACCTGCATTCCCCATGCAGATGGCCTAAAGGCCCTCCGCTTTTTCCTGTCTTGCAGGCCTGACCAGTCCCCCTCCACTGACACCCTCATCCGCTTAGCCGAACTCGTCCTCACCTTCAACAACTTCTCTTTCAATTCCTCCCATTTCCTACAAAGGGGGTGGCCATGGGTACCCACATGGGCCCAAGCTATGCCCGCCTCTTTGTAGGTTACGTGGAACAATCCCTCTTCCAAATCTACACTGGCCCGAACCCCACCTCTTCCTCTGTTACATTGATGACTGTATTGGCGCCGCCTCGTGCTCCCACGAGGAGCTCGAACAGTTCATCCACTTCAACACCTTCCACCCCAACCTGAAGTTCACCTGGACCATCTCTAACACCTCTCTCACCTTCCTGGACCTCTCTGTCTCCATCTCAGGTAACCACCTAGAAACCGATATCCATTTCAAGCCCACCGACTCCCACGGCTATCTAGCATACACCTCCTCCCACCCACCTTCCTGCAAAAATGCCATCCCCTATTCCCAATTCCTTCGCCTCCGGCGCATCTGCTCCCAGGAAGAGGCATTCCACTCCCGTACATCTCAGATGTCCTCGTTCTTCAAGGACCACAACTTCTCCCCACCCCCGCAGTGGTCAAGAACACCCTCGACCGTGTCTCCTGCATTTCCTGCAACTCATCCCTCACACCCCGTCCCCGCATTTACAACCAAAAAAAATCCTCCTCATCCTCACGTACCACACCACCAACCTCCGGATCCAACACATCATCCTCTGACAATTCCGCCATCCGCAATCCAACCCCACCACCAAAGACATTTTTTCCTCCCCACCCTTGTCTGCTTTCCGGAGGGACCATCTCTCCGTGACACCCTTGTCCGATCCACACTCCCCTCCAGCCCCACCACACCCGGCACTTTTCCCTGCAACCGCAGGAAGTGCTACACCCCTCCCCCTTCACTCCCATCCCAGACTCCAAGAAGACTTTCCACATCAAGCAGATGTTCACCTGCACATTTGCTAATGTGGTATACTGCATCCGCTGTACCTGTTGTGGCCTCCTCGACATCGGGGAAACCAAGCAGAGGCTTGGGGACCGCTTTGGAGAACACCTGCGCTCAGTTCACAATAAACAACTGCACCTCCCAGTCGTGAACCATTTCAACACCCCCTCCCATTCCTCAGACGACATGTCCATCCTGGGCCTCCAGCAGTGCCACAACGATGCCACCCGAAGGCTGCAGGAACAGCAACTCATATTCAGCTTGGGAAGCCTGCAGCCCAATGGCATCAATGTGGATTTCACAAGCTTCAAAATCTCCCCTCCCCCTACCGCATCCCAAAACCAGCCCAGCTTGTCCCCGCCTCCCTAACCTATTCTTCCTCTCACCTATCCCCTCCTCCCACCTCAAGCTGCACCCCCCTTTCCTACCTACTAACCTCATCCCATCCCCTTGACCTGTCCGTCCTCCCTGGACTGACCTATCTCCTCCCTACCTTCCCACCTACACTTATCTTTACTGGCTCCAGCCCTGCCTCTTTGACTTGTCTGTCTCCTCTCCCCTATCCAGCTTCTATCCGCCACCCCCTCTCTCCCTATTTATTTCAGAATCCCCTTCCCCTCCCCCATTTCTGAAGGAGGGTTTCGGCCCAAAACATCAAGCTTTCCCGCTCCTGTGATGCTGCTTGGCCTGCTGTGTTCATCCAGCTCTACACCTTGTTATCTCGGATTCTCCAGCATCTGCAGTTCCTATTATCTATGGCTGGAATAATTGTCTCGTTAAAATTATCTTTCTTGAAATTTGTCACTTCATAAGTCACACAACTCCGAAAGAGTGCTGAATATTTGATTGTAAGGCGCACTGACTTTTTCATGCATTCCTGTTGCCTGCACTAACACAAGTGAGAAATAAGGGAGTTGGAATACAAAAAGGAGCAAGAGAATGAGAATTGGTAGGTCAGTAAAAGAAAGTCAAAAAGTTGAGCAGAAATTTAGAACTTTATGTGCAAAGAACAGCATCTCTGGGCTGTGGCTGAAATTGGAATCTGATGCCATTTAATTTTAGATCTCTTGCTTTCTCTTCTATTATTTTGATAGGAAGCTTATGGCTAGAAATTGGGGGATCTGGTTAAAAAAGGGATACATGCAGACTACCTTACAGGTAAGTATATACTGTGCAATTTATTAGAATACAAAGGGCAACCCCCTTTGATGAACCGAAAGGATTGCAATCAGGTTTTGTTCAAGTCTGAATTATTGAACATGAATAGGTCCTTACATGTTCTCTTTTCAGTTGAAATGCCCATTGTTGTTTGAGGAGCTCTTTTATCATAAACATGAAGTGAGTGAATTACAATACTGTACACCGTAGCTTCAATAGATGCACTTCCTAGCTGCAGCAAAATATCAAATTTTGTAGGATTACTGGCACAGCTTCAGTACAAACTACTTCTGCACAGGGTAATATTGGGATTACTGTCATGTCTCTTGTCACGCAATTGCTAATGTTGGTGGAGGTGGGTAGAATTCAACTAACATAGCAGGAAATAGTAACCAAGCAGTAACATGAGGCAGGATAAAACAGAGTGCATCACAAATTGAGAGACAAAGTTAGCACCGAGTAAGAAATAATAAGGCATTAAGTAACGTCAGAGTAAGACGGGAATGCAATAATATCTGAGTTAGATTGAATGTACATGTATGTGAATGTGTAGACTGGCAAATAAGGTCATTGTGCTCTGGTTTGGATGGCCTCATGAGAAAATGATGTTATGTCGAAAACAAAGACCTGGTTCAAAAAGTGGCAGGTACTAAGTGTTCTCAGATACAATAAGAACAAGAAAAAAATGTGGATAAAAGGAGGGGTGGAGGCATTGGTTAAAGAGATATTATAGTGCTGAAGAGAGGAAGGGATCTTAGTTGGGTCATGGACAAAAAATATTTGATTAGAAATAAGAAATATTGTAAGTACCATACACCCCTCAATGAATTACACAGGTCACCAACTACTAGTCAAGATAGAGGAAAACATTTTCAAGGAAATTACAGACAGGTGCAGAAATTATAGTTATAATGCATGACGAAGTATTTACGATAGACTGGGATAGCAATCGTATAAAGGAACAATGAGGGTGGATGAAGTAAGAGTTTCTGAAGTGTGTTCAGAATCTAATCTAACGATGAACTGGTGGTATAATGGTAAAGCCAGTGGACAGGTAATCTGGAGCCCAAGATAATGCCCTGAGGAAACAAACAAAAACAGAAATTGCTGGAGAAGCTCAGCAGGTCTGGCAGCAGCTAGGAAGAGAAAATTCCAGTATCCCTTCTCAAAATGCCCTGGGTCTGCTGGTTCAAAGTTGCCTTTAATGAAAATTACCTGAGAAGTGTAATTTAACCCATAAACATATATACATCATTACTACAGCTTCCCCTCTCTTCTTGGTGCTTCTCTTGGGGGTTGTATGAATACTTTCCACTTGAGCAGATTATGCTGAGGAACACCATTTTGATATTTTTAGAGTTACACTTCGAATAAAAGGTTTTTAAAATGGCTAAAAAGATTTTCAAAATCACCTACCCAGCTCTAGGAGAGCTTACCCTAAACCCTCTTACCTCTGAACATTCATTAAAATGTCTAGCTAAAGATCTAGCCTTGTTCTTATGGGTCCCATCTTCTTGGAACTTTTCTGTATAAATGTAACTGATGTGACAAAGCAGATTGATCACCATTATTAACGTCCAAATATAGAAAGAAAAGATCAAAGAAAATTACAGACATAGTAGGAACTGCAGATGCTGGAGAATCTGAGATACATAGAACATAGAACATTTTAGCGCAGTACAGGCCCTTCGGCCCTCGATGTTGCGCCGACCTGCGAAACCAATCTGAAGCCCATCTAACCTACACTATTCCATTATCACCCATATGTTTATCCAACGACCATTTAAATGCCCTTAAAGTTGGCGAGTCTACAACTGCTGCGGGCAAGGCATTCCATGCCCTTACTACTCTCTGAGTAAAGAATCTACCTCTGACATCTGTCCTATATCTGTCACTCCTCAATTTAAAGCTATGTCCCCTCGTGCTAGCCGTCACTATCCAAGGAAAAAGGCTCTCACAGACCACCCTACCTAATCCGCTGATCATCTTGAATGTCTCTATTAAGTCACCTCTTAACCTTCTTCTCTCTAACGAAAACAACCTCAAGTCCCTCAGCCTTTCCTCATTAGACCTTCACTCCATACCAGGCAACATCCTTCTTCAGAAATTGCTGGAGAAGCTCAGCAGGTCTGGCAGCAGCTATGAAGAGAAAACACAGTTAACACTGCAATTCCAGTATCCCTTCTCAAAATACTCTGGGTACGCTGGTTCAAAGTTGCCTTTAATGTAAAATACCCGAGAAGTGTAATTTAACCCATAAACAGGGTCTAGGCCTGAAACATCAGCCTTCTTGCTCCTCTGATGCTGCTTGGCCTGCTGTGTTCATCCAGCTCTACACCTTGTTATCTCAGATGCTCCAGCATCTGCAGTTCCTACTATCTCTGAAACAATTTTAACCCCACTGCGAAGCCTCTTCTAAGGATGCCTATCTTGAAGAAGTTACCCTCCCCACCCTCCAGAAAAACCTCAGTGGATCTCTCTCCCACTGCAACTCTCTCGAAATCTCTTCTGCCTTGAAACCGCTTGACCACGTCCTGAAGCAAACCAGGTGCTACAGCCACATCACCTTTCTTTGTACCTGCCTACGGAATCAGATCATCCCCAATGGAACAGTCCACATTCAGGCCTTCCCAATTTGGCCCCAAACATGACAATGTCTACAAAGAAAATTACAGCCCAGGAACAGGCCCTTTGGCCCTCCAAGCCTGTACTAACATGCTCCCCATCACAACTAAAACCCCCTACCCTTCCAGGAACCATATCCCTCTATTCCCACCCTATTCATGTATTTGTCAAGACGCCCGTTAAAAGTCACTGTAGTATCTGCTTCCACTACCTCACCTGGCAGCAAGTTCCAGGCACCCACCACCCTCTGTGTAAAAAACCTGCCTCGTACATCACCTTTAAACCTTCCCCCTCGCACCTTAAACCCATGGTGCCTGGTAATTGATTCTTCCACCCTGGGAAAAAGCTCCTGGCTGTCCAGTCTGTCCATGTCCCCTTCATAATCTTGTAGGCCTCTATCAGTTCGCCCCAAAACCTCCGTCGTTGCAGTGAGAACAACCCAAATTTCTGCAACCTCTACTCATAGCTAATGCCCTCCACACCAGACAAAATCCTGATAAATCTTTTCTGTCCTCTCCAAAGCCACCACATCCTCTGGTAGTGTGGCGACCAGAATTAAACACAATATTCCAAATGCAGCCTAACTAAGGTTCTATAAAACCGCAACATTACCTGCCAATTTTTAAACTCAGTGCCCCGGCTGACGAAGGCAAGCATGCCATATGCCTTGTTGACTACCTTTTCCACCTGCGTTGCCACTTTCAGTGACCTGCGTACCTGTACACCCAGATCCCTCTGCCTATCAGTACGTTTAAGGGTTCTGCCATTTACTGTATATTTTCCACCTAGATTAGACCTTCCAAAATGCATTACTTCACATTTTTCTGGATTAAATTCCATCTGCCATCTCTCTGCCCAGGTCACCAACTGATCTATATCCAGCTGTATCCTTTGACGGTCCTCATTGCTATCCGCAATTCCACCAACCTTTGTGTCATCAGCAAATTTACCAATCAGATGAGTTACATTCTCCTCCAAAATCATTTATATATATTACAAACAGCAAAAGGTCCCAACATTGATCCCTGAGGAACGCCATTAGTCATGGCTCTCCATTCAGAAACGCACCCTTCCACTGCTACCCTCTGTCTACTATGACCGAGCCAGTTTTTTTTAATCCATCTTGCAAGTTCACCTCTGACCCCATGTGACAGTCTGCATGAAGGACCTTGTCAAAGGCCTTACTGAAGTCCGTGTAGACAACATCCACTGCCCTAACCTCATCGATCATCTGTCACTTACTCAAAAAACTCAACCGAGTTAGTGAGGCACGACCTCCCCTTCACAAAGCCATGTTTTCTCTCGCTAATACATCCATTGATTTCCAGGTGGGAGTAATTCCTTTCTTGAAGAATCCTCTCCAACAATTTCCCTACCACTGACATAAGGCTCACTGGCCTGTAATTAGCTGGATTATTCCTGCCACCTTTCTTAAACAAAGGAACAACATTGGCTATTCTCCAATCCTCTGGGACCTCCCCTGCAGCCAGTGAGGATCCAAAGATTTTCCTCTAGGCCCCAGAAATTTCCTCCCTTGCCTCTCTCAGTATTCTGGGGTATATCCCACTAGGCACTAGGGACTTGTCTACCTTAACGTTTTTCAAGACCCCCAAAACCTCCTCCCTTTTGATCTCAACATGCCCCAAATTATCTACACGCCCTTCCCCAGACTCATCATCCACCCAGTCCTTCCCTATGGTGAATACTGACGCAAAGTACTCATTTACTACCTCGCCCATTTCCTCTGGCTCCACACATAAATTCCCTTCCCTGTTCTTGAGTAGGCCAAACCTGTGCCTGGTTTTTTGTATATGTATAAAAAGCCTTCGGATTTTCCTTAATCCTGTTGGCCAGTGACTTTTCATGACCCCTTTCAACCCTCCTGACTCCTTGCTTAAGTTTCAGGCTAATTCCAAATTCTTCCAGTTCCGTAGATTTCTTTGTTTAGCTTTTTTCATAGTCCTACCTTCCAATCATAAGACCTTCGTCCTTTGTCCAAGAAAGCTCTCCATTACAGATGCTACATTTTTGACCTGAATATCCTTTATTGGCATGTACATTCAAATTAAAATGCAGTGAGAAGTGTGTCATGTCAGACCAACCATCCCAGAATCAGCCTGGTAAACCTTCGCTGCACTCTCTCCAGAGCAAGAGTATCCTTCCCCTTAAAGGGTACCAAAATGGCATGCAATATTCCAGGTGTGGTCTCACCAAGGCCCTGTATAGCCACAACAACACATCCCTGCTCCTGTACTTCAAACCCCTCTCAATGAAGGCCTACATACCATTTGCCTTCTTTATTGCCTGCTGCACCTGTATGCTTACCTTCAGCGACTGGTGCACAAGGATGCCAGGTCGCACTGCACACTCCTCTCTCCCAATTTACAGCCGTTCAGGTAGTAATCTGCCTTTTTTTGCTTCCGAAGTGAATAACCTCACATTTATCCAAATTATACTGCATCTGCCATTGATTTGCCCACTCACCCAACCTGTAGAGATCATGCTGAAGGATCTCTGCATCCTCATGATGGTTCACCCTCCCGCCCAGCTTGGTAACGTCTGCAAACTTGAAGATGATACATTTTGTTCCTTCATCTAAATCATTAATATATATTGTGAATAGCTGGGGTCCCGCCACAAATCCGTGCGGCACCCCATTAGTTACTGCACTAGTTACTCACGTTGAGATCACCCAGGACTTCTTTCAGGATATATGCTAAAAATCCTCTCTATTGTATATGACCTGTTCCTCCTAAACGTATTCCCCTAACCAGTACCAGTGCTGACTTTTCTCGTTGTCCATTTTCTTGCCCCATCGCCAATCCATGATCTTTACTTCTTGTATCTTGTCTTGGACATTCAGCAAGTTTCTATGTTTTCAGTAACCTTGCTTATCATGGCAAACTTCCAGTCATCTGACTCTGCCAGTCAGCAAATACCTTGGACAAATGATCCTGAGTTCTTACGTCCTGCTCTCTGGCTCCAAATTGCATAACTCTTGGATGTGCGAAGTAGATGGTGATTCCTTGTCAACATCTCTTCACCCAATTGTTTCAGAGTTTGGAATTTAACAAAATAGCATATTTTCTAATTAACCTGTTCAGAGGTGTTTGAACTTGTGCCTGCTGGCTCAGAAGGCCATTGAGCATCACGTGTTCTCAACCGACTCGGCAGCTATTTGGTTTACTGTTGAAGGAATTTCATTTCTAATGTTGATACCTTAACCAAGCACAGAAAGTTGATTTATTCATTGCTTATGAACAAATCAATACCTTTTGTACCGAGCAGTTAATACTTTAAATGAATATAATTAGGCAGAGGCATTCCTGGGAATAGTCATGAAAATGGTTTATAAAACATTGGTATAGAACATAGGACAATATAGCACAGAACAGGCCCTTCGGCCCTCGATGTTGCGTCGACCTGTGAACTAATCTAAGCCCATCCCCCTACACTATCCCATCATCATCCATATGCTTATCCAAGGACTGTTTAAATGCCCCTAACGTGGCTGAGTTAACTACATTGGCAGGCAGGGCATTCCACGCCCTTACCACTCTCTGAGTAAAGAACCTGCCTCTGACATCTGTCTTAAATCTATCACCCCTCAATTTGCAGCAATGCCCCCTCGTACTAGCCGATGTCATCATCCCAGGAAAAAGACTCTCACTGTCCACCCTATCTAATCCTCTGGTCATCTTGTATGTCTCTATTAAATCCCCTCTTAGCCTTCTTCTCTCCAATGAGAACAGACCCAAGTCCCTCAGTCTTTCCTCATAAGACCTTCGCTCCAGACCAGGCAACATCCTGGTAAATCTCCTCTGCACCTTTTTCAATGCTTCCACATCCTTCCTGTAATGGGGCAACCAGAACTGTACGCAATATTCCAAGTGAGGCCACACTAGCGTTTTGTACAGTTGCAGCATGACATCACGGCTCCGGAACTCAATCCCTCTACCAATGAAACCTAACACACCGTATGCCTTCTTAACAGCACTATCAACCTGGGTGGCAACTTTCAGGGATCTATGTACCTGGACACCAAGATCCCTCTGCACATCTACACTACCAAGAATCTTTCCACTGACCCAGTATTCTGCCTTCCTATTATTCTTCCCAAAGTGCATCACCTCACATTTATCTGCATTGAACTCCATTTGCCACCTTTCAGCCCAATTCTGCAGTTTATCCAAGTCTCCCTGCAACCTGCAACATTCTTCCACACTGTCCACCACTCCACCGACTTTAGCATCATCTGCAAACGTACTAACCCATCCACCTATGTCTGCGTCCAAGTCATTTATAAAAATGACAAACAGCAGTGGTCCCAAAACAGATCCTTGTGGCACACCAACTAGTAACCGGACTCCAGGCTGACTATTTTCCATCAACCACCACTCGTTGCCTTCTTTCAGAAAGCCAGTTTCTAATCCAAACTGCTAAATCTCCCTCAATCCCATGCCTCCGCATTTTCTCCAATAGCCTACCATGTGGAACCTTATCAAAGGCCTTACTGAAGTCCATGTACACCACGTCAACTGCCTTACCCTCATCCAAGTACTTGGTCACCTTCTCAAAAAACTCAGAGGTTTGTGAGACACGACCTGCCCTTGACGAATCCATGTTGACTATCTCCAATCAAATTGTTGCTTGCCAGATGATTATAAATCCTATTTCTTATAATCCTTTCTAAAACTTTTCCTACAACAGATGTAAGGCTCACTGGTCTATAATTACCTGGGTCATCTCTACTGCCCTTCTTGAACAAGGGCACAACATTTTCAATCCTCCAGTCATCTGGTACTGAACCAGTAGACAATGACGACTCAAAGATCAAGGCCAAAGGCTCCGCCATCTCCTCCCTAGCTTCCCAGAGAATCCTCGGAAAAATCCCATCTGGCCCAGGGGATTTATCTACCTTCACACCTTCTAGAATTGATAACACCTCCTCCTTACTAACCTCAATCCTTTCAAGTCTAATAGCCTGTATCTCAGTCTCCTCCTCTACAATATTCTCCTTTTCCCGAGTGAAAACAGATGAGAAATATTTGTTTAGCACCTCTCCGATCTCCACAGGGTCCACACACGACTTCCCACTTCTGTCTTTGACTGGCCCTATTCTTACCCTAGTCATCCTTTTATTCCCCACATACCTGTAGAAAGCTTTAAGGTTCTCCTTAATTCTACCTACTAATGACAGCTCATGTCCCCTCCTTGCTCTTCTTAACTCTTTCTTTAAATCCTTCCTAGCTAATCTTCAACTCTCCATCGCCTCATCTGAACCATCTCGTCTCTATGTCACATAAGCCTCCCTCTTCCGCTTAAAAAGAGATACAATTTCTTTTGTAAACCAAGGTTCCCTTACCTTATCACTTCCTCCCTGCCTGACAGGGACATACCTATCAAGGACACGCAATATCTGTTCCTTAAACCAGCTCCACATTTTGATTGTCCCCATCCCCTGCATTTTGCTATCCCATTCTATCCCTCCTAAGTCTTGCCTCATCGCATTATAATTGCCCTTCCCCCATCTATAACTCTTGCCCAGTGGCATGTTCCTATCCCTTTCCATCGCTAAACTAAACGTAACCGAATTATGGTCACTCTCTCCAAAGTGCTCACCTACCACTAAATCAAACACCTGGCCTGGTTCATTACAAAGTACCAGATCCAGTGTGGCGTCCCCTCTTGTCCGCCCTTCGACATACTGTGTCAGGAAACCCTCCTGCACACATTGGACAAAAACCGATCCATCCGACGTACTAGAGTTATAGCATTTCCAGTCAATGTTGGCGAAGTTAAAGTCTCCCATAATGACCACCTTGTTCCTTTCACTCCTGCCCAGAATCGTTTTGCTGATCCTCTCCTCCACATCCCTGGAACTTTACGGAGGCCTATAAAAAACTCCCAGCAGTGTGACCTCTCCTCCCCTCTCCTGTTTCTGACCTCAGCCCATACCACCTCAGTAGACGAGTCCTCGTCAAAAGTTCTTTCAGCCACCGTTATACTGTCCTTGACTAACAAAGCCACACCTCCCCCTCTTTTACCACCTTCCCTGATCTTTATGAAAGATCTCAACCCTGGAACCTGCAACATCCATCCCTGACCCTGCTCTATCCACGTCTCCGAAATGGCCACAACATCGAAGTCCCAATGATGTGGCACTGCCTACATTTTGTTTTCCCTGCTACCAACATTCATGCTGAAGTGCTCAAATTGTACAACTAATTGTACTTTTTTATGAACCACAATTTCCTAAATTGCACCCTTATTAACATGTTAATAGAAACAGTTGAAACCACGGAAATATACTGATATAATTCAGATTACACATCTGAAATACTGGACTTTGCCGCTTTTAAATTAATATCAGGTTTGTTGAGATCTGCCAATCTTCATGACAAGAAAATATATTAGTTGATGAGAAAACTTCAGAACATTGTAACTGTTAACTTTCCTTTACCTCAGTTATAATTTTGACCCTCTAGTGATTAATTGGGGAGAACTGCGGTTATCATACCTTGCCAAATAGAGTTTTGAAATTTGGGAAATTTAAAGAAACTGAAGGAGCATCCAGTTTGTGAACTTCGGGGCACCTTGGGAGAACACAACGGAATTGCTAGGACTTATCAAAGTTTGAACTGAATTTGCTTCGTTGTCACATGTACTCACATGAGTACAGTGAAAAGTTCACAATCGCCCATTTACGGAGCCATCTTAGGTACAAAGGCACCTGGGTACAGAATCTTAGGTACAAAGTATGGGGGCAGTGGAGTTGTGGCCTCTGAGGCAGTAGTGGTTGTCATGGAACACTGACTGAGTTATAACAGCCGCACTCCCATTCTAATATACAGCCCTCTGCTCTCATGGACCTCCCCATCATTCTTGCACTCACTTCCCAGAACCCCTTCAGACAGGTCACGACAATTGTCAAGCCTTGAATTGGTGACATAGCGAAAAAAGTTGATGAAGTAGTGAAATGGATAGCGATTGATAAAGCAAGGTTGTACAAGAAAATACAAAAGAAGCCAACTAAACCAGGAAGAACACAACAAATCTGAAAGGTATTGTCCTGGAACAGGATGAGGGACAAAGTAAAGAGGGGATTTAGAATTTGACTACGTAACTAAGGGGAGGCAATGGACTAGTGATGTTATCGCTGGATTGTTAATCCAGTGGCTCAGATAATGTTCTGGGGTCCTGGATTTGAATCCCGCCATGGTGGATGGTGGAATTTGATTTCAATAAATATCTGGAATTAAGAATCTAATGATGACCAAGAATCCACTGTTTTGATTGTCATAAAAATCCATCTGGTTCACTGATGTCCTTTAGGGAAGGAAACTGCCATCCTTACCTGGTCTGGCCTACATGTGACTCCAGGCCCAGAGCAATTGAACTGCCCTCTTGTCAGTTAGGGATGGGCAATAAATGCTGCCTAGCCAGCGACGCCCTCATCCTGTTAATGAATAAAGAAAAAAAAGCTTTTTTTTTGCATATGAAGCATTGGATTTGTTATTTCAGGATCACAAATGTATTATAGGTAGATTTTGTATTTAGCATTTGTATTTTCATTACAAAAGATTGCATTTGTGTAGCATCTCAAGGTGCATCACAGACAAGGAATATTATGTCAGTCTTGGTTAAGAAGGTAAATTTCAGAGAGTGTCTAAAAAGGCAGAGAGAGGTAGAGAGGTTTAAGTAAGCAAATACAGAAGTCAGAGCTCTGATGGCTAATAGCATGGTTGACGATGATACGGCAGGGGAGTGGGATAGTTGTCAGTGAGAAGAACGAAGACTTCTTGGAGGGATTCTGGAATTCTCGTCCACGAATCACGAAAAGCTAGCATCCACATTAAGAAGATCATTAGATATAAGAACTTAGAATCTGAGGTATTCAGCACGGAAACAGGCTCTTCAGCCCAATTTGTCCATGCCACCCAGTTCTCACAATTAATCTAGTCCCATTTGTCTGCATTTGGTCCATAACCCTCCATATCTATCCCATCCATGTACCTGATCTTAAATGAGCACATTACACTCTCTTGTCTCTTTTGGTGATCTGGCAGATGCCAGATCATCTGTCCAGTTTCTTGTAACCAAGGGACTGGAGAGACTCAAATTGCATCAGAGATAAAAGGTACTGCAGATGCTGGAGAATCCGAGATAACAAGGTGTGGGGCTGGATGAACACAGCAGGCCAAGCAGCATCATGGGAGCAGGAAAGCTTGACGTATCGGGCCGAGACCCTTCAACAGAAATGGGGGAGGGGAAGAGGGTTCTGAAATAAAGAGGGAGAGAGGGGGAGGCGGATAGAAGATGGATAGAGGAGAGGATAGGTGGAGAGGAGGCAGACAAGTCGAAGAGGCGGGGATGGAGCCAGAAAAGGTGAGTGTTAGTTGGGGGCTAGGGAGGAGATAGGTCAGTCCAGGGAGGACGGACAGGTCAAGGGGGCGGGATGATGTTAGGAGTTAGGAGATGGGGGTGGGGCTTGAGGTGGGAGGAGGGGACAGGCGAGAGGAAGGACAGGTTAGGGAGGTGGAGATGAGCTGGGCTGGTTTTAGGATGCGGTTGGGGGAGGGGAGATTTTGAAGCTTGTGAAATCCACATTGATACCATTGGGCTGCAGGGTTCCCAGGCTGAATATGATTTGCTGTTCCTGCAGCCTTCGGGTGGCATCACTGTGGCATTGCAGGAGGCCCAGGATGGACATGTCGTCTGAGGAATGGGAGGGGGAGCTGAAATGGTTCGCGACTGGGAGGTGCAGTTGTTTGTTGCGAACTGGAATACACCACCTCCCACCCACCTTCCTGCAAAAATGCCATCCCCTATTCCCAATTCCTTCGCCTCTGCCGCATCTGCTCCCAGGATGAGACATTCCACTCCCGCACATCGCAGATGTCCTCATTCTTCAAGGACCGCAACTTCCCCCCCGACAGTGGTCGAGAATGCCCTCGACCGTGTCTCCTGCATTTCCCGTAACTCATCCCTCACACCCCGTCCCCGCAATAATAACCAAAAAAGAATCTCCCTCGTCCTCACGTACCACCCCACCAACCTCCGGATCCAACGCATCATCCTCTGACAATTCCGCCATCCGCAATCAGACCCCACCAAAGACATTTTTCCCTCCCCACCCTTATCTGCCTTCCGGAGGGACCATTCCCTCTGCAACTCCCTTGTCCGCTCCACACTCCCCTCCAGCCCCACCACACCCAGCACTTTTCCCTGCAACTGCAGGAAGTGCTACACCTGCCCCCACACCTCCTCCCTCACCCCAATCCCAGGCCCCAAGAAGACTTTCCACATCAGGCAGATGTTCACCTGCACATCTGCCAATGTGGTATACTGCATCCGCTGTACCCGTTGTGGCTTCCTCTACATCGGGGAAACCAAGCAGAGGCTTGGGGACCACTTTGCAGAACACCTGCGCTCAGTTCGCAACAAACAACTGCACCTCCCAGTTGTGAACCATTTCAACTCCCCCTCCCATTCCTCAGACGACATGTCTATCCTGGGCCGCCTGCAATGCCACAGTGATGCCACCCGAAGGCTGCAGGAACAGCAAATCATATTCAGCCTGGGAACCCTGCAGCCCAATGGTATCAATGTGGATTTCACAAGCTTCAAAATCTCCCCTCCCCCAACCGCATCCCAAAACCAGCCCAGCTCATCTCCGCCTCCCTAACCTGTCCTTCCTCTCACCTATCCCCTCCTCCCACCTCAAGCCCCACCCCCATCTCCTAACTCCTAACATCATCCCGCCCCCTTGGCCTGTCCATCCTCCCTGGACTGACCTATCTCCTCCCTACCCCCCCACCTACACTCACCTTTACTGGCTGCATCCCCGCCTCTTCGACTTGTCTGCCTCCTCTCCACCTATCCTCTCCTCTATCCATCTTCTATCCGCCTCCCCCTCTCTCCCTATTTATTTCAGAACCCTCTTCCCCTCCCCCATTTCTGAAGGAGGGTCTCGGCCCGAAACGTCAAGCTTCCCTGCTCCCATGATGCTGCTTGGCCTGCTGTGTTCATCCAGCCCCACACCTTGTAGACTCAAATTGCACCTGTGTCACAAGGTCTAGTATCTAAATATTAAAAAGATCACATACTAGTTCAATGTGCCACCCATGCTCCACCTTTGACTAATTGAGAAAGATATTCAGAATCACAAAAAGTGGTCAAACAAAATAATATTCTTTCAATCATCAGTATTTCCATATACACAATTTCCCTCAACTTGAAAAACATCTCATTTCCTTATGTATGTAAATTACACAGATTTTGTCGAAAAAGAGGCATCGGGCATAAATGTTGCAATAACAGATCTTCCCATTTCAGTAGGAAAAATTAATACATTAAAAGGAACCACAAAACAGAGCTACTATACAAATAAGTGGTTTTTAACGCAGAAACTTGCTAGATTTGTAAATTTAAAAAAAACATTTGTAAAGCACTATAATAAGCATGTCAGTCAATACCATGCTTCTTGGTGTCATGATTCCAAAATCATCAAGTACTGACGAATGCTGGAAAGGATGAAGACTAGTGACAACGTTGATCGCTCTAAAATGATCAACAGAAATCCGGGCAGAAGCCTGATGACTCACCAATCTGATAAGTCATCTGAATCTTAATTCGTGCAAGTGTTTCTGCAACTACTTAGGACGTGTAAAGCATTAGATATACAATAATTAAATACATTATTGAAATTAAGAGATCAAGGTAGCCTATTGAATTAACCCAGCTATCTCCTCAAAGGCGGAGATAAATTGTAAAACATCTGTATCTCTTACACATTGCTGGATTTCTCATGTAGTGAGGTAAAAAGAATAGCTTTTTGATAGAAATCAGAAAATATAACATCAATGCAAACCACTCAGCTGAACTGATGTTGTCACTTCAATTAAGTTGAAAGAGCTTTCAAAAAATTTGAAGACAAAACATAATTGATTATACCTTGATGACTTAGGATCAGTAGTGTGTTCACTTCATATCAAATTCTAGTGAAATGCAAACATCTCTTAAGATTAGTTTAGATTGGCCTCTTAAAAATTATGAATTTCATGAGACGTTACTGAAATATTGGAACTGCTTTCTATATTTATGCTTTTCTCTGCCTACCATCCACATCATATTTTGTTTTGCTTTCTTTTGCCTTTCTTTTCTCCCATCTCTTCTTGCCCTCATTGCTAGGTCCTATCCTTCTGCTTGAGAGATGGGTAACAACATCTAGGCCCGAAATGTCAGCCTTCCTGCTCCATTGATGCTGCTTGGCCTGCTGCGTTCATCCAGCTCTACACCTTGTTATCTCAGTTGCATTTATATAGCATCTTTTTAGTAAGATAACATGCCAAGATGTCACAGGTGTATGATCAAATAAAATTTGACATAAAGCCCAGAACTGGAGGGATTCAGATAGCTCACTAAGATTTAGGGTTGCAGGCAATGCTCCCTTGAAGCTGCACAATCATGCAGCAACTCAAAGGGTCACAATCGGCCATGTGGATACACTAACTTCCAATTCTGGAAGTAAGTGCCATGCACAGACATGATGGAATTTAGTACAATAGCTTCAGAAGTCTGAATCGCGGCAGGAAAATTGAGACAGAACATAAGTTACAAAGATTTGAGGTGGGGTGAGGTAATGTCATGGAAAGATTTCTTTTTCTTTATTCATTCACATGATAAAGATGTTGCTGGCTAGGCAGCATTTATTGCCCATCCCTAATTGCCTAGAAGGCCGTGGGTCTGGAATTACACATCGGCCAGACCAGGAAAGGAATGCAGCTTCCTTTCCTAAAGGATATTAATGAACCAGATGGGTTTTTCCAACAATCGACAATGGATTCATGGTCATCATTAGATTCTTAATTCCAGATATTTATTGAATTCCAATTCCACCATCTGCTGCGGCAGGATTCGAAGTTATCTGGGTCTCTGGATTAACAGTCCAGCAATAATACCACTAGGCCATCACCTCCCCAGTATGATGTGAAAAAGATGTGAAAACACAGAATTTTAGATCATGGCATTGCCATATCAGAAACTAATACAAGTAGCTGAGCATAAGAATGAGAGTGAACAGATCTTGTTGCAAATTATAATATGGAGGGGTCTGGATGACCTCCGATTGGATGAGGATAGAATGAGAGATTGGCTAGAAGTGCACTAGAATAGTCAAATGTAGAGGCAACTGACGTATTAATGAGAGTTTCAGCAGATGAAGACAGGCAAATATGACAGAGATGGAAATGGGTGGTAATCATGATAGTGCAAATGTAATCAGAATCTCCTCAGGTTATTTAATCAGAATAGTATAAACACCTAAATAAAAAAACAATCGTTGAGCACATTTAATGATGACAAGGACATGGAGATGCACCACATTAAAGATCCAAGCCTTGGGAAATAAAGTGACTGAGACTGATAGCAGAGGTGGTAACTGGGAAATGTCTGGAGTGGATGGAAGAGATAGGTAATGGCTCAAGAATGCACCTCACCACGACATTCAGGCAGCTCGGCATAGGCAATAAATGATGGCTCAGGCAGTGCCTTCCTTCTATCAGCAGTATGGTTAGCTTTTCAATCTTGACTGAAATAATATTGCAAGCCACACACTCGAAGGTCAATTGCCCTTGCTAGTGACGCTCAGAACCCACAAAGAAAACAAAAATAATGCTTATTCTAATTAAGTATTCATCTGCCTTCAATTCAGTGTCTGGAAATCAACATGTGTCACAGCATCCAATTCTGAACTGTATTGATGAAGTAATCATGAGGAATGCTTTAACTAATTGCCACTTTGTTACCAGAGATAAACAAGCCTCAATGGAACAAGGCACTCTCAATCAAACTCTTCATAACACCGTTAGGACACCGCTTTTGAGGCAGACTTTTGTGGAGACTTTTGTTAGTGCTGCTACTCCAAAGACAAAGATGTAGAAGGCAACACAGGGACCATCTTCTCCAGCTCCAGTACAAACAGCAGCTGTCATTGACTGCCACACAGCATTCAAAGAAAAAGGCATCATATGACCTGGCATTTCTGGAATCATATCCACAGACTTCATGGAGAATGACTGAAGAGCAGAGCTGAAGATAACTAAGGATGTCCTGAGCCATCTTGTCACTTTATACCAGCCTGCTAAGTTGCCCATTGGTCAACTCACAGTCTTAAATGTTACAGTGTTATTTGGAGAAGTACAGTCATAGGATAAAACATTCCTTCCTGAAAGACGTGGATGCATCGCAGACTCTGTCATCTTTCCCATAAGGTAGCTGTGAAGGATGCACCATTTTGGTATCTCAGGTCTTGGTTCCTCCACTGCAATTTACTTCTAACCTCAGAGACTGAGGTTCATCTGTAACACTTTGGTTGCAATCTATGACTTATGATTTCCTGACAGACAAGGATAACTACAGTCAGCTGCTTATTGATTCTGAAAGAGCAAGGTAGCAAGGCTTGGTGATCACAATATAGCACATCCATTTGTAGGTGGAAGATGTTCCGCATTGTTTCACTTCACATTGCAGGAGGCAGCCATTCAGAACATTGTGCCTATGCCAGTTCTATTACCTACTGCCAAGTTCCAGCCTTATCCGTAAACTCTATTCCTAATCAAAGATCATCTAAAGCATCTTGAATGCCTCAACTGAGCCTGCCTCCACTGCATTTCAAAGCAGTACATTCCATACATTAATTATTTGCTGTGGATAAAAACAAATCGGATCACCCTTATTTCATTTGCACCTAACTTTAAATCTATGCCCTCTCATTCACTATTTTTTACAAGCTGGTAAAGCTTCTCCCTATCTACTCTATCCAATGCCCTCATGATCTTGGCTAGCCTACTTCCACTCATGAAGCTGGTACTATTTGACAGTAAGACTACAGCAGGTATTGTTAACTGTAAAAATGAATAAATATTGACAATATTGCTGACTTTATACAACGCTTGAACAGCACTGTCACACAAGTGCCCGCAGAAGGATCTTTCCTTCTTCTCCCTCCCAATACAAATAGGTGAAGGCCCGACGTCTGCAGCTGGGGCGCAGGAGCTTGCTGTGCTTTTTTACATCCCAGAATTCTGAAGACTTGGGCAGGCATCCCTTGACAGCTTTTAATTTTTTAAAGAGTTTTCTATTTGCCTTGGCTTGACTTGCCGTAGGCCTTGGGATCAAAGGTAGGAGTGGAGGTGGAGGGCAGGGCATCTTTGAAGAGTCCTGAGAATTTGCCACTGAGGTAGCTGTCCATTGTTCCTCCTTCTTGCGTCTGCTGGCACCATCCTGTATCCTTGAGATGAAGGGGCAATTGGAATGAGATTAAGGCCCCTTGACTTTCCTCACCTTGCCATTGAGTACCCATGGCTAAAGCGATAGCCCAGGCATATAGCCAAGTAATGACTAGGCGCTCTACTAGACCTGTGTCTCAAAGGCAGGAATTGGGCAGTCAGGCACTTTGAAGCTGCAGCCTCACAATAGTGACAATGTAGAAAGACATCAGCATATTTCACTTCAGTTCACTGATGTTCCTATGTCCGTCTGTACAGGTTTACTATTTCTTTTAACACAGAGTACGGGGTATGTCTTCCACCTGGGGCTAAACAGATGCATGGTCTCGAGCAGTCCTCCAATTTAAGTGACCTGGGCACAACTTCCTTCACTGACTGCAGACATGTCAGTGTTGTGCTAACCAGAGTGTGCCCCGGAGTGTAATCTAGATTGATAATCTAGAACTTTACCAACAGCATCTTCGAAACACATGACCACTTTCATCTAGAAGGGTAAGAACAGCAGATATATGGGAACACCTGCAAGCTCCCTCGAACCCACTCATCATCCTGACTTGGAAATATATCACCATGCCCTTGGTGTCACTGGGTCAAAATCCTGGAATTCCATCATTAATGGCACTGTGGAGGTGTCTATGCTAAATGGGCTGCAGTGGCTCAAGAAGGCAACTCACCATCACCTTCTCAAGGGCAACTAGGAATAAAAAATAAAAATTGGTTCAGCCATTGCTGCCCATATCCCATTAAGAAAAATTACTCATAAGATGTAGGCACTGTAGCTAGGCCAGGCTAATCTAGGTCATGAGACAGCTCTCCCAAATTTGGCTCTGGTTCATAGTTGTTAGTAATGAGGAGTTTTCCAGTTTGACAGATCTGAGTTTGCTCATTTCCAGTGCCTATGATAATGCCAGATTGCCCATTTGCTTTCATTCCATTGAGATATTTTCACCATCTTAATACAACCGAGTGGTTCACCAGGGCAATTTCAGGAGGCAATTAGAGACAGCCAAATTGGTATGCATCTTGAGTCACATGTAGGCCAAACCAAGTGACACAGCAGATTTAGTTTATTTAGTTTACCAGATCTGTTTTCTGATAAATGGCAATAGCTTCATGTTCATCATTAGGCTTGTAATTCCAGATTTGTTTGGGTGTCCAGAACATTAGTCCATTTCTCTGAATTACTTGTGCGGCAATAACTGTACTAATCAATTGACTGCCCATGTCTGGATGATTAAAAACATCTCCTTGTCAGGTTGCTTACGGCCAACATTTCAAGGAAATTCAAAGAAAATGCTAAGGCAGTCTGAAGCTCTCCTTGAAATGCATTGTAACACTGACGGTTAAACACTGAAGGAGTTTGCTCCCAATCATTTAAAATGGTGACAACTTGTCCATCAAGCTTTAAGTCCAAATGCCTCAATGGAGAGGCAGACCAGCAGCAGTGGAGGCAAGGAAACAAAGTAATTTCAGCATTCTCGATCCCCATTTCCACCCTGAAGATCTGAGAGTTAGGAACTGGCCTATTCAGTCACATGAAGAACATACAGGTTCGGTTGGCAGTTAGGAAGGTAAATGCAATGTTAGCATTCATTTCGAGAGCGCAAGAATGCACTGCTGAGGCTGTATAAGGCTCTGATCAGACTGCATTTAGAATACCGCAAGCGGTTCTGGGCCCCACATCTAAGGGAAAAATGTTCTGGCCTTTGGGTGTGGGGGTGTATCCAGAGGAATGATCCTGGGAACGATGGGCTTGTCATATGAAAAGAAATTGAGGACTCTGGGTCAGTTCACAATGGAATTTTGAAGGATGAAGGGGGAGATCTTATTTAAACTTACAGAATACTGAGAGGACTGGATAGATTGGATATAAAGATGATGTTTTCACCAGTAGGAGAGTCTAAAATCCAAGGACACAACCTCAGGGTGAAGGGACGAACCTTTAGAACTGAAATAAAGAGGAATTTCTTCAGTCAGAGAGCTTCAAATCTGTGGAACTCATTGCTGCAGAAGTCTGTGAAGGCCAAGTAATTGAGGTACTTGAGAGAGCTAGATAGGTTCTTGATTAGGAAGGGGATCAAAGGTTACAGAGATAAAACAGGAGAATGGGATTGAAAAACATATCAGCCATGATCGTACAGTGGAGCAGACTCAATTGACGGAATTACCTAATTCTGCTCCTATATCTTATGGTCTATGAAGACACAGGGCAGAAATTCTCAATTCCGACTGATGTCATCCTTTGATCAAGGGATATTTCTGCTGCCAAGAACAGAAAATTTCATTAACGTACCAACTGAAGATGCCTGAGCATAGGGCACTGGCAGAGAAATACATCTCATATCCTAGGGCAGAGATGACTGACCTCCAGTGATCATCCTTCCTTACACTGAGCATGATGCTAACTGGATTAAATGATTGGGACAACAGGCCTCAGAAGGATTAGAATATGAGGCAAGGACATTTAAAATTTGCAATGAGCAGTTATTAAAACTTAAAAACAAAGACCGAAATGTTAACTTAGTGTTCTGAAAGATGCAACAGGCAGAAAAACAGACTAAGGTGATATAATTCTGCAGGGCCACAGGGATGTTTGCTCATTACAGAGAAATAGTAGCTTAACTTGAGTGTCGCCACACTTTGCAAGACAGCACAGGTTGAGGAGAGCTCTTCAATGGTAACCTCAACCGGTGTCGGCATCATTCTGCATTGCAAATCAACAATCCAGCAACTGAGCTGACTGATCCTGTAGATAAACAGACTATGTTCGGGTGGAAGCGGAGTAACAATGCAGGGGAAATGAGGATGTTCTACAGTGCCACCTAGTGGTAATAAATTTGTTTACAGGGAATTTACAGCCAGTGTTAATGCTCCACAAAAGACCACCACTCTGTTTAATCCAAAGCTTTATTGTTGATATATCCTTTTGCCCCTTTCTCCCTCATCTACATATCTAGGTACCCTTTAAATAGGTTGAAACTAATCACCTTACCTAGTCTGGATGTTAGTAATTTCAACGTGCTCATTATTCTCATAATAAATCCTCATTATTGGATTCACTCAGATTGAGGTGTGGGCTGGGGACAGCAGAAAGGATTTACATGGGTCAGATGTACACTGTCATCTTAAATAGAATTGGAGTATGTCATCTAAATTCTTTGCTATTTTTCATCTGGATCATGCATTAACCTTTTCTTGATTCATATCATCACAGAATCTTTTTTGATTGAGCAAAAAACTGGCAATGTAAACTCCCTCCAAAAGTATTACAGAGTTGCAATAAATCTAGCTCCAAAAGCCGCTGGTAGATTGGCAGTAATGGTAGACTTTTAAAGGCAATCAGCAGCTTAGGATTTAATGACAGGTAATTGCAAGACACTTTTTATCTGTGTAAGTAATTGAGGCCCTCAATAAAACAGTACTTTCTATATAGTATAAAATCTTATAAAGCTGCTGCAACAGTTTTCTCTCTCTGGAAAAACTCCGAAACAAACAAGCCTTATAAACAGTGCATGAAATACAAGGGTCACCTGGTTTAGGCTTTTATGTTGACATTCTTAAATTGACTGGACGGTGCCTCGTGCTCCTGATCTATGTAAGTGTTTAGAGATATCATAGAATATTTCATAGAATCCCTATAGTGGGGAAACAGGCCCTTTGGCCCAACAAGTCCACACCGAACCTCAGAGCATCCCACCCAGACGCATCCCCCTAAAACCCACCTAATCTACACATCCCTGAACACTATGGGCAATTTAGCATGGCCAATCCACTCAACCTGCACATCTTTGGACTGAGAGAGGAAACCGGAGGAAGCCCACGCAAACATGGGGAGAATGTGCAAACTCCACACAGACAGTCGCCCGAGGCTGGAATCGAACCCGGGTCCCTGGCGCTGTGAAGCAGCAGTGCTAACCACTATGCCACCATGCCGCCCAAATGGCCAGGACTTTATCTTCAGCATGACATAAAAAATTGACCTTGAGCTAGGAGTTGGACAGAGAGAGAGATATGACTATCCTAATAGTTTAGATACCTGTTCTGTATTCAATGTTTAGAAAGATAATTGACAGAGTAAATGCCCAGCCCCAAGAAATTAAGTATTTTAATAAGTCCTCATCTAGGGCTCGGTCTTCTTCAGGTGGTAATACTTGTCAGGCAGATACCTGTTTTAAATAATAGATGGATCAGAAAGGATGGAAGAAGATCCCCCCAAAAAAAAGTCCCCTAACATTCTAGCTGGAGAGCAGGATGCTGCCTTCGCAATTTGCTGAAATCAACACACTGTCTTAATCATTCTCTGTTACAAGTCCAACACTCTCAATTATCATTGATTGTATACTCTACTTGTCTGTTTCGTTAATCTATCAAAGCTAAATTGTTGTTCCTTAACAAATCTTCTAAAATTACTAATGAATAGTTGATTCATTCTCTTGGGTAACTGTGGTCCAAAGTTTTATACCTGTTACCTCCAAACAGATGGAGTAGTCATAAAGAAAAGAAACAGACTTGCCTTCTATCAGTTGCTCATAAAAACGAGGTTCCAATGCACCCACAGCCATATACTTTCCATCCGATGTCTTGTAGGTTTCATAGAATGGTGCTCCAGTGTCCAGTAGATTTTCACCTCTTTGCTGATCCCAAATGCCCAAATGCTGTGATTTCCAAAGCCAAGAACTACAGTAAGCTGCTCCTTCAATCTGATAAACACCAGGCAGGTTTTGAAAAAGAGAAGAATTGAAATATGGTAGAACGTAGACCAAAGAACAAAGAAAATTGCAACACAGGAACAGGCCCTTCGGCCTTCCAAGCCTGCACCGATCCAGATCCTCTATCTAAACCTGTCGCCTATTTTCTAAGGATCTGTATCCCTCTGCTCCCTGCCCATTCATGTATCTGTTTAGAGACATCTTAAATGACACTATGGTGCCCGCCTCTACCACTTCCGCTGGCAACGCGTTCCAGGCACCCTACACCCTCTTTCCACGCATATCTCCTTTAAACTTTTCCCCTCTCACCTTGAAATTGTGAGCTCTAGTAATTGAGTCCCCCACTCTGGGAAAAAGCTTCTTGCTATCCACCCTGTCTATATCTCTCATGATTTTGTAGACCTCAATCAGGTCCCCCCTCAACCTCCGTCTTTCTAATGAAAATAATCCTAATCTACTCAACCTCTCTTCATAGCTAGTCCCCTCCATACCAGGCAACATCCTGGTGAACATCCTCTGCACCCTCTCCAAAGCATCCACATCCTTTTGGTAATGTGGCGACCAGAACTGTACGCAGCATTCCAAATGTGGTCGAACCAAAGTCCTATACAACTGTAACATGACCCGCCAACTCTTGTACTCAATACCCCGTCCGATGAATGAAAGCATGCCGTATGCCTTCTTGACCAATCTAATCGACTGTGGTGCCACCTTCAGGGTGCAATGGACCTGAACACCCAGATCTCTCTGTGTATCAATTTTCCCCAGGGCTTTTCCATTTACCATATAGTTCGCTCTTGAATTGGATCTTCCAAAATGCATCATCTCGCATTTGCCTGGATTGAACTCCATCTGCCATTTCTCCGCCCATCTCTCCAATCTATCTATATTCTGCTGCATTCTCCAACAGTCCCTTTCACTATCTGCTACTCCACCAATCTTAGTGTCATCTGCAAACTTGCTAATCAGACCATCTATACCTTCCTCCAAATCATTTATGTATATCACAAACAACAGTGGTCCCAACACAGATCCCTGTGGAACACCACTGGTCACAGTTCTCCATTTTGAGAAACTCCCTTCCACTACAACTCTCTGTCTCCTGTTGCACAGCCAGTTCTCTATCCATCTAGCTAGCACACCCCGGACCCCATGCGACTTCACTTTCTCCATCAGCCTACCATGGGGAACCTTATCAAATGCCTTACTGAAGTCCATGTATATGACATCCACAGCCCTTCCCTCATCTATCATCTTTGTCGCTTCCTCAAAGAATTCTATCAAGTTGGTAAGACATGACCTTCCCTGCACAAAACCATGCTGCTTATCACTAATAAACCCATTTTCTTCCAAATGTAAGAAGATCCTATCCCTCAGTATCTTCTCCAGCAGCTTCCCCACCACTGACGTCAGGCTCACTGGTCTATAATTACCTGGATTATCCTTGCTACCCTTCTTAAACAAGGGGACAACATTAGCAATTCTCCAGTCCTCCGGGACCTCACCTGTGTTCAAGGATGCTGCGAAGATATCTGTTAAGACCCCAGCTATTTCCTCTCTCGCTTCCCTCAGTAACCTGGGATAGATCCCATCGGGACCTGGGGACTTGTCCACCCTAATGCCTTTTAGAATACCCAACATTTTCTCCCTCCTTATGCCGACTTGACCTAGAGTAATCAAACATCTATCCCTAACCTCAACATCCATCACGTCCCTCTCCTCAGTGAATACCGACGCAAAGTACTCATTAAGAATCTCACTCATTTTCTCTGACTTCTCGTATAACTTCCCTCCTTTGTCCTTGACGAGGCCAACCCTTTCTCTAGTTACCCTCTTGCTCTTTATGATAATGCAGGAAATGGTATGCAGGAAATTTGGAGGTCAGAAGTTGGTGTTGCCCCTTGTGGAAGAGTCTAGGACCAGAGGGCATAATCTTAGAATAAGTCATCACCCAAATAAAACAGATGAGGAGGAACCACTACTTTGGGGGTCTTGAATTTGTGGAATTCTTTACCGTAGAGGCTGTGTCATTTAGCATTTTCAGAGCTGAGATAAATGGATTTTTAATCAGTAAAGGAGTTAAGGATTATGGGAAAAGGCATGAAAGTTGATTATCGAATTAGCCATCATTTTATTGACTGGTAGAGCAGAACCGATGGGCGGATTGGACTACTTCAGCTCCTGCATCTTATGGTCTTAAGCCTGTTTTTCTGAGTCAATACAAGACAATACAACACAGCACAGGAACAAGCACTTCAGCCCGCCAAGCCTGCGCCAATTCCTAATACTTATTTCAACCTGCTACTTATTGGCCACATGTGGTTTCCGTCCTGCTGTCTACCTTCTTGACAACCTTATCCAACTAGGTTGCCATTTTCAGGGATCTATAGACCTGTATGCCTAGAACCTCTGTTTGTCAACGCTCCTAAGGGTTCTGCCATTTATTGCATAATTCACACCTGAATTTGATCTTCCAAATTGCATCACTTAACATTTGTCCAGATTAAGACCATAAGACATAGGAGCAGAAATTAGGCCATTCAGCCCATCGAGTCTTCTCTGCCATTCAATCATGGCTGGTAAATTCCTCAATCCCATTCTCCCGCTTTCTCCCAGTAACTCTTGATCCCCTTGATAATTAAGAACCTATCTATCTCAGTCTTAAATGTATTCAATGACGTGGCTTCCACAGCCTTCTGTGAATTCCACAGATTCACCACTCTGGCTGAAGAAGTTTCTCCTTATCTCCGTTCTGATAGATGTTCCTTTTACTCTAAAACTGCTTTTAAACTGCTATTTCCCCAAATGCCCAAATCTGCAATCTATCTATATCCTACGATAACCTTTGCCAATCCTCCTCACTTTCTGCAATTCCGCCAATTTTGGTGTCATCCGCAAACCTATTAATCATAATCACCTACATTTTCCTCCAGATCATTTATATATATTAAAAACAACAAAGGTCCCAGCACTGATCCCTGCAGAACAGCAATAGTTACTGATCTCCATTCTGAAAAGCACCCTTTCACTGCTACTGTTTTCTATAACCAAATGAGTCCTGTATCCATCTAGCTAGTGCCATCCAGACAGGTTGGCCTTGCATTTAACCACGGCAGGATTTGAACCTAGTACCCCAGAACCTTGCCTAGGTTTCTGGACAGCTGATGACAATATCACTAGGCCATTACCGCCAACCAGTGAACAAATGACAATGGTTAAAATAGACCAGTTTCTTGGTTTATTCCAGCCTTTTTACTGAATTCAAGCTTATTCTGGGATTTGAATGCAGGTATCCTCAGACCATTAACGTGGGTGTCTAGATTACTAGCCTGGTAACATTGCCACTAACGACTGCTGCCTTCCCTGTTAGGAATACAAAAAGGCTCCAGCGGAACTTTCAAGCTTCATTTTTTGTTTAAAAATTGCATTGTATTATCTCCTCGGATCTAGTTATGACACTCGGCAGGTTTCAAAAAAAACTTAAATATGCTTTTTGTAAAATCACTGTCACTAAACTTCAAAATTTATAAATATTCCACTGACAATTTTAGGAAATTACAATATAGCACAATTGATTTCCCAAAGAAATATTAAACTTTCAAAGACTATGTGTATACCTTTTAATTAGCTGATTACTTTGTTAACACAGTCACTAAAATTATTTTGAGGCAATTTCAACTTTAAGAAAATATATACATTAGTTTTAGTTAATATTTAAGAAAGGAAGGTCTGGATTTTAACCTCATCACCATTCTGTGATATTGTCATAAAGTCACACAACATCAGGTTATAATCCAAGAGGTTTATTTGAAATCACAAGCTTTCACAGCACTTCTCCTTTGTCAACTGATGAAGGAGCAGTGCTTCAAAAGCTTGAGATTTCAAATAAACCTGTTGGATTATTACCTGATGTTGTGCGACTTCTGACTTTGTCCACCTGAGTCCAACACCAGACTGCCACACATCCTATGATGATGTTTCTGAACATATTGGAATTGAGCAATTAACTTCATTTCTATCAGTTTAAATATTTAAAAAATACAAAATCAGACCATTTACAAGTCACTCACAAAACAGCAGCTATCTTATCAGCATTCAAGACATTGACACCACAACTTGAACTGAATAGCAAATCAGGATGAGGTCTGCAATGAGATTTCCAGCAGCAGATTCTGGGCAGGAGGAATCATTCATAGAATCCCTACAGTGTGGAAACTGGCCATTCAGCCCTACAGATCCACACCAACTTTCCGAAAAGCATCCCAACCAGACTCACCCCCCTACCTATCTCTGTAATTCTGCATTTCCCACTGCTAATCCACCTAACCCACACATCCCTGTACACAATGGGCAATTTAGTATGGCCAATCCATCTAACCTGCACATCTTTGGATTGTGGGAGGAAACCTATGCAGACACAGGGAGAATGCGCAAATTCCACACAGTCAACTAAGGATGGAATCGCACCCAGGTCCCTGGAGCTGAGAGGCAGCTGCGCTAACCACTGAGCCACCATGCTGTCCTTATTTAAAGCAAGTGCAAAATCTGTAACTTTCAAAACTCTTTGAAGGAGTCTGTTTGGCCTTTCCTCATAAGGTTATCTGCTCATTCCAAGTATTAGTCTATTAGCTGAACTGCAGTACTCTAGATGTAGTCTCACCACTGCCTTGATTATCTGAACTCCTTACTCCTGCATTCAATTCCCCTCTCGATAAAACATAACTTTTGTTTTTAGATAGGCAATATATATTTGACTTGTTAACATAATTATACCATGAACTCATGTTAAATTGGTTCCAGCAGCTGTAGCTTATGTGCCTTTTTGGGCTGAGGGGGCTGGTGTTTCAACTCACCCCAGGTCCCCTTCTCCTGGGGAGAAGGTCTCCACTCTCTTGGCCTCTTCATTTGAGTTCATTCACTGTAGAAAGCTGTCCTAGCTTTTCCAATGGATAATATGTTCAATACATGCATTAGTTGTTTGGCGAGGATCTTGCTCTTGATTTGTTTGTTGATAATAAGATCAACAGCATGCTGTGAAACATTATAAATTCTCAGAGTCTTGCCCTGGTAACATTTGTGGGGCATACCCTTTCATATGGTGCCTGTGACCTCAATGTCAACAATATCACCTGTCGTGTAGATATGGGAATAAGTAGAAATTAGCTTTCCTGGTGAGTTGCTGCACCTGCACACTAACCTTCTGCGATTCATGCATTAGGTCACCCAGATCTCTCTGTAAGATTCATTGCCGATTATCAGACTCTTTAATACCCTTCCCTCTTCTCCATCAGTATCAGACAGAGATTTTAAGATTTCTGTAGTCAAAGTATCAGCTCACCATGCTTGCATCGATGACCTGTCCTTTTCCAGATCGTATTCTCTCATACAGTGCTAGTATTATACCCAGAGCACACATAACGCCACCTCCAGCAAAGTCAGCAACAACATTCAGTGGTGCATACGGTTTCTCACCTTTCCTGCCAAATTTTGACAGAAGGCCTAAGTTCCAAATAAATGCTGTTAGTAAGTGCACTACAAAAACACAGTTGTACAAAATTTCTTACCAAGTAAGACATATTAACATTAAGTATTTTTATTAATTCTCTGAATTATGAGCATCACTGGCAAATATGTTTTTATTGCTATCCCTAATCTGCCTTGAGCAAATAGTATTGAAGCTTTCTCTTAGACTGAAGTGCTGATAGGTCCAGAGCTCCGAGATATCATGGGGAGTGCAATAACTTTAAAATGTCAATACATAATGATAAAAACTTTTTTACAGTGACCTGCAGCAATTGCTTTAAGGACTGCTGGGGAGGCCATTCATCATTAGTGCCAATCAGGAGAATATTCCTCCCATTTGGGATCTCAAAATTGCACTGGGTTCCTATTTGGATTATAAATTGCCAAAGATTATCGGATTATGAAATCTTCACTCATTTCCAGCAACCAGATTAATGAAAGCGTAAATTCCATCCCTCATTGGGAGAAAGCCCCAACCTCTGGAGTTGCTGGGTAATCTGATTATCCAGCAAGTCCAGCAGTCCCAAACATGCCTGTACTAGTTAGTGGGCATTCTGGGTACAGGTCCAACGGAACCTTGTACCCAGGTAAGCAAAGGACTAGAAGGGTTGGGCAACGTTAGCAATGCAATGAGGTGTTTGAGGAGTATGGGTTACAAAGGGAGGGAGGAAGGAAGATTATCAACTTCTTCAGGAAGGTGTTCCTTATAGGTAAAGAGCACCCATCAAAACCGTACCCCATTTCCTTCCTGCCATTTGAAAATCGGTATAAAATGGGTTGCCCATTCCTATCGTGGTCAGCCATATTATGGCATCAGGTGGGTTGTACAGGGCAGTACATCTGCCCTCTTCTATGTACCAACTGCTGAAAACATACTTGGAAGAGGCCTCACAATTTAAAATGTCAGCAGAAATGAGGCAGTAATTACTATGGTACTACATTAATTGTATTATCATCATGCTTGTGCCTGGGAGAACAGGTGTAAATTGACTCCAAAACTCATATACTGCAATTTTTAAAATTCAGACACAGGGTATGGGCAGTGCTGGTTGGCTGGCAATAACTGCCCATCCCTTATGGCTCAGAGGGCAGTTAAGAGTCAACACATTGCTGAGAGTCTGGAATCACATGTAGACCAGACGAGTTTAGGGTAGCAGATAGCAGATTTCCTTCCCAAAAGGACACTTTTGGAAAAACCCATCCAGTTCACTGATCCATGTTGTTTTCTTGAACGTAAGAGTCTTAATTCAGGATTTTTATTGAATTCAATTGCCATCATCTACCATTACAGGATTTGAACCTGGGTCCCCAGAACTTTACCCGGGTTTCTGGATTAAAAGGCTAATGATAATACAACTAGGCTGTCATCTCTCCACAATATGTGGTAAACAGAGGTATTTTTTGTATCCGACAAGGGTGAAGTGAAAATAAGAGGAGTGTACTTCTGGATGAAGATGCGACAGCACAGCAGTGAAACGGTCGACAGCTAAGGTAAACTGGCAATAGCATAGCCAACATTCAAGAGGAAAACAAATTAAATGCTGTTGTGACATCATGGTACAGAGAAGACTGAAGTAAGAGGATATTTGCCCCTTCCACCCTACTTAGGAAGCATTTTATATTATGGGTTACATTATTCTACCCACAAACTAACATTCATGAAATAATTTACACAAACTACACTGCATGATAGCATTTACTGAAGCTGCAAGTACGCCTCAGTTTTACAATTTGCACATTACTTATTGATAATATAAATATTGTGGCCATGCAAGAATTTAATGCAAGGAAAACAGTTATTTAAAAAAGATACACGAAAAAGCAAACTTAATGCTGATCAACCTGAATAGCATGTTCATTAAATCTACTTCTTCCCATTCAAAATCTACTTAAGTGATTCATTAAACTGGACACACTAACACTGATTTCTTCACTGCTAAACTCAATCACAATAAATCCATTCCAGTCACCTGATACTGCAACGTAGTTGATATCATGCCCGGCATTTTGGGAATATAGTCCGTTCTGTCCGAACCCAGTCAACCTAGCATAGATAAGCTTTGGATTCTGGCTAAGTAAATCTTCCGGGCCCAGGCCCAACTTCTCCATGACACCTATGAAGAGACACAGGATTTATTGACTTAGATCAGCCAGCACACAATCTAACTTTAATGACTACAATAGCAATGACACTATAAATTATTGTTAATGTTTGAAATTTAGCATTCTTGCACTTATCTTGAGTGTAAGATGAAAAGGTTTTGCAACATGACTCTGCTTTCAACAGTTTTCAAGTTCTGTATTACCAAGTGACTGTTTAAAAAGTACTGTAATTACTCCACTGGATCAGTTGATATATTCTGGCATTCCAGAGCAGTAGATGCAAGTTTAATGCTTCATTCCAAGGTGTACAAGCAATGGAGCATACAAATAAGGAGCAGACATAAACTACTTGGCCCTTCAAACGTGCAGTAAAAACATATCTAAGATAACACTATGGAGCTGGAGGACACAGCTTCAGAAGAAGGGTCCCGACCCGAAAAGTCAAGTTTCCTACTCCTCTGATGCTGTCTGGCCTGCTGCGTTCCTCCAGTTCCACAACTGTGTTCTCTCTGACTCCAGCATCGGCAGTTCTTACTATCTCAGAGTAAAAACATGGCTGATTTGATCATGTTCGTCCACCACCAATGTGACCGGCAGACCCAGGCTTTGTTGCCCATCTTTACTTATGATTCACTGATGTCTTTTTTGGGAAGGAAATTTTTTCAAATAAATCGTTTACCAGGTAAGTCCTTATCTGCTCTGTTCTATATGTGACTTCAGACCGACAGTAGTTTGTTTCAATCTTAATTGTCCTCTGGAAAATTGGGGATGGGCATTAAATGAACAAAGCAGGTCAAGCAGCATCATAGGAGCAGGAAAACTTGATGTTTCGGGCCTAAACCCTTCATCAGAAATGGGGGAGGGGAAGAGGGTTCTGAAATAAATCGGGAGAGAGGGGGAGGCGGATAGAGGATGGATAGAGGAGAGGATAGGTGGAGAGGAGGCAGACAAGTTGAAGAGGCGGGGATGGAGCCAGTAAAGGTGAGTGTAGGTAGCGGGGTAGGGAGGAGATAGGTCAGTCCAGGGAGGACGGACAAGTCAAGGGGGCGGGATGATGTTAGTAGATGGGAGATGGGGGTGTGGCTTGAGGTGAGGGGAAAAACAGGTTAGGGAGGTGGAGATGAGCTGGGCTGGTTTTGGGATGCGGTTGGGGGAGGGGAGATTTTGAAGCTTGTGAAATCCACATTGATGCCATTGGGCTGCAGGGTTCCCAGGCTGAATATGATTTGCTGTTCCTGCAGCCTTCGGGTGGCATCACTGTGGCACTGCAGGAGGCCCAGGATGGACATGTCGTCTGAGGAATGGGAGGGGGAGTTGAAATGGTTCGCAACTGGGAGGTGCAGTTGTTTGTTGCGAACTGAGCGCAGGTGTTCTGCAAAGCGGTCCCCAAGCCTCCGCTTGGTTTCCCCGATGTAGAGGAAGCCACAATGGGTACAGCGGATGCAGTATACCACATTGGCAGACGTGCAGGAGAACCTCTGCCGGATGTGGAAAGTCTTCTTGGGGCCTGGGATTGGGGTGAGGGAGGAGGTGTGGGGGCAGGTGTAGCACTTCCTGCGGTTACAAGGAAAAGTGCCGGGTGTGGTGGGGCTGGAGGGGAGTGTGGAGCGGACAAGGGAGTCCGGAAGGCAGATAAGGGTGGGGAGGGAAAAATGTCTTTGGTGGTGGGGTCTGATTGCAGATGGCGGAAGTGTCGGAGGATGACGCGTTGGATCCGGAGGTTGGTGGGGTGGTATGTGAGGACAAGGGGGATTCTTTTTTGGTTATTGTTGCGGGGACGGGGCGTGAGGGATGTGTTCCGGGAAATGCGGGAGACACGGTCGAGGGCATTCTCGACCACTGTGGGGGGGAAGTTGCGGTCCTTGAAGAATGAGGACATTTGAGATGTGCGGGATTGGAATGTCTCATCCTGGGAGCAGATGCGGCGGAGGCGAAGGCGAAGGAATTGGGAATAGGGGATGGCATTTTTGCAG
>JAHRHZ010000249.1:35652023-35662477 GCA_024137785.1 Ginglymostoma cirratum
ACACAGCAGGTCAAGCAGCATCATAGGAGCAGGTATGATGCTGCTTGACCTGCTGTGTTCATCCAGCCCCATGCTTGTTATCTCGGATTCTCCAGCATCTGCAGTACCTTTTATCTCTGATACTTTTTACATAGCGTTTGGGTAATAGTTTAAAAAGAATAGTTGACATCAATCTTGGAAAGATTGATGACGTTGTTTCAGATACCCATTCCCACCCTCAGCTCAAATGTCTACACCAGCAAGTGCCTCGGAACTTACAGCCAAATCCCAAATTAAATTTCACAAAAAATTGACCATCATGCATTGTCCATGCCCCCTCTTCTTTCAAATGGTTGACCCAGCATGTGCACATCTAGTCTTTGTAGCCCAATTTTGCTTTAATTTTCTACAAATTTCTTTGTTAAATGAAGACAATTAAAGCATAGATTAATAAAATAGTTTAAATACTGTAATAAAATTCCAACTTGGACAACATTTTCTTTGCTAATTCTAATAATTGAGAAATACAGTTCTGCAAATGTTAATATTAAATGACAATCTAGCAAAGCTTGATACGAGAAAACATACCAAATTGTCTAATATTTGGTTATATTTCAACAAATAAAGTGTTGATTAGCATAACCACACCTAAGGGAGATGAGGCAAAACAGTACAGATAACTTTGCATGAACAAGTTAAAGCAAAAAGTTCCCATAATATTGGCTTTAGACATTTATACGATACTTCTGTAGTAATTAGCATGAGGAAAGTTAAGAGTAGAAAGCACAATTTTTTTCAAGAATCGGGTTTTCCTATTTGTAGCTAAAGTTTGAAATTGATTGAGTTTCAAGGCATCCAGTCTTCATGGCCCAGAACAATTTATTTCAAGTGATCTCCTGCTTTTCACCTCATTAATTATACAGCTAAGCTTCTGGACACATTTCTTTGGAAATTGTTCGGCCAGAGATGGAAGAGCTTGCCACTAGCAAGATTCTTCAGGCTTACATGCTTCTAGCACCATATTTACAATCTAGCTGCATACCAAATCAGATGATGAAACCACCGCTGAAACTCTGGTGTTTGACCCTGCATATGTCTCAGAAACATAGAAAATAAGAAAAGCATAGTCTTTCAGACTTTAAGCCTGCTCCGCTATTCAACATGATCGTGGCTGATCATCCAATGCAGCACCCTGTTTCCACATGTGCCCCATATCCTTTAATCCCTTTAGCCCGAAGAACATTAGTTGTCTTCTTCTTGAAACATTCAATGTTTTAGCCTCAACAGCTTTCTGTGACGGAGCATTCTAAGGCTCACCACTCAGTGAAGAAATTTCTTCTCATCTCAGTCCTAAATGGCCTATCCTGTAACCTTGGACTGTCACCCGTGGTTCTAGCCTCCCCTGTCATCAGAATGTCCTTCCTGCATTTAGCTAATCTCATCATTTTAGAATTTTAAAGGCATCTTGTGAGAGTCCTCCTTATTCTTCTAAACTCCAGTGAATATTATCCGCAACAACCCAGTTTCTCTTCATACTCTATACTCCAAAGAAGTCTAGTCACCAGTTGTCATCAACTCATATTCCAGTCACATTCCAGACCCCAGGTATCCTGTACCACCAAAATCAGAACAGCAATAAAGACAGCATAGTTGCATTTACTATGATATTAAAGGTTGTGTATCATAGCTTAATATATTACGTCGTAAATCCGAAAAATTGAATGAGGTTGTTGACTAGCTCGCTGAGCTGGCTTGTTTTTGTTCAGACGTTTCGACACCATACTAGTTGACATCAGTGGAGCATCCAATGAAGCAATGTTATTCTACTCCGCTTGGAATTTATACGGTCCGGTCCGTTATGGTAAGTACTGTCATTTCTGGTTTTGATCTGTGTGGATTTATATATGGGGTCCAATTCTATATGTTCGATGATTGACGTATGGATGCAGAACCATGTCTCTAGGAATTCTTGTGCATGTCTACGTTTGGCTTGGGCTACTATGGTTACTGTGTCCAAGTTTAACTGATGGCCTTCATTGTCTGAGTGTACAGATATTAAGGAGCGTTCATCGTGCCGTTTTGCTGCTAGTTGACGTTTGTGTATTCTGATGGCAATTCGGTTATTCTTTCCTACCTGTCCGATGTAATGTCTGTGGCAGTTGTTGCATGGTATTTTGTAAACCACATTTGTTCCTCATGTTGTGGGAATGTGGTCTTTAATCCTTCTAAGTGTTTGCGTAGAGTGGCTATGGGCTTGTGGGCCACCATGATTGCTAGTGGTCTTAGGAGTCTTGTCGTCAGTTCTGGTATGTTCCAGACGTAGGGTGGTGTGGCCAGTGTGTTAGGTCGTACTGTGTCCTTATCTGTATTCCTTCTAATACGCCTGGCATTAAAGCAGAGGCCATCCAGCCTCCCCAAACTCCGTTGAGATATGGACCTTAGCAAACTAACTTGTCTGGGAGATTCAGGGTTATCCTTTGGAAAGCCTGTAATCCATTATGGTTTCCTAAAGACTGTTTTCCTGAATGACCATCTCGTTGGCAAAACTGCACTTCGGAAAACCAATTTAAATATACTAATGATGTACCTGCCTTTCCTCAGTGGGAAACTTGTATGTACTGATATCTTCTGTATTAAAAATAGCACTGATCCTCACAGTAGGTTAGGATCACACACCCTATTTAATGGTAACACATCCCGAACTTACTCTCTCCTACCTGTCAGAGGGAAGGAGGGCAAATTTAGTTTTGGGTTTTTGTTTTTGTGCTCTGGATTAGGACATTGAATTTATTTTTCAATACTTCCTATATTCAGCACAAAACTTTTAGGGTTTTCACAATGGCCAAGTTGCCAGGGAGACAAAGACCAATTCATGGTCATTCCATGGGTGTGGATTTGCATCTTTTATTGCATTCCTTTGCATGTGTTCTTCTGTATATTGTTGTATGGAAAGTTCTCTGAAGCTGACAAGTATTTTTCACTCTGCTCAAAACCTGTGGAAATGGTACTTCAATTTCCTGACATTTTCAGAAAGCTATTAACCGTAATATTACATGAAATGGACTGATGCACCAGTCAGCAATATCCATGACTTTGAAGTGAGCTTTGATGGATTTTCTTCACATTAAGTAACACCTACAATATAAGAGTAGCACTGAGTTCTTTTTGAATTATCCAATTCACGCAAATGCCAGAACAGGTCACAGGCTGACTCCCTTGGACTGGACTTGCAGACTGGGCTGAGGCTGCAGGTCCACAGCTAGGTCTGAGTACCTAAAGGAGGTGAAATGTTGTCTCAGCTCGGCATGGCAGTCTCCTTGTGCGGTGGCGTCCCAGTGAAGTGGCCTCCTGGTGTGTCAGTCTCAGTCCAGCGTGGGGGTCTTGTCCTGAATTTTTCTTCAGTGTCCAGGTATTCCAGCAGCCCGGCAGGTGGTCCCATCCAGGTGGTCTTGGCCCAGTATGGAGGTCTTCTTCAGCAGAAGCTTCCGGCATTGTATCCAGCGACCCAGCATGGTGGTCTTGTGCCGGAATAGTGGTCTTGTGCCGGAATGGTGGTCTCATCCCGGCTGCATCTTGAGATTATTCCTTCATTCCTAAATTGACATTTCCTGAGCCCTGGAGCCAGTAACTGAAGTATGATAAATTTTGTCTTAATTTTACTTTTAAAAAAATTATTATGCACAGCTTTTATCATTGATGTAAGCTCAGTCGTGGGGTGACTTATAAAACGTGACAATAAATTTATATTCAAGTTATAGCAACAATGCCAATGCAACAATTATACAAGAACTAAAATTAGTTTAATGTAATCAAAGAGGCAAACTTGATTTATGGCAAAGTCGTCAGAAATGAAATCTGCAGCTAGCTAATTAAGGAGCCCAAACAAAAGTAGCTATTATGCCCCATTATGGCTCATTCACAGGCACATGAAGCGTCACCTCCAGAGCTTGTAACTTCTGTTACTAGCAAGAAACAAATTTCAGCGGAGGAGCAAAGTGTGAAAAGAAATAGAAGCTCATCTAATTCAAGTGTCCGAAAATACTGCAATCCTACACTGACCCAGGATTTTCTGTACAGATATACAAATTGCAACACAATTAAAATCTATAACAACTAGATAACTTTTAGTTTAGCTTTATAGCTTCTGGACAATAGCCAGAATATTCCATATTCTGCTCTGTTGTGTTTTCCTGTACCAAATTCTGTTGAATGTTGTATCATCTCATTTTATTACCTGGGACTTTCATGGGCTAAAATAGTACGAAGAAGGAAAAACACACTGACTTAAAAATGGCTACAGTAATCAGCTGACCACAGCATTAGCCAAGCTTCATTAAAACATCAGTAAACAAGAATCAGTTTGAACTAAGATTAACATTTTCATCTAAGAGACTGAAACTTGCCATGTGTGAAGAAATCTGAATCTTTAGTTTCATTTACACCATTATGTTGGAGATTTTTAACAAAAGATCACTTGCACTTCTCCAGCTTGGAGACAACAAACCTAGGCATGTGAATACATAAACAAAATGCATCTCAAGAAACTGGTTCTGGCAGAAGCAAATGTGGTAGACTTGTACCTAGAATTTGAGACTGCTCTCTCACCCTTATCAGTATCCTGAAAGACAACCATCTGATGATAATATAAATGAGAAAGAAACATTCAAACACTGAATGTCAAAGAGATCTCGAATTGTCACAGTTGCTGTTCGTTTGGGAAATACCAAAACAATCATGGCCTCAAGTTCAAACCTGATACCCCAAGAACATCCTAAGGATCTCAAACTGCATATTCTTTATCTTCATTTTTGTACTGGACGCTAGTGAAATTTGTACTTGTTTGTGTGTGCACGTATGCACGTTGGTATCTGCATGCATAGGTGTGTTCAGTGTTGCATCTTTACTATTTTTCTTGGGTTACCAAATAATACAATTTGCTTTTGCTCAAATTGTTCTTGTAATTGACTTGTTATTTACAGTTCAAAAAGTTCACAAGAAACATTTTAATTGGAGTTAGGTATAACTACTTGCTAAAAAGAACACTATGATCCTGATTTTTGTTCCTGGGTCAGAAGTTCAGAGTTGGAATAAATGCTGGTTCTGTGAATTCGACCTTTGAAAATGGCTGCCTGCACTTCTAATTTTGGTGTGGGGTGCAGACTAGATTCGGAATCAGGCTGGACAACCTTGGAAGAGTCAAAGACGCTACTGGCTCGCAAACAGGGTGTGTGCCAATTGTGTGCCTGGACACCGTAATCAAAGTTCAAACATAAAAGATTAAAGCAGGAAACATCCCTCATGTTCTTGCCCACATATTCTCTTCACTCTCTATGCCCCATCCATGCCAACCTCTTCCACTTTAGCAAACCCATGTCTACCCGCTCATACTCTATACCTCAAATCATTCCCCATGGGCCTTTATAGCCTCTATTCCACCTCAGTGCCAACACCTAAATTCCACTTCCTTCTGATTTGATTTACTGTAGTCACATATACCTCAGCACGGAGATAAGTTTTGTTTTGTGAGCAGCACACTCAGATCATAGCAAACAAGGACGTACAGATCATAGGGCGGTGCTTGAACAGAGTGAGCTATGCAAGGTTCTGGCTGCACAGGAGCTGCATAAAGCAAGATCAGCTTCTCCTTACCAACTCACTTATTATCCACATGAGCATTAATCATGAGACATCAGAACCGGAAATAAAGTAACCAGTCTACTGGTTGTCAGTATTGAAAAAGTGTACAGATGCAAAACAAACACCCAATAGATGTTTGAACAAATTGCATGAACAAATCCTTTATAAAAGCAAACGTTTAACTTATGATGTGGGAACAGCTAAAATAAGAAATGATAGAGGTAAGAAGTCACTTGTGTAACTGGTGTACAAGCCCCCTAACAGTGATCACATGGTAGGGTCAGAGCGTAAAGGAAGAAATAATCTCAGTTTGCCAGTAAAACTTTACGACCATATGATATGAGGGTAGAAATAGGCCATTCAGCCAACAGGGTCTGCTCCGCCATCCAATCATGGCTAACATGTTTATCAAACCTATTCTCCTGCCATATCCCTTGTAACCCAATCCCCTTCTGATCAAGAACCTATTTATCTATGTCTTAAATGCACTCAACGACTTGGCCTCAACAGTCTGCTGCGATAAACCACCCTGTGGCTGAAGAAAGTCTTCTCATCACAGTTCTAAAGGTTCAATTCTAAAGACATGATAATAGTCAGGAGTAATTTTAATCTACATATTTCCTGGAAAATGTAGCCTAAATGAGGATTTCACAAATATTTTCAGGATAGTTTTAAGAGTAGCATGTTCTGGAGATGAATGAGAGGGGATCTCATAGAGACTTATAAAATTCAAACAGGACCCTGGACTGGGTAGATGCAGGGAGGATGTTCCCAATGGTGGATGAGTCTAGAACCAGTGGTCCCACTATGAGGATTTTCAGGGTAGATGATTTAGGGTGGAGATGAGGAGACATTTTTTCACCCAAAGGGTGGTGAGCCTGTGGAATTCATTACCACAGGAAGTAGCTGATGCCAAAACATCGAATGTATTCAAGAGGCGACTAGACATAGCACTTGGAGTGAATAGGATCAAAGGTTATGGGGAGAAAGCAGGATTAGGCTCTTCAGTTGGATGATCAGCCATGATCATGAAGAATGGTAGAGCAGACTCCAAGGGCCGAATGGCTTCATCCTGCTCCTATCTTCTATGTTTCTATGACTCACCAACCTGGTTAACTAGATAAGTTAAAGATGGTACCAAATTTAAAGAAAAAGCATTTAATTGTACAAAGGCGGCTGGTAGATCAGTAGATTGACAGAATGTAAAAAAAGCAGAGGGACCAAAAGGTTAAGAAGAAGGAAAAAAAATTACAGTAGGAGACAAAGCCAGCTGTAAGTATGTAAACAGATAATGAGTTTCTAGAAATATTTAAACAAGAAGAGACCGAAGAATTAGTAATGGAAAAGAGGAAATTCAGTTGACCTACTGTTTTACATCAGTCTTCATGATAGAGGATACAAGCAACATCCCAGATGCAAAGGTAATTCAGAAAATGGAATGTAGTTACTCAGGGAAATCAATCATCATGGAAGGAGCTGTAGGCTGACAAGTACCCAGGACCAAAAGGATGTGGCTGCTAAGACAGTTGAAGCATTAATTTTCCTAAACTATCTTGATTCCAGGATGGTTCCATTAATTAGCAGACAGCAAATACAACTCTTTTATTGATAAAGGAAGGGACACAGAAACCAGAAAACTGAAGGCCAGCAAGGTGAATATCTGTCACAGAAAATATTAAAAGCTACTATGAAAGAAGTTATAGCAGGGAACTTAGATAAATTTAAGGGGATCATAGAGTCAGAAAGTCATGCAACACAGAAACGGATCCTTCAGTCCAACAAGTCCAGGCCTACCATAATCCCACACTAAACTAGTCCCACCTGCCTGCTCCTGGCCCAAATCCCTCCAAACATTTCCTATTCATGTACTTATAGGACTTTTAAACATTGTAACTGTATCTGTATTCACGACTTTATCTGGAAGTGCATTCCACACACGAGCCGCCCAGTGTAAAAAAAATTACCCCTCATGTCTTTTTTAAATCTTTCTCCTCTCACTTTAAAAATGCCTCCTAGTCTTGAAATGTCCTACCGTAGGGAAAAGACACCTGTCATTCACGTGATCCAGAGCGCCCATGATTTTATAAACTTCGATAAAGTCACCTCTCAACCTCGTACGCTTCAGTGAAGAGTTCTAGCCTCTTCAGCCTCTGCTTATAACTCAAACTTGGATACACTCCAGAAAAAGCCTCACCAACATCCTGTATATCCTCAAAATAATGTCCCAACTCCTATACTCAAAGGTCTGAGCAGTGAAGGCAAGCATGCGAAACACCTTCTTCAGGTTGTGTCGATATGGTTTTGTTAAAGGGAAAGCAACGTTTGACCAATCCACTGGAGTTCTTTGAGGAAGAGGACAGTATCTACCACTGATAAAGACAAGCTACTGGGTGTACCGTACCTGGACTTCCAAAAGGCATTTGATAAAATGCCACAGCAAAGGTTAGCGCAGGGAAGCTCAGGGTGTAAGGGATAACATGTATTGGCATGAAAAGAAGTTTATCTGGCTAACAGGAAGCAGAAAGTAGGCATAAATGGGTCTTTTACAGGTTGTTGAGATGTAAAAAGAGATGTACCATAGGACGTCACAGTTTGCAACTTATGTAAAAGACCTGGATTCAAGGACGGAAGGTATGCTTGTCACACTTCCTGATAATGCAAAGCTTGGTAGGAAGATAAGTAATGAAGAGAACATAAGGAGGCTACAAGGAGATATAGATAGTGGGTAAATTTGTGGCAAATGGAATATAATGAGGGAAAATATGAAATAGTCCATTTTGGCAGGGAGGATGAAAAAACAGAATAAAACAAAACAAAACATGCTACCTAAACAGTGATGTGGATGTGCCGGTGTCGGACTGGGGTGGACAAAGTCAGAAGTCAAACAACACCAGGTTATAGTCCAACAGGTTTATTTGAAACCACAAGCTTTTGGAGCATAGCCCCTTTGTCAGTGACGAGAGAGAGGAGCACACAGATACAGAATTTATAGGTAGAGAGAGCAAAAGATCATACAAATGGTGTGAGTGGAGTGTCAAATAATAAGTCTCCGCAGGTGATCAAAAGTGTCAAATGGTGTGAGTAAAGTGTCAACAACTGAACAACAAGAAAAGGGATGACCTATAATCCGATTAAAGGAGGCAGAGAGATAATTACAAAAAATTAAACATAAGATGGTGCTGGAGACAAACCAAATGGAATAACATGATAGGTATAGGGGTCACATGCCAAGGGTCTAAACAAAGTAATCAGTAATCCAAAACTGTACAAACTAATTAAGATAGAGTGATCAGAACAATTTATCAAGGTGATGGTGTCAAAACAGGACAGTAAGGAAGATCTTACAGCTACAAAACATGCGGTGGGATCACATATAGCATGACATGAACCCAAGATCACAGTTGAGGCCATCTTCATGGGTATAGAACTTGGATATCAGTTTCTGCTCAGCAATTCTGCATTGTTGTGCATCTCGAAGGCCACCTTCGAGGACAACTGCCCGAAAATTGGAGGCTGAATGTCCTTGACCGCTGAAGTGTTCCCTGACTGGGAGAGAACATTCCTGTCCGGCGACCTTTGGGTAAGTATCCTCCAAGACGGCCTTCAAGATGATTTCTTATTACTTTGGTTAGACCTTCGGCATGCAACTCTTAAACCTATCATGTTATCCCAGTCATTTGGTTTGTCTCCAGCACCATATTATTTTAATATTTTGCAATTATCTCTCTGCCTCATTTAATTGGATTATATGTCATCTCTTTGCTTGTTATTCAGCTGTTGACACTTTACACACATCGTCTGACACTTCTGATCACTTGCAGAGACTTATTATTCGACGATCCACTCATACTATTTATATGATCTTTTGATCTCTCTGCCTATAAATTCTGTGTCTGTACGTTTCTCTCCCACTTCACCTGACAAAAGGGCTACACTCTGAACGCTTGCGATTTCAAATAAACCTGTTAGGCTATAACCTGGTGTCGTGAGATTTCTGACCTAAACGGTGAGAGATTGCAGAGCTCTGCATTAGGGGTGTCCTTGTGGGTGAATCACAAAAGGATAGTATTAAGGTAAAGTAAGTAATTAGGAAAGCTAATAGAATCATATCATTAATTGCAAGGGGAATGAAATACTAAAGTAGGGAAGTTATGCTTCGGTTGCAACAAGCAAAGTACTGACAGCCCCAGTCAGCCTGCACCTGCAAAAATCACAACATGGTGTTCAATATCAGGTATGATTCTGAGACTGGACAGCATTTGCTGGACAATCCTGAGTGGGCATATCTTGACAAGCGATTTCAGCTTGTCTGTCAGCCTCATAGTTTGACACACTTGTGTGCACTGGAAGCGATATATATTTAATACACAGGACCTTGCAGAAAGAAAGAAAGAACATATACACAAACGGCATCTCTTTCAACTCAACAAAATAGATGATGGTGACGCCCTGACTAATCAGTCAACCAGCTGAGTTAAAAATGTAAGTGTAGCCCGACTGTGTCAATTAACATTAATTGGTACATTCTCCACAGTCAAATTTCTAACAATTAGAGTCCAGTTACAAGCTAATCAACATGCTGCTCTCATGCAGTGTAAATGTTTGTTTTCCCTTAAATTGGTATTCTTGTGAAATGAGTACAAGTTGAAAAGCTTTGACAAATGTTTGTATTGGGGTTCTGTACTGCCCACCTATTTTTTTTCAAAAAACCCAAAGAGCTGCAGATGCTGAAAATCAGAAACAAAGACCAACACTTTGGGAATAACAAGGTGTAGAGCTGGATGAACACAGCAGGCCAAACAGCATCAGAGGAGCAGGAAAGCTGACGTTTCGGGACT
>JAHRHZ010000249.1:35667477-35706817 GCA_024137785.1 Ginglymostoma cirratum
GAGTTTCTGAAGAAGGGTCCAGACCCGAAACGTCAGCTTTCCTGCTCCTCTGATGCTGCTTGGCCTGCTGTGTTCATGCAGCTCTACACCTTGTTATCTCAGATTCTCCAGCATCTGCAGTTCCTACTATCTCACCAAGACTTGGGAATTCTGGATCGAGTTCAACAATTTTAGGGCTTGAGTGCCTTTCCCTATGTCTTTCCCCCACCCCCATGCATCAGGGCTCATCATCACATGGGCTGCTACTACACACAACCTATTGTCAGCTGCTAATAGTACCTATTAACAAGTATTCATTCTCCTAGACTGACCTTTATCCACTCTTTTGTCTGCCCAACTGTTTTTCTCTCTCTTTGGGCTCTATCTCCACCTATCGTTTACTCCTCAACCCTCCCCTCACCCTATCTTCTGCATAAATACCAACCTCTCCTAGCTACCATCAGTTCTGAAGAAGGGATACTTGGCTCAAAACGTTGACTTTCACTTCCTGCCACAGATGCTGCCAGACCTGCTGGGTTTTTCCTACTATTTTTCAGGTTATTCACATGGATATATATTTTAAACAGCATCTCAATTTTTAGTCTTTTCAACTAACTATTACATTTTTAAAAATGCATACAGAGATCCAAGAATTCACAAACGTAATTTTATTTTGTGTCTTACCTTTACGGAAAGGTTCAACGAGAACATCAGACTGATTACAAAGTTGTTTTAACACTTTGACTCCTTCTGGTTTCTTCAGATTCAAGGCCACTGAGCGTTTGCCCCGACCTAACACGTCAACTGTACCTATCCTTGTTCGATCTATGCGTACAACTTTGGCACCAAAATCAGCCAAAATCATTCCACACAAGGGACCAGGTGCTAGACCTGCAAGCTCGATTACACGGATTCCTGCTAGAGCCATTCCGTTTCGCTGTGAAAGGAAGAACTCTTCAATGTTAATTAAACAATAATAATTATAGGAAATGTACAAGAACAGCAATTGTTCACAATAATATAAAGAACTTGTATTCTGCATTACTTATTAGTTGAATCTATGATATGGATCCGGAAATCCCAATATTGACATCTCAAACTGTAAAGGGAAGGGCCGGCAGGTGGTTGGACTGAGCCGAATGGGGTCACGGGTGCTAATCTGTTGTTGGTTATTGGAAGGGGTTGCAGGAAATAAGTTCAATTTAATGGCAATGCCTCATTATATTTTTTTCTCTCTTGTGACTGATAGGAGGGGCAATAAAGAGGTTATAGGGTTCCTTGAACAAATTGGATCTAATGTAAAGACTTCTGTTAAAAAAAAAACCCAATTTAGTAAGCAGTTTTCTCCTCAATTTCACTGCTGAGATTCCTGAACCTTTGAACACCCAGCCGGCAGCAGTTAAACTTAAATCAAGCTCCTCACTGCACTGCAGGAGCCCAATTTAAATATGATTGCATAGTGTCCAGCCTCTCCAAGACTTGCAATTCCAGATTTCTTCCAGCATTTACAACTCCTACCCAAAACTAATCCATCAAAGCCTCAGTAAGCATACTTATGCTTTCCTCTCAGATATGATGTTTTAACATTCTGACATGAGTATAAACCTGAAATGTTAACTCTTTTATGCTCATCAGCAATGCTAACTGCACTGCTCATTGCTATCAGCATGGCTTCTGACTCAGAATTTTAGCAGCTCTGGTTTTATACTTCTGTCTTTATTTTACACACTTCTAAAATTTCCTAACAGTAATGATTTTAAAAATTATTTTGTTTGCACAAATGCCAATATCTAGTTAGGCAAAAGCCTAGTACCACAAATGGAACAGTATTAAAAGTGGCCAATCCTTTCAACAAAAAGACTAAAGTTAAATTTACTGAATGGTTAAAACTCTACTTTAGTACAATTTAATATATAAAGAGATTTAGTCGTCTGTTCCATACAGAGATATTATTTGGTCAACTTAGATTTTCCATCATTTTGTATATTTGTTTCTGATTTTGGACGTCGAAACTTTGCTGCATCTATAGTTGCAGTAATTTGGAGCAAACAAATTTCTGCCCACAACAAAGCCATTTTTCCTCCAAACAGTTGATCGCTGCAAATTCGGTCCCTTGTTAATTATTGCTGACCTCAGGCAAAAATTGCTTTGGAGTTAAAGTCCACTTGTCTTCTAGTAACTTATTTTGAGTTAATTCCAAAGATAAAGTTAAGTATCCTAGAAGCTAGCCATAAATGGTGTTTGGCTTTGGAAAGTGGGAACCTTTTACGTTCACTATCCACTTCTCTGTATTTACCACTAGCCCTTAGTGTTGTCCCTGTCTCCTAATTGGTTATATTGCTGGTCTAAGGACTAAAAGTTCTCCTGTGGGCAGGAATTTGCACACTAGTTTTGAGAGATAATTAATGTCAATTCACATGAGCATTCAATCTTCTGAAAAGCATCATTATGTGGCAGCTAATAGTGGCAACATGAGTTATGGTAGAGGCGTAATGTGGAGAGAAAATGAGCCCTATTCACCAGGATGTTGCCCAAGATGGAGAGACTTGGTTTGTTTCCCTTTGTAGCGTAGAAGACTGAGCAGAGACCTGCTCAAGGTATACAAAGTTTAGAGACATAGATTGAGTACGTCGCAAGGATCTTTTCTAATGACAGACACGTCTAAGACCAGAAGGCATTAGTTTAAGGTGAAGAGTATGTGGTTCAGAGCGGATCTGAGGAAATTTTTTTTTTACCCAGAGGGTGGAAGAAATATGGAATGCTCTCCTGAAAGAGTAATGGAGGCATGTACACTTGCAACATTAAAGAAGTATCTGGATGAGCACTTAAAACTCCAGGGCATAGTAGGCTATGCACCAAGCGCAGGTCAATGGTATTAGCATAGTTTGGTGTTGTTGGTCAGAATAGACACAGTGGGCTGAAGGGCCAGTTTCTATACTGTATGACTCTACGACCTAGCATAGAAAAGAACTTGCAATTTCTTCTCCTACAATCTGAGAACATCACCTCAAATTTTACCATGATCATCTATTATTGTTTTGAAATGCAAGTATATCCATAACCCACTGCATTTTCACTGCTGTACAGTTAGTTATATGAATGTACATACTTCTTTTTTGTCTGAGTTAACATCATGACAATCAACAACGATTGGACTACATTTTGCGAGGACAGTGCATTTCATACAGCATGCCTACCCCTGCAGACTTAGGTTTAAATACCTTTCATTCAGCAAGATGCTGCAAGTTCCAACAAACAACAAGCAATGAAAGAAATGAAATTACCTGGGAGTTGAATTAATAAGGCAAACACATTTGTATCTCTTTAACCAATCAAAATGAAGGATTCCTACATTAGCAGAGCAAGAAGGACTTGGAAATTAGAAGAGGATAAATGTAAAGTCAATCAGGTTCAGCAATAAATGAACTGAGTTTAATGAATCTAAAAATAGTTCCTAATCCTTGTACGTCCAGATCACAAAAATATTTGCAATCCAGTGCTGAGAGTACTCAAACGGATATTCTCACACATCGACAGTAGGTATTTTTGACCACTTACTAGGCACCTGAATACCATAAGACCACAAGACATAGGAGTGGAAGTACGGCTATTCGGCCCATCGAGTCCACTCCACCATTTAATCATGGCTGATGGGCATTTCAACTCCACTTACCCGCACTCTCCCCATAGCCCTTGATTCCTTGCAAGATCAAGAACTTATCAATCTCTGCCTTGAAGACATTCAACGTCCCGGCCTCCACTGCGCTCCGTGACAATGAATTCCACAGGCCCACCACTCTCTGGCTGAAGAAATGTCTCCTCATTTCCGTTCTAAATTGACCCCCTCTAATTCTAAGGCTGTGCCCACGGGTCCTAGTATCCCCACCTAACGGAAACAACTTCCCAGCGTCCACCCTTTCTAAGCCATGCATTATCTTGTAAGTTTCTATTAGATCTCCCCTCAACCTTCTAAACTCGAATGAATACAATCCCAGGATCCTCAGCCGTTCATCGTATGTTAGGCCTACCATTCCAGGGATCATCCGTGTGAATCTCCTCTGGAAACGCTCCAGTGCCAGGATGTCCTTCCTGAGGTGTGGGGCCCAAAATTGGATAGTATTCTAAATGGGGCCTAACTAGAGCTTTATAAAGTCTCAGAAGCACATCGCTGCTTTTATATTCCAACCCTCTTGAGATAAATGACAACATTCCATTCGCTTTCTTAATCACGGACTCAACCTGCAAGTTAACCTTTAGAGAATCCTGTACTAGCACTCCCAGATCCCTTTGTACTTCAGCTTTATGAATTTTCTCACCGTTCAGAAAATAGTCCATGCTTGTATTCTTTTTTCCAAGGTGCAAGACCTCACATTTGCTCACGTTGAATTTCAGCAGCCATTTCCGGGACCACTCTCCTAAACTGTCTAAATCATTCTGCAGCCTCCCCACCTCCTCCGTACTACCTGCCTGTCCACCCAAAATACAAAACACTTTGAAAGAATTAACAGCAGCAGTGATCCATAAATTTTATCAATCTTGGATTTTGTATCGTATGTTTTCTCCGCCAGTTAGTTAAATGCAGTGGGGTCCCAAGTTGATGCCCTGAGGCCTAGGCATATTAAAATGCATTGGATAAACAAGTTATGGCCAGATTAGGAGCAGTAAGATGACTCCTCTCTAGGACTCATTCCTATGTTGGTTATAACAGGGTTTAACTGGTTAAAAGAATAAGTTATTATCAATTCAGTACCTACTTAACTACCTCTCGATCGGTAAATAAAAAACAAGTCAGCCCGTTTCCTTGAATTAACAAATAAGGAGTTAGTTTTATTGCTAAAACACAGCCGGACAAAGATATAGAAAATTATTGAAATTTAAACATATACCCCTTCTTCTATGTCTCTCACACACCACAGGCAGACAGAAACGCAAGTTGCAAGGTAGCATAGGATGGACTGATAGAAATTAAACTTCATAAGTAAAAGAAACATACGATCATAAGTTCCTCTAATGATCCAGTGTACTGGTTTAAAGATGCAAATACTTAATTAAGGCTGTTCTCCTGTCGACAGTGGTGCTAAATTGACAAGTTGCATTAAAAATCTGTTTACCGATGGTTCTGCGAATAGAGACTTAATGGTTCTGTCTGGTAGCACCTGGCCCTGCCTTTTCTACTCTTGGCAGTCAAGGTGGCTATTATCAAGTGACTGGCTGTTGAAATTGTAAAACCATGACTCCAAGTAAAGAATTGTGGTTGTCGCATCACTGGTTGTTAAACATTCTATAGGTCACAAGTGGTTTCTGGGAGACATCATCAATTAGTCTCTTGTATCCTGTTAACCATTGTGATAATCAAGGTGACCAAATAATAATATCTTAGCTATTAACTCTAATCTAATTCGTGGTCCAGGTATTCTAGTTAGAATGTAACTTTTTAATGCGGTAGAAGCATATGAATGTATTGTTTTAAAAGGCTGAGGTCAAGTTGCTTTCTGACAGACTTGTCCTACCTTTTCATTACTTTTTAAATGGTGACTGCTGCACTGAGGCAGGAGGCACATTTCAGATTTTCCTTTACTCTGGGGTCTGATGAACAAATTTAGGAATAATCAAGTTTGCCATAACAGCAAACTCAATTTCAGGTAAAAAAATTCCAAGGGTATGAATTGATAAATTTATATGAGCAAAAAACTCACAAGAAGAGATTCAACTACCATGTGAGCAGTTGTTGAGACAGTCTGAACCAGAAAAGCTTAGTGAACATTTGAAGGGTTGGATCCTCACAAGGGAAGAACTGGAATCCCTTGCAAAGGAGGAAACATTTTAATGAGATTTAATGAGAATCAGAGCATCACTTATGTCTGAGTGGGGTCTGGCTTGACTGCACTAGCAATTTAAAGTGGAATCTATAAACTGTAGGTACACCCACAATGCTGCTGGGGAGGAAATTCTAGGATTTTGACGCAACAACTCTGAAGGAACAGCGATGTGTTTCCAAGTCAGAATGGTGATTGGCTTAGAAGGAAATGTGGAGACTTATTTTGGTATTCAATGCAATCTTCCTGCTTACTTTTTTGCCCCTACTTCTTCCAACCCTTCTATTCTTTAAAAGATAATGATCTTTCGAGCCTGTTCCAAGAGAGTCTTTATCATCTCTGTATCCATCCCAGAGACATATTACGTCATGGCACTATGATGCAAATTATTTTGAGCCATTTTAAGTTTTAGACAAAGCTTTTGGTTTCAGTTAAAAGCTGCCTTTTTAAATGACTATTTGTATGGAAACAGCTGTCTAAAACATAAATGAATATTCTGTAAAGTAAATCTTCACAAAAGCCGTTTACTCAGAATCTATTAAGTTCTCATAAAATCAATATTTCAGGCTTAGATAGAATGGAGGGGGTCCCACCACTTAATTTTCAGAAGGAATAACACTTTCAATTTTTTGAAGCACATGATCAAGGGTGCACTGAGTCAACGAATTTTTCATTATGATACTAAGGATTTTATGTTCAAAAACAGAAGACAGCATTACATACCAAGGTAATATTAGCAAGAAAGCACTCATTTATTAGATCATAGAATCCCTACAGTGTGGGGACAGGCTCTTCAGCCCAACAAGTCTACACTGACTCTCAGAGCATCCATTCCAGACCCATTTCCCATACCCTACCTAATCGGCACATCCCTGAACACTATGGGCAAGTTAGCATGGCCAATCCACCTAGCCTGCACATCTTTGGACTGTGGGAGGAAACTGGAGCACCCAGAGGAAACCCACGCAGACACGGGGAGAATGTGCAAACACCACACAGACAGTCGCCAGAGGATGGAATTGAACCCGGGTCCCTCGTGCTGTGAGGCAGCAGTGCTAACCACCGAGCCACCCTGTGTTGCTGTTCATGATCTCGGAATATTTCAAAACGCTTTACAGACAAATAGGTATTTTTTGAAATATAGTCTCTGTTTTAATGTCAAATAGGCTCCAGAAATGTGACCTATTTACTTTAGACCAGTACAAAGAGGTGAACTAAAAGATGTTTGTAAAAATAGTTGAAGAGCTGGATGGGATACTGTTAAAAGATCTCAACAGCATGGGCAGAATCAGGGACAGAAGTTTAAATAAAAACCAGAAGAACTGAGGAGGCTGTAAAAATCAGAACCAAAAACAGACGTTGCTTGCAAAGCTCAGTAGATCTGGTAGCATCTGTGAAGCAAAATCAGAGTTAACGTTTTGGGTCCGGTGACTCTTCCTTAGAACAAGAGTTTAAATGATCTAAGAGTGAAATAAATTGAATACTGTGCAATTCTTGTCCCCATGAATTGGGACACTTTGGAAATATATTGTCAGTTGGTGTTGAGCACACTGTAGCTTTCAAGAAGAAGCTGGATCAATTATTTTGGGAGGGTAAGGGTTGTGGGAGAGCAGTGTTCAGGTTAGAGAAGTAGTCTTTAGTCATACTGATGGCAATGGTCATGTGATTTAGCAAACATGGTGTAGGGTAAGCCTGATGGGCAAGCAGGTCTTTCTCGACAATAGTTTTGCATGTTCATAGGATTGTAAAGCAATTACCGAATCACAAAATTCATGTTGACAACAAAGTGTGGAAGTTATTATTGGTGATTACCAAATGTTTATCTCATTGTATAATAAGTGTCAGCTATTTAAATTGTTAACTGTATAGCTTTCCAGCACAAAATGCCTGTTAAGACAGAGTATCACTATTATTACAAAATGTAATTTCCAGGCTAATGGACCACCAGCTCATAATAATGCATCATAACGGTCTGATACTCAATTTAATAGGGGATATTCACTTATATGAGGTAGTAATGGATTAGAAAATACTGCCTCGAGTTTACAACACAGAAGGAGATAATTCAGTACAACTGGTTTTACGCAGCTATTTTTAAAATGCTTTATTCAATTCTTCTCCCACCTCTTTTCATCCAACTGCATCAGCATAACCTTAACCTTTTTTCATTCCTGATGTACCTACTTAACTTCCCCTTAAAAGCAGTTATGCTATTTACCATATAGTGTAGTTGAGGGAGAGTTCCATATTACGGCAACTGTCACGAACATATGGTGTATTTACAGAGTGGTTAGTGAACCGTAAATTAATATAGCTCACTTAGCTCTCTTTTAGTTTTTGATTTTTCAAAGTTTAGTTTGAAATAAGATCAAAAGTTAGTTTATTGTATAATTATTATCAAAGGTTATTAAGCAAAACGTTACACATCTATGCAATAAAATAATGGATCTACAACTACATCATTTAAGGAAGGAAATTTGCCATCTTTACCTGCTGATTACCATCTACCACAACTCATCAGCTGATGGATGAGTATACCTGCATGTTGAACACCGCTTTGAGGAAGCAAAGAAAGTGACAAGGACATAAAATGTACTTTGAGTGGGCAACTGCAATGTCCATCACCAATTGTGGGTCAGCAACACCACTAATGACCAAGCTGGCCGGGTCCTAAAAGGATGCAATGCCAGTCTGGATCTGCAGCCAGTGGTGAGGAAAAGCAAGAGGGAAAAATCTACTTCATGTTGTCCTCACCAGTCCATCCATCATAGATGAATCCATGCATGACTGAATCAGTATGAGTAATCACCATACAGTCTTTCTGGAGACAATGTCCTGTCTTCAAGTTGAGAATACCCTCCAACTGTTTTGCAACAGTAACACTGCAAAATTGGATAGAGGTCAAACAGATCTAGTGAGTCAAAAGTTCTAGCCAGTCCAAACTGGGCATCCATGAGACACTGTTATAAATCAGCAGAATTATTTTCAACCACAATCTCATGGTTCAGCATATCCCCTTTTCTACCATTAAAATGAAGTTAGTAGATGAATCCTGATTCAATGAAGACTGCAAGCTGGCACACCAAGAACAGCAGCAGGCTTAGTTGAAAATTTGGCATTATCCTGCTGAAGCTACAATCCAGGATTACTTGCATGCAGAACAGCAGAAGAAACATGCAACTGACAGCACTGAACAATCCCACAACAAATGGATCAGATCTAAGTTTTACAGTGCTGCCACATCCAGTCATGAAAAGTGGTGGATATTTAAACAACTAATAAGGCGGGGGGCGGGGCCAAAAATAACCCCATCCTCATTGATGGGGGAGCCCAGCAAAAGTGCTAAAGTCAACATTGAAATATCCAAAAATATCCAACTTACCAAGGGGATGATTCATCACAGCCTCCTCCTGAGGTCCCTAGCCAATTTGATTCATGCCCTGTGATATCAAGAAATGGCTGAACACTGGACACTACAAAGTTTATAGGTGGTGATCAAAATCTGGTATTATTACTGAAGATTCGTGTTACATAACTAGTCACGCTCCTTGCCAAGCTGATCCAGTACAATTACAACACTGGCATCTACTCAACAATGTGAAAATTAACCAGGTATGGCCGAAGCACAAAAATCACAACATATCCAACTCAATTAATTAATCCTGTATCAGTCTACTTTTGATCATCAAAAGTGATGGAAGAAGTTATCAACAGTGCTACCAAGCGGTACTTCCAATAGAATAACCTGCTCACTCATGCTCCGTTTGGGTGACTCAGCTCCTGATCTCATTACAGACTTGGTTCAAACATGAACAAAAGAGCTAAACTCCAGAGGTGTGAGACTGTCCATCATGTCAAAGCAGCTCTTCGATTCTGACATCGAAATATTGATTCTTTTAAAATGTTTAGAGTAATTTTAAATAGCACTACTCCTTAAAAATACAATTTCTAAAATAAAATCTTCACAATGGAATAATTGTGGTGATGGTATGAAACTTCAAGAAGTTAGAAGCATCCTGGTAGAATGAATGGATAAGTGATAGATAACATTGAATGAACTGAAGTGATTTAGTTTGGTAGGATGAACAAGGGGAATTGTATTAAACTAGGATACATGTCTAAAATAGGTAGAGGCAGACTTACCTGGCAGTATATATTTATATATCATTGATGGTGACAGGCCAAGGTGAGGCAGCAGTTAATAAAGCAGAACATGGGATAGGTTATTTAGGGGTGAGGTAAGAAGAAATCTGTTCACTCAGAATGTGGTGAATCTTTGGAATGCTCCATGGCAGAGAGCTACGGAGGCTCAGTTGTCAGGTCTGTTCAAGGCCAAGGTTGACAAATTGCTAGGTATTTAAAACATCAACAGATTTCTAGATATGAAAACATCAACAAGTATGGTGCTGAAATACAAGTTCAGTCATGATCTTGTTATATGGCAGTATGGGGACAAAGGACTAAATAGCCTATTCTTGTCCCTGCTATTTACATTTTTAAAGCATATGGATTCCTTGGTTTAATAAACTGGGGCATAAAAAACACAAGGAAGGTAGGTACGATTAATATATATAAAACATTGACATATTATCGATTACTTAGTTCCAAATTCTTTTTCACATGTCAAATTTTACTGTATCCAATTTAAATGATTTATCTACTTACAGTATTTTTACAATTCAATTATTTACTTTACAACCTTGTTACTATACTTCAACTCTAACAACCTGATCAATTTTTGTTGTTCCTCTTCGCTGTATTTTACCTTTGTTTATAATCTCATTTTACTTTCCAGCTATGCATATTTTACAACTTGTTTAAATTCATTTATAACAGTCTTATCAATAATGAAACATCAATGTGCATTTAGCACCCTCTGATATTTTGAGATCCTATGGCCAAAGGGTAATTCTATACAATAACTAGGTTCTGACAAATATCTGAACCAAAGTAGGAGGCTTAAATATCATTCTTGTTCAGGGCTATAAAGTTCCCTTAGCACAATCTAAGTAAATTTTTATAGCTGCATTGAGTATACTCCTTAATAAAACTGACTGATGAAATTTGAGGTACACATTTCCCATTGGATGGGGTAGTTAGCCACCCATTTTGCCATCTTCAGTAATTTCACTGACAGTAATGATATTGAATAAGTAGACATGAACACGAGAACATGTTAAATGGAATCTGAAAATTATTTGCAGGTTCCTCATCAGAGCTGACAAGAGTGCTAGCACTTTAACAGTAGAAGAGAATAAAGGTAAAATGTGCAACTACTAGTTCATAGAAGTAAGCATTCCTGCAGGCATCGGTGATGGCAGAAACACAGTTTTCATGGATCTTCAGCTTTTCACACCAATTGTGTATCATGGTCTCCAGGTCAGCAGATTTAACTTTGTTGTAATTACCATTTACTACCGTCTTCTATATAGTCCCCATTTAATTCTTATGTATACTTATAATGAAGATCAAACAATTTAAAAAGAAAATCACCAACCATGATCGGTGCCATGCCACCTACTTTCTGAAATCCATCTTCCTTTGATATGCTTGCCGCAAATTCTGTTACCAAATTGTGGGAAACTAGGCTAGATGCTATTTCCTTCTCAATAGACACAACTGCAATTCCATCCAGCATATTCTGAGAAACAACTGCCCTCAGGTTTTTCTTTATTTTTTATCATTTGGAAAATCTTTGCTCCCCTGAAGCTGCTGTAAATGATGTAAAATCCTGTCAGCTACTACTGCGTTTGGAAGGGAACTATTGAATGTTTTAAGAAACTGAAGGGGTTGAAGGGTCCCTTCAGAGATGAATTTTCATAGTGCCCAAAGCTCAGAGGAAAGGACCACACCATTGACATTGTGAGATTCTCTGCCTGACAATGCACTGCTTTCTTAGGTTACTTCTGGGAACTTAGTCACATCATATCGATAACCGAATTTGTTACATATCCTTCCATTTATACAAGTATTGTGGTCATACTAGTCTGATGCACAGTGACCAGAAAGTCTCAAATACTTTCTTGGATGATTTCTGCAACTCCTTCTCATTTCTCTTTTGCTTCACACACACTCTGAATTTTGGTTCAACGATCATTTCCGCTGCTCTTTCTGTTGCTGCGTTCATGGCTGAGGCAAATCTAGTGACTTTCTGCAGAAATCCAGGACCAGGATATGTGTCATAGCTACACCAAGTTGCATTTCCCTGGATTGAATTGCCTTGCTTGCAGCAACCTTATAGTGCTTAACACACAATAATTATAAATAGGAATTCAGAACTTTTTTTGAGTTCATAGTTAAGCAAAGACCCAGTCTCACTTTTAACTTCTGAGTCATTGCTTTCTTCAGCAACTTTAATCAAGGCATTCCTGATATCCAATTGGTCTGGTAATGGACACCCTGCTTGAAAGTTCCAACTACTATCTTTGTAGTTAGATGAGGAGCATTCATTCTTAACGTCTGCCATCTACTAGCTCAAGCTGCAAATATATGTCAATTCATTGTACTGTCTGGTCTTTAGATGTACAGCTTTTTCACATCTCTACACCAGGGTTAAGTTGTAGTAGTCACATGAAGTGAAAAAGGACAGGCTTTTTGAGTTAAGGATGCATACCTGAATGTCTCATTGCGTGTTGTCCATCTACAAGGCATAATTCAAGAGTGTGATGGAAAACCCGCCATTTATCTGGATGAAAAAAGGGTCCAGTGACCCTTTCCTAGTTCTGAGGAAGGGTCACTAGACCCAAAATGTTAACTCTGATTTTTTTCTTCACAGATGCTGCTAGACCTGCAGAGTTTTTCCAGCAACTTGTTTTTGTTCCTGATTTATCTGGATGGCATTTGTTATTTACATAAACGATCTGGACGTGAGTGTACAAGGAATGATTAGTAAGTTTGCAGATAATAGAAAATTAGGAGGTATCGTCGATAGTGAATAAGGTTAACAAAAATTACAGAGGGACCTTGATCAGATGGGGAAGTGGGCTGAGGATTAGCAAATACAGATAAGTGTGGGGTGTTGCACTTTGGAAAGTCAAACCAAGGTAGGACTTAAAAGGTAAACTGTAAGGTCCTGAGGAGTGTTGTGGAACAGAGGGACCTAGGAGTATAAGTACATAGTTCTAAGAGAGTGGTGTCACAGGAAGTAAACGTAGGGAAGAAGGCATTTAGCATGCTGACCTTCACTGGTCGAGCCATTTACAATAGGAGTTGGCACATTATGTTACAGTTGCCTGGTAAGGCTGCACTTGGGAGTATTATGTACAGTTTTGGTCACCCTGTTATTGAAAAGACACAGTTAAACTGGAAAGTGTGCAAAGATTTACGAGGATGTTGCCAGGACCAGTAGGCCTGAGTTATAGGGAGAGGTTGGCAGGATAGGACTTTATTCCTTGGAACGTGGGAGAATGAGGGGTGACCTTATTGAGGTATATAAAATCATGAAGAGCATAGATAGGTTGAGGAATTGAAAACTAGAGGACATTGGTTTAAGGTGAGAGGGCAGAGATTTCAGAAGGACCCGAGGGACAACTTCTTCATGCAGAGAGTGTTGCGTATATGGAATGGACTGCCAGGTACAATAGTAGCATTTTAAAAAACATTGGATAGGTAATGGATAGTAAGGGTTGAGGGGGATATGGACCAAATGTGGGCACAATTGGAACTAGCTGAGTGGGCACAATGGTCAGCATGGACCGTTTGAGCCAAAGGGTCTGTTTCCATGCCGTATACTCCATCACTCGATGAATGCAGCTCCAACAACACTCAAAAAGCTTCGCACCATCCAGGACAAATCAGCTCACTTAACTAGTACCACTTCCACAAACATTCAGTCCCACCATCACCAACACTCAGCAGCAGCATGTATCATAAACAACAAATACAGAGAATGTTGGAGAAACTCTGCAGAATGGGAGCCTGTGGACAGTAGGAGAGTTAACATTTCAAGTCTAGTTTGACTCTTCCTCAGAACTGGATTTATATGCACAATCTGCAAGATGCACTGCAAAAATTCACCAAGGATCTTTAGATAAACCCACTGAGAGGGCAAAAAACATATAGGAAAACCACCATCTACAAGTGCTCCTTCAACCCACACACTGTTCCTTCAGTGTCACCAGGTTAAAATCCTGGAACTCTCTCCTTAACAACATTGTGGGTCTACCTACACCAAATAGACTGCAATAATTCAAGAAGGCAGCTTGTTCCTACCTTTTTGAGTACAATTAGGAATGAGCAATAAATGGTGGCCCAGTCAGCGATGCCTACATCCATGAATAAATTTTTAAAAAAACCTATAATCATCCACATGGAACATTTACTCTTGGATATTCAGTTCACGAGACCAATAATGATCAACTGCCAAGTGTCTTTTGTAGACTTCACCTTTTCAATAGTAGAAGATCATAAGACATAGGAGCAGAATTACACCATTTGGCCCATCAAATCTGTTCTGCCATTTGATCATGGCTGATATGTTTCTCAACCCCATTCTCCTGATTTCTCCCCAATAACCATGGTGGCTCAGTTGTTAGCACTGCTGCCTCACAGTGCCAGGGACCCGGTTTCAATTCCAGCCTCATGTTACTGTCTGTGTGGCATTTGCACATTCTCCCTGTGTCTGTGTTGGTTTCCTCTGGGTGCTCCAGTTTCCTCCCACAGTCCAAAGGTTTGCAGGTTATGTAGATTGGCCATGCTAAATTGCTCATGGTGTCCAGGGATGTGCAGGCTAGGTGGATTAGCCATGGTAAATGCAGTGTTATGGGACCAGAGTTGGGGGTAGGTCTGGGTCTGCTTCTATGCTGTAGTGATTCTATGACACTATGATAACTCTTGATCCTTATACTAATCAAGAATCTAGCTCTGTCTTAAATGCACTCAATGACTTAGCCTCCATACCCTTCTTCGGCAATGAGTTCCACAGATTCACCACCCTCTGGCTGTAGAAACTCCTCTTCATCTCAGTTCTAAAGTGTTGTCCATTCACCTTGAGGCTGCACCCTCGGGTCTTAGTCTCTCCTACGATTGGAAACATCTTCTCCACACGCGTTCCATCCAGGCCTCTCAGAAGTCTGTAAGTTTCAATGAGATTCCCATCCTCTCATCCTTCTAAACTCCATTGAGCATAGACCCAGAGTCCTCAACTGCTCTTTATATGACAAGCACTTCATTCCTGGGATCATCCTTGTGGACCTCCTCTGGATCCCCTCCAAGGCCAGCACATCCTTCCATAGATACAGGCCCAAAGCTGCTCACAATATTCTAATTAGCTAAAAGGAGAAGTTGGGCAAACAAGGATTGTTGCATAGAGTGTCAGAGGCTGGTGGGTGATCTGATAGAAGTGTATAAAATTATGAGAGGCATGGATAGGGTGGATAGTCAAGAGTCTTTTTCCCTATTGGAAATGTCAAAGACTAGGGGGCACAGGTCTACGACGAGAGGTGGTAAGTTTAAAGGAGATATGAGGTAAGGCATTTTTATGCACAGGATGGTAGATGTCTGGAAAGTGCTACCAGGGGAGGTGGTAGGAGCAGATACAATAGCAACATTTAATAGGCACTTGGGCAGACACATGAACCGGCAGGGAATAGACGGACCATGTGCAGGTAGATGGGGTTAATTTCGAACCACTTCATGGTCGGCATAGACATAGTGGGTCGAAGGGCCTGTTCCTGTGCTGTATTGTTCTATTTTGTAATGTGGTCTGAACAAAGCCTAAGACAGCCACCGCAGTACATCTCTGTTCTTGTGCTCGAGACCTTTAAAAATGAAGGCTAACACTGCATTTGCCTTCCCAACTGTCAACTGAACCTGCAAGCGAACCTCAAAAGAATTTGAACTAAGTGCCAAATCTTAAGTACCTTTCTGCTTCAGATTTCTGAGGCTTTTCCCCACTTAGAAAATAGTCTACATCTCTGTTCTTCCTACCAAAGTGCATAACCATAGAAATTCCCACATTATATGCCATCTGCCACTTCTTTGTCCACTCTCCTAGCCTGTCCAAGTCCTTTTGCAGCTTTCTTGCCTTAACACTTCCTGCCCCTCCACTTATCTTTCTTCTCGAAAAATGGATAAATAACTTGCAACAATGCATACTGAAGGTACACATGAAGCCTTGAGTCCTATCACTCTGGTTCTTTCCACAGATCTTGAATCCTGCCACGACTAATATCGACAATCATATTTATAATCACCAGTTTAGCTGAGTGTCAGTAAATCTAGGGTTTGCACTCGGCAAATTTCAATAATAATTTATTTTTAAAGGGAACGTTTAAGGGTGTTCCTGCTCCTCAAATAATAAGTTGTGCATCATTTCTGGTTAAAAAAAACCTTTTCTAAAACTGCTTCTCTTCTCTGTCTTCACATTACATTCAAGCCCATTTTTCTCAGTCTTAGCAGTAGCTACTCCCCAGTCTAAGACATTACTGCAGTAATAAAATATGTTCAATTGCGACATGGATCCAAGGAAAATAAACTTGCCTTAAAAGCGAAAAATCAAAGTTTTGGCTAAATCAAATTCTGTCCTCCAGTGTAATTTATCTTCCTCAGATCCAATATCCAGCTCTGAAGAAGTCGTCACACTGGACTGGAAACAATAAGTTGTTTCTTTCTTCATAGATGCTTCCAGACCTGCTGAATTTCTCCAGAATTCTCTACATTGGTTCCAGTATATAGTATTTACTAATGCAAAAGTGAAATATTCTGGTCTGATGTAGGATCATAAAACTGTAATATTTACTCTGTTTCTCCTTTCACAATTGCTGTCTGAGCTGCAGAGTATTTCTGGCATTTTCTCTTATTATTGATTGCGGTATTAACTTTTTTACTGAGTTTATAAGTTGAGAGAGAAAGAGTTACTTGCCAAAATGATCATCTACATTGGTGAGATAGGTGGTGTAGATTTGGGTATTTCGTAAGATTTCTGTTTATTCTGTCTGCGAAAGTACAAACTCTTCATATTAAATCAAATAGAACCCAGATAATTCAGAATTATATTAAATTCATCCGAATTCTGTTAACATTGTATAGCAACTTATTAACTCTATCATTACAAATTTAATTTAGTGCATGATAAAGCAACACATAATACAAACTTAATTCATATTTTGGGTCAAATTACTTAAATCAAATGAGATTAATACAATTTCCATTTCCTGAGGAGGAGTTAAGGTCTGTAGGGAATGACAAATGTCAACAAGACATACAGCAAAGCTAAGACCGTGAAGGTGGTAAACTATATTCTTGCTTTCATTCTTGTCTATTAAATCCTCACAGATGCATACTAAGATTTTTTTTTTATTTCTGTTGGTGAAGGTCTTTAGTTTTCTTCATAGAATCCCTAGTGTGGAAGCTGGCCATTCGTCTAGGAGCATCCCACCCCCCTATCCTGAATTTCCCATGGCCAAGCCACCTAATGTGCACATCCCTGGACACTATGAGCAATTTAGCACTGCCAATCCATTTAACCTGCATATCTTTGGACTGTGGGAGGAAATCAGAGCACCCAGAGGAACCCCATGCAGACGGGGGGGGGGGGAAGAATGTGCAAACTCCATACAATTGCCCGCGGATGGTATCGAACCCAGATCCCTACGCTATCAGGCAGCAGTGCTAATCGTTGAGCCACTGCACTGCCCCAAACCTGGGTTCAGGTCATTGGAAACCTCGTTTACCCCAACACTTCAGTGCAGAATACTGTAGTATTTGAGAGGCCTTCATTCAACTACAAAAGATGTGGGCCGTTCTTGATTTCAACAACAAGCATACCAACCACAGATATTGCATGGAAATATGTAAAGCTGCAGCTTTTGGCTTAGAAATTAGGCCTGGAGCTGGAAACTCAAAGGTCCCCTGACTGATGAGAAGTTCTGATGAGAATTCCCAGGACAAACAGGATTTCGATCTTTCATGTCAGCTGCCCCTTGCCTTCTGAGCATACATATCGATTAGGTGCCTAGAAGACACTGCCTGGAGGTGACAATTTGCTGACTAGCAATCGATTCGGAACTCTCCAATACCCCAATCACCCTACGTGTGGGATTCTTTTTGACACCCCGTTGACCATGTTGATCAATCATAATCTTTCACAAAATTGTGTGGCTTGGATACATAAATCTTATCAATAACTGATCATTATATTTCACTTAACAAGATATAAAGACTTTATTATGTTGGTCTGTTTATCCTTTACCATCCCAATTTTTAGATTAATGAATCATAATCATTGCAAGGGTAGCAGGTTGATTATCCCCTTTAATGTTCTCAATCCAGTGAGATCATCTTAATTCAATCTGCCATCACGTTTTGTAACCCGTTAGAATCTTGTCAACAAAAATCTATTAGCGTCAATTCCAAAATTTTCAAATGACCTAGCCTCAACAATGTTTTGAGGAAAGAGTTCCTCAGGATCGTGTCCTAGACCTAACGGTCTTCGGCTGCTTCATCAACAACCTTCCTTCCACCAAAAGCTCATAAGTGGCAATATTTGTTGTTGATTGCACAATGTTCAGCACTTGTGAGACTCCTCAGATACTGATTGGATCTGTGTTCAAATGCAACAAGATCTGGACAATATCCAGGCTTGGGCTGACAAGCGGCAAGTAACATTTGCACCACACAAATGCCAAGCAATGACGATCACCAATAACAGACAATCTAAATGACCATACTTCAACATTTAATGGTGTCACCATCACTGAATCTCCCACTATCAACATCCTCATGGATATCATTAAGCAGAAACTGAACTGGACATGCCCCTTAAACAGTGACAAGAGCAGTTCAAAGACTGCAAATACTGCAGTAAGTAACTCACCTCCTGACTCTCCAAAGCCTGCTCATCATCTACAAGGCACACAAGTCAGGAATGTGGTGGAATACTCCCACTTGACCAGATGGATGCAGCTCCAACACCATGAAAGAAAACTGATACCATCCAGGGCAAAGCAGCCCATTTGATTGGCCCCACATCCACAAACATCCACTCCCTCCACCACTGATGCTCAGTAGCAGCAGTGTGTACTATCTACAAGGCACTGAAGATATTCACCAAAGATCCTCAGAAGCACCTTCCACACCCACAACTACTTTGATCTAAAAGGATGAGGACAGCAGAAACATGGGACCACCATCACATTCAAGCTCCCCACCAAGCCACTCACCATCCTAACTTGGAAATATACCACCATTCCTTCACTGTCAAAATCCTAGAATTCCCTCCATTGTGGGTCAACCTACAGCATATGGACTGCAGTGGTTCAAGAAGGCAGCTCACCAACCCTTTCTCAAAGGCAACTAGGGACTAGCAACACCATGTCCCACAAATGAATAGAAAAGAAGAGCACACCAGATTTCCACAACTACTTTCATGTGCGTGCAGAATCATCCCTGAATGGCTGAGCTCTGACTTGAAGTATATCCTCCCAGTTTTTCTGAATTTCTATCCTAAGCAAGTAGGTTTATCTGTCTACCCAATCAATTCATTGAATCAAATTGGCAGCTCAATAAGATATCCCTAATCTTCTGTGTAGTTTGTTGTAGAACCTAAAAACAAAATCTTTACCTGTGCAATGTGTCTTCATAATTTAACTCTTTCATTTCTCATCCCTGTTAAGTTTTACAATGTCAGTTTGGGACTTGTCCCAAAACTAAATTTAAGCATATTATGCTCATGGGTTGTTAGATACTTTGTTACCATCAGCAATTCTGATTCAGGCACTGCCCCGGAAGACTGAACTAGACAATGATGAGGAAAAACAGGTGCATTGTTTGTGTTCTTCCATAGTTCTTTCTGTCTGCAAAGAGTAGAATGCTCAGTATTAATATTCATACCACACTACCAGCCTGACAACCCCAAATTGATTCTCAGCAAAATTCTTAGCACACAAGTTTAATTAGCAAATGGTGTCCACTCATGGAATAATATCCAAAGTTAGACATTGTGTTGTGAATTTTGTCAAAAAAGACTGATTGAGTAGTTACTGACTTGCTTATTGTGAACAGCCAAAGGGATATGCTGCTTGATACAACCTGCCAGGCTTTTGGAATACATGGCCCACATAGTTACCATCATTCCAGAACCAAAATTTATTTACCACACTACTCTTTTGTGAAGTAGGCAGAACATCTTCTTAACGAGATGGCAGTGGTGCTATTCCTGCTGCTATTGCAAAATGAGTCTGAAACAGCGTCCTTTACTTATTGCTCGATTTTGAGATACCCTACCCTTCTAGGGTAACCCAAGGTAAACTGGATGCATTTCAGGACCATATGACAATCTTGGGCGCATTCATGAGTTTGCGAGATATACAGGAAGAAACTACATGATCAGGGTAGCCATTATCATGCAGGATTTAGAGTCATAGAGCGTTATAGAGTTATATATGATGGAAACAGATCCCTCGGTCCAACTCGTCCATGCTGACCAAGTTTCCCAAACGAAACTAGTCCCATCTGCCTGCATTTAACCCATATCCTTCTAAACTCTTCCTTAGCAATGGAGATTATAAGTATATATTTGATCACTTTTCTAAGAGGTTCAGAATGGCAAAATTAAATTAATGAAAGTTCTGAATAAATTTCTTGTATAGCTGTTTCAGGATCTATATTGCTAATTGGTTTCATCCTAGATGCAACACCATTGAATACTTTCAACACAGGTAAATAGATTCCTCACCATCAAGAAAATCAAAGCACATCAGATGTAGAACCGAAGCCAAAGACCTATCAGCCACAATCTTCCTGAATGACAGAGCAGACTTGGGCAACTGAACTGCCAACTTCTGCTCTTAATTCGTGTTGTTGAACTGCTGCAGTCCATGTGGCATAGATAGACCCAAAGTACTGTAAGGAAGGAATTTCCTAGATTTTGACCTCGTGACAACAAAGTTCCAAATCAAAATTATGTCCATGTCTCTGCTGCATTTATCCTTAAAGATGTGGTCATGGTTTTGGCAGGTGCTGTCCATGGAGACTTGGTGAATGTCTACAGTGCATCTTGGAGATGGCACAACTGTAGCTACTGAGTCTTGGTGGTGGATGGAGTGAATGTCTGCAGGCGTGGCACCAACAAGTGCGCTGTTTGTCCTCAATGATGTTAAACTTCTTTAGTGTTAATGGAGCTGCATACATCCAGACAAGTGGGAAGCATTCCACTATACCCCTGACTTGTAGATGGTGAACAAGCTTTGCAAATTGCAAGTTACCAAGCTCAGTCAATTCTGTACATTTTCATATATATTTTCGTTGGAGAATAGAGTGTAATTTGCATGAATGTCAATGTACTGCCGCTGATTAATATCTACCTGCCAGCACATGTTTTTCTCGCGACAGCAAACCACCCTGTGACATGAAGGGTAAAATATGGTTTCAAATAAAAGTAAAATGTACCTGATACAATTCCTTGCAGGAGCCCCTCTAATTCAATGTTAGAAACGATGTCTTAAGCAGGTATTTTTCTGAAGAAGGGTCCAGACCCGAAACGTCAGCTTTCCTATTCCTCCGATGCTGCTTGGCCTGCTGCGTTCATCCAGCTCTACACCGCGTTATACCAAACCATACCTACCGGAAACACACACTCACCGTGACCTTACAACCACCCACTCTGTATTCCCGGTACTAGCAGCAGCAGCAGCAGAACAGGCCTCACGCTAAAACCAGCATAGGTCATCCCAACAGTGAACCGCTCACTCCGCCATCTCCTGGCCCCGCCCCCAACTACCCTTCTCCCGCTCCACCTCTCCCCCGAATCTCACAGTCCTGACCCCGCCCCGAACATACCCGCCGCACCCCCACGTAGTCCTGACCCCGCCCCAACTACCCATCTCCCGCTCCACCTCTCCCCCGAACCTCACAGTCCTGACCCCGCCCCGAACATACCCGCCGCACCCCCACGTAGTCCTGGCCCCGCCCCAACTACCCTTCTCCCGCTCCACCTCTCCCCCGACTCTCACAGTCCTGGCCCCGCCCCGAACATACCCGCCGCACACCCACGTTGATAACAAGGTGTGGGGCTGGATGAACACAGCAGGCCAAGCAGCATCATAGGAGCAGGAAAGCTTGACGTTTCAGGCCTAGACCTTTCTGATGAAGGGTACTGATGAAAGGTACTAGAAACCGCCCCCCCCGCCTCCAGGAAACCGCCCCCCCCCCCGCCCCGCCCCCCCGCTGTCCCGGCTCCGCCCCCAAGCTACCCACCCCTCCCCCACGCTGTCCTGGCCCCACTTCCCAAGATTCCAGCCCACCCCTCTATTTATCTCTGAGCTCCCTTCCCCCTGCCCCCTACTCAGTTTTGAAGAAGGCACCTGACTCGAAATGTCAACTTTTCACATTGTGTTGTCTCTTGACTGCAGCATCTGTAGCTCTTGCTGTCTTTGAGTGACTTATAACCAACCGCACTGTGAAGTCTCTTCCGAGGATGCCCACCTTGAAGAAGCTGACCTTCCCCCCACCTCAGGAAAGACCTCAATGGATCTCTCTCCCACTGTAACCCACTGGTAAACTCTGTCCTGAAGCTCTTACCTGCATCCACCTATCACCATCCCACCTAACTTTTCTCAACCCCCTCCCCCACTATTTATTTCCATGCTCCTTTCCCTCTCCCCATTTCTAATATATGTCAGCAATGACAAAGAGCAATGTAAAGACAAGGGAAATGATCAGAACCAAGGCCTGAAGACCATGGATGGAATATCTGAATTCCAATCCTGCAAGGTGAGTGCGATGTCATCCCCAAGCCAGGGAGACCAACAGTGCCAGGCTAAGTTACTATTTGGAATTGGGAGCATCATCATGAGGTAAAATGTTTAATAGAAGTTTCACATTTAAATATCATCTTGTTGAGTTTCAAACTTGTGTGACTCAACAGAGAAAGTAGATTAAATTAGGATTTAAGATTTCTAAAACATAACTTTCTATATTCAATCTACCTTGAAAAACATTGACAATATATGCCATATAATGTTTCATTTTGAAGCTGGTAAACTGTACATTGTGCATTCTTGAAATGTCGTCTCATCTGTACCATATGTGGTTTACTCACATCTGAATTCATCCTGGATCTAACTATTCATTTGCCAGAGGCAGTAGATGTGTGACTATTGAGCAATTCATCCCAAATGAATAATGAAAGAACAAAATCAATAGGAACTCCTAATGAGATATTTGTGAATTCTACTGCTAGACTTTTAGGGAAAAAAAACATGTTTCTGACTAAACATACATGTGCTCATCAACTGAGTGAAATAACTCTCTCTAGGAATGTGTAAACATAATTTATGGAAATACTTTCTAATTCCAAGCTTTGTTTTTTTTTCCCTTTAAATTGTAATATTCCCTTCATTGTAAGCCTAGGAATCATTTGGCTTTATCCCTCAGATGACCACTTGGAAATTAATCCTCTTTGTTTTTGCTGTGTATTGCTGTCACTGATGGTAGAAATGTGCAAGCAAATCACATGAAATGCAAAGGCAACTGGAGAAAGGACTCTACTTTCAAAGTGAGTAAATGGATGAAAAGGAAGACCAGGAATAGAATTTATCGAACAACCCCAAGAAAGAAACCAATGAACAACGTTTCACTTCAAATGACTTCTAACAACCCAAGTGAACCCAACATAAATTAGACAAATTAACAAGCAGATTTGCAGCCAGAAAAACAAAAGAACAGCAGATGCTGGAAACCAGAAACAAAAACAGAATTGCTGGGAAAACTGGCAGTTCTGAAGAAAGATCACTGGACCCAAAATGTTAATTCTGCTTTCTCTGAACAGATGCTGCCAGATTTTCAGCCAGTGTATCTTAGAAATTATGTACCCAATGATAGATACGATAAAATTGAATCTCATGGATTTATCTTCCATGGTGCTAATTTTAGTCTCAAAGTGAGCTGCATCATTGTGGATAGTATCAAGCCAGATTTACAAAAATGTTGCTGGAACTGGAGGGCTTGAACTATAATGAGAGACTGAATACGCTGGGGTTTTTCTCCCTGGAGCATCGGAGACTGAGGGGTGACCTTATAGAGGTTTATGAAATCATGAGGGGCATGGAAAGGGTGAATAGCCTATGTCTTTTTTCTAAGGTAAGGGAGTCAAAAACTGGAGGGCCTAGGTTTAAGGAGCTGAGAAGTAACTTTTTCACACAAAGGGTAGTGTATGTCTAGAACGAGCTGCCAGAGGAAGTGGTGGAGGCTGGTACAAATACAACATTTAAAAGGCATCTGGATGAGTAAATGAATAGGAAGGCTTTCGAGGGATGTGGGCCAAACGCTGGCAAATGGGTCTAGGTCAGATTGGGATGTCTGGTCAGCGGATGGATTAGTTGGAGCGAAGAGTCTGTTTCTGTGCCGTACGACTCTATGACTATGTTGTTGGAGTGGCTTTCATCCATTCAGTTAGGGAGTATTCAACTGCACTTCGGATTTATGCCTTCTAGATGGTGGACAGGCTTTAGGGAGTCAAGGAGGGGAGTAATTCTCTGCACAATTTCTAGCATCTGACCTGGTCTTGTAACCACTTTGTTTATGCAGTGAGTTCGGTTGAGTTTCTGGTCAGTGGTAACCCCCAGGGTGTTGACAGAGGGGTTTCAGTGATGGTAACATCATTGAATGTCAAGGTGCAATGGTTAGATCGTCTCTTTTATTAAAGATCTTCATTGCCTGGCATTTGTGTGGCACAGATGTTATTGCCACTTGTCAGTCCAAGCCTTGATATTGCCCAGGTCTCGTTGCTTTTGAACATGGACTGCTTCAGTATCTGAGGAGTCGTGAATGGTGCTGAATATTGTGTAACCATTGGTTAACATCCCCACCTCTGACCTTACGATGGAGGGAAGGTCATTGATGAAGCAGTTGAAGATGGTTGGGCTTAGGCCACCACCCTGAGGAACTCTTGCGGAGATGTCCTGAAGCTGAGATGACTGGCCTCCAACAACAACAACCATTTTCCTACGTGCTAGGTATGACTCTAACCAGTGGATAGTTTTCCCCCGATACCCATTGATTCCAGTTTTGCCAGAACTCCTTGTTTCCACACTCAGTCAAATATGACCTTTATGTCAAGGGTGGTCACTCTCATCTCTCTCTTCCAGAATCCAGCTCTTTTGTGCATGTTTGAATCAAGGCTGTAATGAGGTCAGGAGCTGAGTGGCCCTGCGGGACATCACTGAGCAGGTTATTGCTCAGTAGGAGCTGCTTGATAGCTTTGTTGATGACGTCTTCCATTACTTTATGGATGATTGAGAGTAGACGGATGGGGTGGTAATTGGCTGGTTTGGATTTTGTGCCTAGGACATAGATGTATACATGATGATAAATGTTTTTCAACACACACACTTGAGCTTAATTTCAGTTAACCATTCTCCTTTGAACTCACACCCTACTGATTACTAGTGCCCCATATTTATGCAAACAATTCATCACTAATTAATCCTTAATTAATACTAATATGACCTATTCCCTCATTCCATCAGGTCCATGCATTCCCTTAAATAATATTAGATGATAACAATACCTGGGTAATTTTCCATATTGTCTGGCTGATGCCAATGTTGTAGCTGTATTGGAACAGCTTGCAAAGGCATATGACAAGTTTTGGAGAAATATACTTTCATTTTGGAGAAATTGAACATAGAAGTAAAGATGCTAATGTTTCAGATATGCAGGGCATTGGTGAGACTACAATGAATATATTGTGTTTTTTGGTCTCGTTATTTAAAGATGGTTGTAAATGGATTAGCAGTGATTCAGAGGAGTTATACCAAATTGATATCCAGAATGAATAGTTTGTCTTTTGAGGATAGGTAGGACTTCCTCTTGTGGTTGAATCTTGAACTCGGGAGGCACTGTTTTAAAATTAATCATCTCTCTTTGAAAACAAAGATGAGAAGTTTTTTTTCCCGAGAGTTGTGTGGCTTTAGAACTTTATACCTCTGAGTAAAATAAAAGCAGGGTTATTGAATTTTTAAGAGAGTAGAAAATAATATTTTTTGGCAAAGAAATAAAAGGTTATTGGGGATAGATGCGAATATGAAATTTGATAAACAAACAGAGGAGCATGATCTTATTGAAAGGCAGATTAGGCATGGGGACAGAATATTTTACTTCAGCTTCTATATTAAATGTTTGTATGCTCCTAGCATGCCCTTCTGAACGCTTCATAAATGACAGGACAACAGATCTAACATAGCTGGCCTTTGAAGCTGAGCTATTAGTGGTTCTTGTCGACTTGTTCCCAAGGAATATGATGCTGTGGTTGTTCAGGTTTTGACTTTCTGCATCCAATTTGTATAGAGACCTGAAAGCAATGTAGAGATTACTGAAAGAGAAACATTGATGCTGTTTTATACAGACAACATGTGTTGTCCCCACTTATGGGTAAAAGTGAGTGGAATTTAATATGGGCAGTTCTTGTAACACAACGGTAATGTTGTTGTCTCTGAGCCAGGAGGCTGGGATTCAAGTTCCACTTATTTCAGAGGTGCATAACAACATCCATAAAACTGGTTAATTAGAAAATATCTATATCACACTATCGCTCAACCAAGTTTTTTCAGTGGATGCTCCAGTAAAGTATTTCAGACGATCAATCACTAACTGTTCCAAATTATTGGAAATCATGTACTGACGCTTGTTTTGTGGCATTATGTGTGGGTCCTGACAGCATTTCAGCAATACTACTGAAGACTTGTGCTCCGGAACTTGTCACTCCCCTAGCCAGGCTCTTCAAGTACTGTTACAAGACTGTCACATAGATGGCAATGTGGAAAATTGTCCAAGTATGTCCTGAACACACAAAGCAGGACAAATCCAACCCAGCCAATTACCACCCCATCAGCCTACTCTACATCAATAAAGTGATGAAAGGTGTCATCAACAGTGCTATCAAGCAGCACCTGCTCAGCAAAAATTGCTCATTGTTGCTCAGTTTGGGTTCCGCCTTCGTTCAAAAGTGGGCAAGTTATCTGAATTCCAGAGATGAAGTGAGAGTGACAGCCTTTGACTTTAAGGCCACATTCGACTGAGTGTGACATCAAGGAGCCCTAACAAAATAAGTTAGTGGGTATCGGGGGAAACCTATCTGCTGGTTGGAGTCATAAATTTAAATCTGAAATAGACACATTTTTGTAAGTAACATAATCAAGTAATATGGATCCAAAAGTACGCATATGGAGTCAGGTTACAGATCAGCCATGATCTGACTGAATGATGGAGCTGGCTCAAGAGGTTGAATGGCCTACTCCTGTTCCTAATTCATACCTGCTACATCGGAAGATGGTTGTGGTTGTTGGGAGTCGGGCATCTTTGTTCCAGGACATCTCTGCAGGAGTTTCTCAGTGTAATGTCCTATGCGCAACCATCTTCAGCTATAGCTATAGAGTACAGCATGGAAACAGGCCCTTTGGCCAACCCAGCCATGCTGACCAGGTTTCCTAAACTGAACAAGGCCCATTTGCTTGTATTTGGCCCATCTTCCTCTAAACCCTTCGCATCCGTGTCCCTGTCCAAATGTTTTAAACGTTGCAATAGTACTCGCCTCTATCACTTCCTCTGGCAGTTTGTTCCATATATACACCACCTTCTGTGTGTAAAAGTTGCTCCTTGGGACCCTTTTAAATCTTACCCCTCTCACCTTAAACCTGTGCACTCTAGTTTTGGACTCTCCTTCATCATAAACTGAGGAGTGGGGACATTCTCTGATGATTGCACAATGTTCAGCACCATCATGACTCCTCAGGCATGAAAACAGTCCAGGTACAAATGCAACAAGATGTCACTTGACAGCCCAAGCCTTAACATTATTGACAAGTAACATTGCCTGGCATTTGTGTGGTGTTAATGTCCATTCCCAATAAGAGACCAATCTAACCACAATCCCTCTGTGTTCATTGGAGTTACCATCACTGAATCCCTCACTATCAACATCCTGGGGATTATCATTGACCAGAAACTCCACTCAACTCATCACATACAGTGGCTACAAGAGCAAGTCAGAGGCTAGGAACACTCAGTGCGGAACTGACCTTCTGATCCCCAAAGCCTGTCCACCATCTACAAGGCACAAGTCAGGAGTGTGATGGAATACTCCCCACATGCCTGGATGGGTGCAGCTCCAACCACACTCAAGGAGCTTGACACCACACAGGACAAAACAACCTGCTTGATTAGCTCCACATGCACAAACATCCATTCCCTCCAACAGCAGTACTCAGTAGCAGCATGCTATCTACAAGATGCAATGCAGGAATTCACTAAAGATCCTTAGACAGCACCTGCTGAACCCCCAGCTAAATGACAAAGGTAGCAGATAGCTTGTAATACCAACAACTGCAAGTTCCCCTCCAAGCCACTCATCATCCTGAATTTGAAACATTCCACCATTCCTTCACTGTCGCTAGGTCAAAATCCTGGAATTGTCCACAAAGATATTGTGAGTCAACTTACAGCACAAATAGTACAGTTGTATAAGAACTAGGAGCAGGAGTAGGCCGTCCGGCCCTTCGAGCCTGCTCTGCCATTCAATAAGATCATGGCTGATCTTTTTGTGGACTCAGAACCACTTACCCGCGCTCTCACTGTATCCCTTAATTCCTTTATTGTTCAAAAAAAATCTACCTTAGCTTTAAGAACGTTTACTGAAGTAGCGTCAACTACTTCACTGGGCAAAGAATTCCATAGATTAACAACCCTCTGGGTGAAGAAGTTCCTCCTCAATTCAGTCCTAAATCTGCTCCCTCTAATCTTGAGGCTATGCCCTCTTGTCCTCGCTTCACCTGCCAGTGGGAACATCCTCTCTACTTCTATCTTATCTATTCCCTTCATAATTTTATATGTTTCTATAAGATTCCCCCCTCAATCTTCTGAATTCCAATGAATATAATCCCAATCTACTCAGTCTCTCCTCATAAACCAACCCCCTCAACTCCGGAATCAACCTACTGAACCTTGTCTGCACCCCCTCCAGTGCCAGTATATCCTTTTTCAAGTAAGGAGACCAAAACTGCACACAGTACTCCAGGTGTGGCCTCACCAGCACCTTGTACAGCTGTAACATAATCTCTCTGCTTTTAAACTCAATCCCTTTAGCAATGAAGGACAAAATTCCATTTGCCTTCCTAATTACTTGTTGTGCCTGCAGACCAACCTTCTGTGATTCATGCACAAGGACACCCAGGTCCCTCTGCACAGCAGCATGTTGCAACTTTTTACCATTCAAGTAATAACCCTTTTTACTATTACTCCTACAAAAATGTATGACTTCACATTTATTTACATTGTATTCCATCTGCCAGACCTTTGACCACTCACTCAATGTATCTATGTTCCTCTGTAAGGTTTCACCGTCCTCTGCACACTTTGCTCTGCCACTCATCTTAGTGTCATCTGCAAACTTTGACACCCTACACGTGGTCCCCAACTCCAAATCATCTATATAAATTGTAAATAATTGCGGTCCCAACACCGATCCCTGAGGCACACCACTAGTCACTGATTGCCAGCCAGAATAGCACTCATTTATCCCCACTCTTTGCTTCCTGTTAGTCAATCAATCCTCTATCTATGCTAATACTTTACCCCTAACGCCATGCATCCTTATCTTATGCAGCAGCCTCTTGTGTGGCACCTTGTCGAAGGCCTTTTGGAAATCCAGGTACACCACATCCACTGGGTCCCCATTGTCCACCTTGCTTGTAATGTCTTCATAGAATTCCAAAAGATTGACCTGCCCTTCATGAACCCATGCTGCGTCTGCCCAATGGGACAATTTCTATCCAGATGCCTTGCTATTTCTTCCTTGATAATAGACTCAAGCATCTTCCCCACTACAGAGGTTAAGCTAACCGGTCTATAATTCCCCATCTTTTGTCTACCTCCCTTTTTAAGCAGTGGCGTCACATTTGCTGTTTTCCAGTCTGCTGGGACTGCCCCAGAGTCCAGTGAATTTTGGAAAATTACTGCCAGTGCACCTGCTATTTCTCCCGCCATCTCTTTTAGTACCCTGGGATGCATTCCATCAGGGCCAGGAGACTTATCAATCCTTAGCTCCATGAGCTTGCCCAACACTACCTCTTCCGTAATAATGATTGTTTCCAGGTCCTCACCTACCTTCGTCTCTTTGTCAATTACTGGCGTGTTATTAGTGTCCTCCATTGTGAAGACCGATACAAAATACCTGTTGAATGCCTCGGCCATTTCATCATATCCCATAACTAAATTCCCCTTCTCATCCTCTAAAGGGCCAACATTTACTTCAGCCACTCTTTTTTTTTTTGTTTTATATATTTATAGAAACTTCTGCTACCTGTCTTTCTATGCTGTGCTAGTTTTTTCACATGTTCTATCTTACATTTCTTTATGGCTCTTTTTGCGGCTTTCTGTTGACCTTTAAAGTTTTCCCAATCTTCTAGTTTCATGCTGTTTTTAGCCACTTTATATGCCTTCTCTTTCAATTTGATAGCCTCCCTTATTTCCTTAGACACCACTGGCAGATTACCCCTTTTCTTACAGTCCTTCCTTTTCACTGGAATATACTTTTGCTGAGCACTTTGAAAAATTGCTTTGAAAGTCCTCCACTGCTTGTCAACTGTCCCACCATAAAATCTTTGTTTCCAGTCTACTTTAGCGAAGTCCTCCCTCATTCTATTGTCGTCCCCCTTGTTCAAGCACAGGACCCTGGTATTGGATTTTATCTTCATACTCTCCATCTGTGTTCTAAATTCAACCATACTGTGATCACTCCTTTCAAGAGGATCCCTAACTATGAGGTCATTAATTATTCCTGTCTCATTGCACAGGACCAGATGTAGGTTAGCTTGCTCCCTCGTTGGTTCCATTATATACTGTTCAAGAAAACTATCACGTATACACTCAATGAACTCCTCCTCAAGGCTACCCTGACCGAGCTGGTTCGACCAATCTACATGTAGATTAAAATCCCCCGTAATAATTGCCGTACCATTTTTACAGGCATTAGTTATTTCTTTGTTTATTGCCTGCCCCAATGTGACGTTATTATTTGGTGGCCTATAGACTATCCCTATCAGTGACTTTTTCCTCTTAGAATTTCTAATTTCCACCCAAATCGATTCAACCTCATTCTCCATAGAACCTATATCATCTCTCAGCACCGCCCTGATGTTGTCCTTGAATATCAGAGCTACACCTCCTCCCTTACCTTCCTGTCTGTCCTTCCGAATAGTCTGGTACCCCCAAGTTGACTCATTACCATCTCCTCGAGGGCAATCAGGGACAGGCAAAAAATAGTGGCCAGCCAGTGACCCCCACATCCCAATAATGAATAAAAAACAATTCCTTCCTAACAAGATTCATCATTGTTTGTAACATTGGTCTGCATGTATCAGCCTATTATCAATTAAAGTTTAAATGCAAATCTTAATTTTCAAGCCTTTCCTGATTGCATTTTAATAAATCCTGCAATGCAAATTTTGCAAAAGACTTTTACCTCTTTGTTACATTGCTTTATAGTGCATGAATGTCTTCCTTGACGTTAAGTAAGAGAAAAACCTCTGGATCATATTGTCAAGCCTGATTCATGGCTTACTCCATTATTTTCTGATTGGAATCATGAGATATTATTCTATATTCCACAGTCTGCTTGGAAATTTATCCCACATCCTTGTCAGTATGCTGTGTTGCGGCTACTGTGTTACACTAAAATCTGGCATGTTTCACTTTCTTTTCCAACTTTAAAGGCTGTATTTGCCCAGTCTGATGGAAAATGGAATTGGAGATTGGGGGATGTGGGGCTAGGGAACTAGAAGTGAGCTGCATTGGGATGGCTCCGTCATGCATTCTTACCTTCTGGGATTTTTTCCATGGTATGATGGGAAAATGGGTCAATTGCCCCCTTCACGGAAATTGGCTAGCCAAAAGGTCAAATGCTTTGGGTGTGTATTGTGAAGCCATTAATACTACCCACCCCCAACCCTTAGTGTAGCCTACCTCACCAAGGAGTGCAGATATTTCCATCTTATTGGATGTAACCTCCCAGTGCCCAAAAGAGTCAGAGGCTCCTCGCTGCGAGGAAGGATCACAGGGGAAAAAAGATAGTGACTATATCTGTCATTATCCTACTGAGGGGTTTCCCCTCCACCTCAATGGTATCCAGCTTTTCATTTGAGGATTTGAATGTAAGCAACCTTTAACAATGTGTGAGATGGCTGGAGATTTGTAATGTGGACCCTTCATTAGAGCCCTAATGCCCACTGGAAAACTGAGTTCTAAGTTTAAGTGTGGAGACAACCTGCTGTTGTTAAATAGTTTGTAGATGACAAAAATGTTTACCAGAAAATATGGACAGGCTTGTTCATTTGTGAAAGATTAAAAAAAAGTACTTGCCAAAAAGATTTATTATGGTTCTTTTTCCCAAGGCTGTATGATCTAGAAATGGTATTAAAAAGAAATATTTATAATCGGTATGATATTTACAAAGAAGTCATTCCATTTTAAAGCTCTAATCTTTGCGGTTTTTTTTCCCCCCCACAGTGAGGAGGTGGATGTCAGCTGCTTGTCATTCAAAAAATAAATGCTTGAATCAATGTTTGCTTTTTCAAGCTCAATGTTATTGGAGACTAGAATGAAATCGTTACAAACATAACTGAATTCAAATCACATAGAAATTCCCGTGGATTTTTCCTTTTACTGATAATATTGACACAATGGTTAGGTAATTAAGGCCAATTAAACATAGAAGCATAGAAGATAGGAGCAGGAGGAGGCCATTTGGCCCTTCGAGCCTGCTTCGCTTTCATCACCATCGTGGCTGATCATTCAACCCAGTAGGCTAATCCTGCTTTCTCCCGCTAATCTTTGATCCCATTCACCCCAAGTGCTGTATCTAGTCGCCTCTTGAATATATTCAATATTGGCATCAACTAATTAATTCCACAGGCTCACCACTCTTTGGGTGAAGAAATGTCTCCTCATCTCTGCCCTAAATCGTCTACACCGAGTCTTCAGACTGTGACCCCTGCTTCTTGACACACCCACCATCCGGAACATTCTGCCTACATCTACCCTGTTTAGTTCTGTTAGAATTTTACAAGTCTCGTCTGAACTCCAGCAAAAACAATGCTAACCTAGTCCATTTCTCCTCATATGTCAGTCCCGCCATCCCCGGAATCTGCCTGGTAAACCTTCACTGCACTCCCTCACGAGCATCCTTCCTCAGAAAAGGAGACCAAACTTTAACTCTGATTTCCCTCCGGAAATGCTGCCAGACCTGCTTAGATTTTTCACCAATTCCTGTTTCTGTTTCAGATTTTCAGCATCCACAGTTCTTTCAGTTTTTTTGTCTAAACTTCCTTCAAAATAACGTTTAACTGAAAGGTTGTGGCCTCCTAAAACCAGCATCTTGATTTTTTTTTTAAGGTCAGAAGAATACACTGTGAAACCATTCTACTCAGGTGTCACAGTAACGGCTGCTTCTAAAGCAAGAAAGAAAATTAAATCCTTCACTTTTTCAATTTCATGAACAATAGTCCTGGCCTATTTGATCATTTTATCTTGTTGGGCCAACACTATATGAAAGTACAATTCAAGAGCAGGTGTAAGCTCCTTATTAAGAATCTATCTACTTCTGCCTCAAAATTTTTCAAAGATCCTATTTCTCTGCCTTTTGGGAAGAGAGTTCCAAAGTCTGATGACTTTAAGCGATGACTCCTTATTTTGAACAGTGTTTCTAGTTTTAAATTCTACCACAAGAAAAACACATCCACATCTACCCTGACAACACCCTTAGTATCTTATCTCAATAATGGGTTTAGACTGAGACTCTATATTGCACAAATTGCTTCCCAATCTGCCTTACAAACTGACACACCTGCTTAAAGCTCAGACCTCAATCTGACTGCAGAAAATCAAGGCGAGTATCATCAAGAGTTTGAAATAGTTCTGTTTTCAACATTGTATCTTTGCATGAATTATCGAATTAATATAAATGGGTGAGGCAGACCCCATCACCAAACAAGAAACCAGCAAAACATAAGGAAAAGGCAAACTCATCATTTTGAAGTGCTGGTATTGTGATGCAGCAAAGCAGTGGTGCAGGCAGTCACCAGTAAATGGATGTCGGTATTAAATGGCGTACCGTCAGCAGCGAATGCAGCTCTGCTAGTCCTTTAAATATGACACCAGCGCTTGCCATGGAATTGGCTGATGGCACTTTACGTTAACTTAGGGAAAGTCACCACAGTCTTATCAGGCCATTGGGCTGCTCTCATTATTAATCTGCCAGCCATCTAGCCAACTGAGTTAACCGACACCCTATCTTGTCTTTTAGCTTAAGAACAAAATTAACCTTACTGTTCTTCTCTGAATCTTCGTCAATACATGAACATTTTACCTAGACAGGGTCATTGTGATGCTTTCCTATTTGATCTCAGCTCCCGCTGTCACCGGGTGACAGAACCATACATGTTTAGAGTTAATGGATTGAATTTTGTAACTTGGCAAGTCCCAACATAGATAATCAAATATGCAATTTTATGTTATTACTGTTCTAATTAAGGTATTTAATTGTTACCCATATGAAGCAAAAAACAAATAAATTCATATTATAGATTAAAATACTAGATTGATATTGTGGAATTGTTTTATATTCCTTCTTGTGTATCCTTTCTTTCAATTTCTTCCTGTTACACTGAATTATCCAAGCACAGAAACTACAATAAAATACCATTTAACTTTTTGATAACTGCAGTCCTGTACCAACGATAAAACAAGAAAATGATTTTCTTCTGATTGCAGCACATGTATTTAAGAACAGAATTTTCTGGTGCTTCAAATTTCAAGAGATTAAATTCCTTATCATTCAGTATGTAATTGCAAGAAAGAATGATGCTACTTTGCTGCCTTTTTTATTGTCTAGTAAAAGGTATGTTGAATTAGTATTGCTGCCTCACTGCACCAGGGACCCGGATTTAGAACATAGAACAGTACAGCACAGTACAGGCCCTTCAGCCCACGAGGTTATGCTGAACTTTTACCCTAATCCTAAGGTCTATCTAACCTCCACCCCCTACCTTATACTATCATCCATATGCCTATCCAATTGCCCCTTAAATGTCCCGAATGAGGCCAATACCACTACCCTCTCTGGCAACGCATTCCACGCCCCTACCACTCTCTGAGTAAAGAACCTACCTCTGACAGCTCCCCTGTATCTACCTCCACTTACTTTAAAACTATGTCCTCTCATAATAGTTACCTCCACCCGAGGGAAAAAGTCTCTGGTTGTCCACTCTATCCATACCTCTGGTCATTTTGTACACCTCCATCAAACCAGCTCTCATCCTTCGTCGTTCCAAAGAGAAAAGCCCGAGCTGTCTCAACCTTTCCTTGTAAGACCTTCCCTCCATTCCAGGCAACATCCTGGTAAATCTCCTCTGCACCTTTTCCAACGCTTCCACATCTTTCCTGTAATGAGGCGACCAGAACTGGACACAATACTCCAGATGTGGCCGAACCAGGCTTTTGTATAGCTGGAGCGTAACTTCACGGCTCTTGAACTCGATCCCTCTATTAAAGGAAGCTAACACACCATACGTCTTCTTAACAACTCTATCCACCTGGGTGGCAGCTTTCAGGGAACTGTGGACATGAACCCCAAGATCCCTCTGCACTTCTACACTGCCAAGAATCTTTCCGTTAACCCTGTATTCTGCTTTCAAGTTCTTCCTTCCAAAATGAATCACCTCACACTTTTCAGGGTTAAACTCCATCTGCCACTTCTCAGCCCAGCTCTGCATCCTATCAATGTCCCTTTGTAACCTAGAACAGCCCTCCGCACTGTCCACAACACGACCCACCTTCGTATCGTCCACAAACTTACTAATCCACACTTCCACTCCTTCATCCAAATCATTTACAAAAATCACAAATAGAAGAGGACCCAGAACAGATCCGTGTGGTACACCACTCATAACTGAGCACCATGTTGAATATTTTCTGTCCACTACCACCCTTTGTCTTCTGAGGGTCAGCAAATTCTGAATCCAATCTGCCACATTTCCCCCTATCCCATGCCTCCTTACCTTCTGCATGAGCCTACCATGGGAAATGTTATCAAACACCTTACTTAAATCCAGGTATACCACATCCACTGCTCGACCTTCACGTGTTTGGTCACCTCTTCAAAGGATTCAATAAGGTTTGTGAGGCATGATCTACCCCTCACAAATCCATGTTGACCATCATGAATCAAACTGTGCCTATCCAAGTTATCATAAATCCTATCTGTCAGAGCCCTTTCCAATAATTGCCCACCACTGACGTAAGACTAACTGGCCCTTATTCCTTATTCCCTTTTTTGAACAAGGGAATGGCGGTTGTCTCTCTCCAATCTTCCGGCACTATACCCGTGGACAGTGAGGACGAAAACATCATCGCCAAAGGCCCTGCGATCTCTTCCCTCGCTTCCCATAGAATCCTTGGATAAATCCCATCAGGCCTGGGGGACTTATCTATCTTCAACTTCCACAAAATTCCTAGCACATCTTCCTTACTAACATCGACCTCCTCTAGCCTACCAGCCTGTTTCACACTGTCCTCCTCTACAACTAGGTCCCTCTTAGTTGTGAATACTGAAGAAAAGTATTCATTAAGGACCTCTCCTATCTCTTTAGGCTCCGTATACAAATTCCCTTTACAATCCTTGATCAGCCCTACCCTTTGGTCATTCTCTTATTCATCATGTACGTGTAACAAGCCTTGGAGTTTTCCTTGATCCTATCTGTCAAGGTTTTCTTATGCCCCCTTATAGATCTCCTAAGCCCTTTCTTCAGCTCCTTCCTGGATAACTTGTATCCCTCTAGAGCCTTTTCCGTTCCTTGTTTCCTAAACCTTACATAAGCATCCTTCTTCCTCTTAACCAGTCGTTTGACCTCTCTTGAGAACCGAGGCTCCCTCACTCGATCGCATCTTCCCTGCCTGCTAGGGACAAACATATCGAGCGTACGCAGTATGCATTCCTTAAACAATTTCCACATTTCCATTGTGCTCTTCCCTGACAGCATCTGTTCCCATTTTATGTTACCCAGTTCTTGCCTAACAGACTTGTAATTACCCTTCCCCCAATTATAAACCTTACCCTGCTGTATGTATCTATCCTTTTCCATGACTATTGTAAAAGTAACAGAGCTATGATTGCTACCTCCAAAATACTCTCCTACCAACAGGTCTAACACTTGGCCCGGTTCATTGCCAAGCACCAAATCCAAAGTGGCCTCTCCTCGTGTTGGTCTATCTACATACTGTGTCAGGAATCATTCCTGAGAGCACTGGACAAAATCCGTTCCATCTAAACAAATCCAACTAAAATGTTTCCAATCAATATTTGGAAAGTTGAAGTCACCTATGACTACAACCCTGTGATTTCTGCACCTTTCCAGTATCAGCCTCTCAATCTGCTCCTCCACTTCTCTGCAACTATCAGGGGGTCTGTAAAAAAACCCCAACAAAGTGACTGCTCTTTTCTTGTTCCTGACCACAACCCAAACTGACTCTATCGACATATCATTCTTGAACTGCCTTTCGGTAGCTGCTATACTAGCCCTGACTAGCAATGCCACTCCCCCGCCTATTTTTACACCCTCCCTATTTCTTTTAAAGCACCTAAATCCCGGAACTTCCAACAACCATTCCTGTCCCTGAGTTACCCAAGTTTCTGTAATGGCCACAACATTGTAGTTCCAAGTACTGACCCATGCTCTAAGTTCATCCGCCTTATTTCTGATATTTCTAGCATTGAAGTATACACACTTCAAACCATCTCTTTATCCAGAATTATGCCCTGTCAACCGCATTTCTTTATTAACAACCTCACTCCCTGCTGTGTCTGTTGGAAGGCTGACTACCTCATCCTCTGAATTACAAATCCGGTTCCCCACCCCCTCCAATCTAGTTTAAACCATCCCGTATAGCTTGAGCAAACATCCCTCCCAGAATATTTGTGCCCTTCCAGTTCAGGTGCAACCCGTCCTAACTGTACAGGCCCCACCTTCCCTAGAATGTGCTCCAATTATCCACATAATGGAAGCCCTCCCTCCTACACCAGCCCTGTAGCCATGTGTTTAGCTGCAGTCTCTCCCTGTTTCTTACCTCGTTATCATGTGGCACGGGTAGTAATCCAGAGATAACTACCCTCTTTGTCCTGGACTTCAGCTTCCAACCTAACTCCCTGTACTCATTTTTCACATTCTCTGTTCTTTTTCTACCTATGTCATTGGTACCAATGTGTACCATGACTGCTGGTTGCTCACCCTGCCCCTTAAGGATCTTGAAGACATGGTCTGAGACATCACGGACCCTGGCACCCGGGAGGCAACGTACAATCCATTCATCTCGTTCGCATTCACAGAACTGTCTGTCTGTGCCTCTTGCTATTGAATCCCCCACTACAATTGCTCTCCTATTCTTCCCCCACTTCCCTTCTGTGCCACAGAGCCAGGCTCAGTGCGAGAGACCTGTCCGCTATGGCCTTCCCCTGGTAGGTCGTCCCCCCAACAGTATCCAAAATGTTATACTTATTATTGAGGGGAATGGCCACAGCGGTTCCCTGCACTGTCTGCCTATTCCCTTTCCCCTTGCTGACAGTCACCCAGCTACCTTTTTCCTGTACCTTGGGTGTGACCACCTCCTTATAACTCCTATCACGGCCTCAGCCTCCCGAATGATCCAGAGTTCATCCAGCTCCAGCTCCAGTTCCCTAATGCAGTTTTTGAGGAGCTGGAGTTGGGTGCACTTCTCGCAGGTAAAGTCAGAGGGGACACCAGCAGTGACCCTTACCTCCCACATCCTGTAAGAGGAGCATGCAACTGCCCTCTATTCATTTCCCTTCCATTCCCATTCCCTCTACTCTAGATTTCCAGAAGAATTTTTTAAAAAAGTCTTACCTTACCAACCCTCCACACAGTCTTTTTGTTTTGGTTAGAGGAGGAGGATGGGTGGGAGACACTACACGTGTAGTGTTTCGGGTTTAACCAATGCCCGAGTATATCAATTCCTTCCTGGCTCACATTCTCTCCACACCCGCCGCTGAAAACAAGAGGGCAGCTGCTGCACAACATAAGTTTTTATACTGGAGGGAAAAAACAACCTTACCTTCCGGTTGGAACCCTCAGGAAGCAGTTTGTGTGGACTTTGCACATTCCCTCCGTAACGGTGTGGGTTTCCTCCAGTTGCTCCAGTTTCCTCCCACAGTCCAAAGATGCGCAGGTTAGGTGGACTGGCCATGCTAAATTGCCCATAGTGTTCAGGGATGTACAGGCTATGTGGATTAGCCAAGAGGAATGCAGAGTTACAGGGATTGAGTAGTTGGGGTGGATCTGGGTGGGATGCTCTTCTGAGGTTCGGTGTGGACTTGATGGGCTGAATGGCCTGTTTCTACACTGCAGGGAATCTATGATTCTATGAAATGCTAACATTACAGCAAGGTGGAAAACGTTTGTCAATTATTAAGCAGCAATGAACAAAACACATAGATTAAGATAACAAGGTGTAGAGCTGGATGAACACAGCAGGCCAAGCAGCAT
>JAHRHZ010000249.1:35707217-35723457 GCA_024137785.1 Ginglymostoma cirratum
CAGCTCTACACCTTGTTATCTCAGATTCTCCAGCACCTGCAATTCCTACCATCTCTAAAACACATGGAATACTGAGTTATATTGTCAAATTAGCATCATGTCTGTCATTAAACTCAACGTTAACTCTATTTCTCCCCACAGATGTTGTTAGACCTGCTGAGTTTTTCCTGCAATTTCTGGTTTTGTTTCAGATCTCCAGCATCTGCAGTTCCTCATTCTTTTTTGTATAAAAAATGATGGTGTCTTGTAAGAGGTTTATCACCAGCAATATAGAATGAAAAAAGGTAACTTCAGAGCACTACTTCATTGTAAACCATGATTCCAGGACTGGGGTAGTACAGGCACAAATAATTAAAATAACTAATGCCAGGAAACCAACATCTCGCTGAAAAAGAATACTTGATGTGTGGGATTGTTCAAAATTATTTTTAGATGCAATTTAACTAAGTGATATTGACTACGAAATATGAGTTAGATGAACTGAATTGAGTTTCTCACATGTAATTGTCTTTGTATTCTTTATGACAGGATGAAAGTTTGCATTTCAACTGCTTGTAAAGGACTTGGGTAAACTATTATTTCTGAACAAATAAGTAATCAAGCTCTCATGGTATGCACTCTACAATGTTAAAATATCCAAGTGGACAACAAGGAATCTGGCTAGAATTTTTTTTTGTCTTCTTTAAACATATAAATTATTTTCTTATATTGAAAAGTTCAAAAAGTTAGACAATGGTTAATCAGGTACAAATGGACCACTTATTTACATGGACTTTCATCACCAAAGAGGGCTGTGAGAATCTGAAAAATTCACACCTTCGCGCCACCATCATGGGAGGAAGTGTTGAGGTCTTCATCGTTTGAGGTTGGGGAGGAGGTGTGTTTGGTTGGTATTGGGGCCAGTCAACCCGGAAAAGAGCTCAAATCTGCTGTAGGGGCTCTTGGGCCAAGAAAGACAGTTTAAAGCCTGCTTCATTGCTAGGCAATATCTCTGTAAAAATGAAAAAAAAGTAAGGCACTCTAGCCCTCAGCCCTCACACCGCCTTACCACCAAAATAATTCCCATGGCCTTTCAATGTCACCTCATTTCCCCTTGCTATGCTTTGTATTCCACCTACTCCAGTGGTCCTTCAAGCCACCTATTCTGAATTATGCCTCTCCACCCACCTCTATGGTCCCTAATGTTCTTTTGCCAACCGATGGCACTTCCATGCCCATTGACCTACTGTACATTGTGTAGTGCCAGGGTTCATTGGTGAGACAGAAAGACACAAAAGTGTGTGCTGTTGTTCCCCCCAGCAGAAGCTGCCTGTTCTCTGCAGTAAAAAAAACTTTGTTTAAATCTGAAGAAAACCAATTATCCTTCCAGCAGCAGATGTTGTAAGCTATGACTTTTAAATTGGTAAATCAGAGACATTTTCCAAATGAATCAATCATTCTGTACTTATAACAAACTTCTAGAGGAAGACAACTGAACACTGAGAACCTGGCTAGCCAAAGAAGGAATATCTCAACATTTGAATTGGGAAGCAAAGACTACTGAACTGACTTTACAATTTTTTTCTCAACATCTGCCAATAATCTATTTTCACTGTGTGTGTGTGTGTGTGTGTGTGTGTGTGTGTGTGTGTGTGTTTGTGAGAGAGAGAGAGACTGTTTTAAAGAGATTACAGTTTTAGTGGTTAGCATTATATGCCAATGAATTATATCCTTTTAATTGTAGTTATAGTCTAATTACTTTTTCGTAAATAATAATGCTTGGTTGTCACAGAAATTCTGGTCTATCCTTTTTATCAAACTTAGTCTGACAGTCAGGTAATTTGGAGTACTCTGATTACCTTTAAGAGATCTTCAATATTTTGTTCAACACTGGAAATAGCAGAATTTGATTAATGGTATGTTACACGATGTGTTGTAGCAGGATTCAAATCTAACCATTGCTTTATACTTAAACAGATCACAAAATATTTCTAATTACATTAGTATTGCAATAATCTGCTTTAATGCTATTTCTTGAATCATTTGAGAGGTGGACTGTTACAGATCACTGGAAAGTAAAGGCACTATTCTTTACCACATTCATGTTGTGGTCTTGACCCAAATATAGTGTGATTTTACAGGCTGCAAAGTGCTTTCTATCCACACCACACCTGTCCCCCGTTGTATGTTTATACAGTGATCTCTCCTGTTCTTGCCACTGGTGTTGTGGAAGGAATGGGGGAGGGGATCGTTACCACTGTGCTTGCAGACCCCTTCCTTCTTTGTATTAAAGGCTGAGATAGATAGATTCTTGATCAGTACAGGAATCAAGGGTTGTGGGGAAATGCAGGAAAGTGGACATGAGGAATTCAAAGGTGGAGCAGGCTGTAGGATCCTAGTCCTGTTTCCATTTCTTTGGGTCTTATGGCTTTAAAAGATAAGGGAGAACCAGTGGATGTGGTGTATTTGGATTTTCAGAAGGCTTTTACCATGTTCTCTCATAAGAGGTTAGTGGGCAAAGTTAATGGTCATGGGATAGCGGGTAATATACTGTCATGGATTGACAACCATGAGACAGGCAGGAAACAGAGAGTGGGAATAAATGAGTCCTTTACCAAGTGGCAGGATGTGGTTTGTGTGGTACTGCAAGGATCAGTACTTGGAGCCCTAGCTATTCACATGGTACCTAAATGACCTAGATGAGGGAACCAAATGCTACATTTCCAAGTTTGCTCATGATTCAAAATTAGGCTAGATTGTGAGTCGTAAGAATGTAAGGAGACTTCAAGGTGATTTAGGCAAGTTGAATAAGTGGGCAAACACATGGTAGATGCAGTACATAGCAGCAAAATGTGAAGTTATACACGTTGGTGTGAAAAACAGGAAGGAAGAGTATTATTTAAATAGTGATATGTTGGGAAGTGTGGGTGTTCAAAGGGATCTGAGCATCCTTATGCAACAGTCATGTGAAATAGACAGGTGTAGCAAGCAATTTGGAAGAAAAATGGTATATTAGCTTTCATTGCAAGAGGATTTGAGTAGAAATCAAGATAATTAACTGCCATTGTACAGGACCCTGGTGAGACCACACCTGGAGTACTGTGTGCAGTCTTGGTCTACCTACCTAAGAAAGGATACATTTGTTGAGATTAGTTGGCTTGCCGAGCTGGTTTCTTGTTTCGCAGACATTTCGTTACCCTGCTGGGTAACATCCTCAGTGCAGCCTCCGATGAAGCGTCGGTGTGTTTTCCCGCCTGGTTTTTAAACTCTGGGATCCGTTGAGATGGATTGCCTCACTTCCAGTTTTCCTTCATAGTGGAATGTATATGGGGTCGAGTTCAATGTGTTTATTAATAGCACGCTTTGTGGAGTGCCAGGCTTCTAGGAATTCTCATGCCTGTCTCTGTCTAGTCTGTCCCAGGATCTTGACGTTGTCCCAGTTGAAGTGGTGGTTCTCCTTGTCCATGTGGATTGAGATGAGTGAGTATTGGTCGTGTCTTTTTGTAGCCAGTTGGTGTTCATGTACTCTTGTTGTTAGTTTCCTTCCTGTTTGTCCGATGTAATGTTTCTCACAGTTCCTGCAGGGGATCTTGTAGATGATACTGGTCCTGCATGGTGGGGAGTGGGTCTTCAGTTCGGATGAGCAGTTGTCATCGGCTTGACATGGGCTTCTGTGCCACTCTGATGCCCAGCGGTTGTGGAGCCTTGTGGTGAGTTCCAATGTGTTCCTGATGTAGGGTAGTGAGATGAATATGTCGGGGGAACACAACACGGTTGGCTCAGTGAGCCAACCAACCTCAACACCCACAACCCCAGCTACAAATCTACTCCAAAACCTTAAAGGATATACTTGTCATAAAGAGAATGTGGTGATTTTTTAGGCTGATACTGTGTTAGGGCAGTACTGCCCTTGGAGGAAACATTGGTTTGACTGGATCATTCACTGGATTTTAGGAGGATGAGAGGGGATATGATTAAAATGCATGGAATTCTAATATGGCTTGTAAGACTAGATGCAAGGTGGATGTTTTCCCTGGTTTTGGAATCTAGAACCAGGGAACACAGTTTCAGGGTATGGGATAGACAATTTAGGACTGAGAGAAGTGAACATTTCTTCACTCAAAGGCCAGTGAGACTGTGGAGGCCAAGCCACAGAATATATTCAAGTAAGAGATAGATAACATTTTGAATTTTAAAGTATGGACAAAGCAGGAATATGGCAATGAGATAGAGGATCAGCCATGATTGCATTGAATGGTGAAGCAGGCTTAAAGGGTCAAATGGCCTACTCTGAATTTCTGTGTTTCCATGATATGTGTTCATCCAATTTGGACATGGGGACGAAAATTAAGAATAATTTGTCCCTCATGAAGGCAGTGGAATAGCATGGGTGTACATATGTCACTTAAAGCTTGTTCACAAGTACAAAGTTAATCAAAAATGCAAATGGAGGATTGGTTATTATCTTAAGAGGACTGAAACACAAAATTGAAGAAGTGGAGGATCAATAGTACAAAGTTTGGCCCAACTCTAGCTATAGGTTATAGTGGAGCAATTGTCACCAATTGTTGAGAACCTCCACTTGGCACTCCCAGCCTGGATGGCTCCATCGTAGAGTATGGCATGGCCTGGTCTTCCACAATTTTCAAGATGCTGGTCCAGCTTTTTAAACGGCCATGGCATATGGCACTTCAGATATATTTCATAGCATGTTCTCCATGGTAAGTTTGAAAGGTCTTTCTCATGCCCCCATGTCAGGGTAAGACACCACCCACAACCCTGGCTCCTCATGCATTTCATGCCAGGCATTGCTCCTCCATCCAACCCACCCATGGGTTCTCATACCTCTATGCCCCCAACCCATCCCCTATGGTACCTCATTCCACCATGCCAGGCTATGGCCCCATCCAGACTTCATGGGCCCTAATGCCCACAGTACCTGCACCACTACATCCCCATGGCCCATTCACCTCTGCACCTAGGCTGCATTCTTGCCCTTCCCAATCCCAATGAAGCAGGGCCTCAAAAGGTTGAACAGAGTAATGAATGTCTAGTTTCACAGCTAACACCACCTACCACCAGCATTCCGCCCTGCCCCACTGCCTCTGTATTTGCCATGAGTTCCTGCCTAATTGAAAACTCTGACTTTCAGACCTCTGCTGTCAATTTCATTTATTTTATTATCTGTGCAAGGTTAAGAGGTTGCACATGCTTACAGTCTCAGCTACAGATACTTTAAAGGATCTGGACAATTGACATTTTTATTGACTTGTAGCGGAAAGCAGGCTTTAACATAGTATGTGAGATGAAGGGTTTAGGCCCGAAACGTCAAGTTTTCCTGCTCCTATGATGCTGCTTGACCTACTGTGTTCATCCAGCCCCATGCTTGTTATCTCTTTAACATAGTATGTGATGAGCTACTGTCATTATGGAATTCATTGCTCCTCTCTTGTGCATAGTTGAATGGGCATGGATGCAGCATAGGCTAGCATGGATGTCATGATGAGCCTGAGGAGGCGATGGTGACCTGAGGTGCCGTAGTAAGTGGTGGATGGACAACGTGGGGAGTGTATTGCTTGTGAGGGAGTGTCAGAGCTGATGGTTGGAGGCTGTTTCTGCTTTTGATTTAACTGTGATGATGTCCCACAGCACTGATGCAGGCCAATTAAACAACTCATCAGCAGGTCCTGTAGCTGCTTCTGAGAAATTTCCTGAATCAATCGATCCAAGCCCAAACAAGAACCAGCCCCCAAACTCAAAACCCACCTTTGCAGGTACTTTCTCCTAAACTTGACATGCTGAACCAGGTATTTTCCTACTCTCACCATAAGGATAAAAATCTAGGTTTTGGTCCAAGTTCCTCGGGTTAAAAGGTTGAGGGATGATTTTATTTTTAATCTACAGAATAAAATTAGGTTGCTTAAAATAGTAAAAGGAGAGAACTATTGAGAGTCCCAAAGTGTTAGCACTCAGCAAGCAGAGACAGATTTATTTCCTTGCATACATCAGCGGGATGGAAAATTGTTACGCATCCAAGTACTTAGTGTACAGGGAGCTATCTGCAGCTAGATGGCCAGTATGATGGCCAAAGGTCCACTTCAGTGTTGTTCGCAAGCATGACAAGAAGGACCTAAACATTGATTATTACACCAGAAAGTCACCAGCTGATAAAAGAGCAAAATCATGACATCTTCACTCATGCTACACCATGATTACCAATAACTCCAGCAGCTTGGCAATAGATGCCAATGTCAAAGACAACCCATAATGATGTTTGGTAGCTTCATGTCTAGCACTTGTGGCAGTGCCTGCCCCCACAATGATTGGCTTCTTCAGACGTATGTTGGAAATAAATGTTGAGACTTAAGGACTGTGACGATTTAGAGTGTGGAATTGGTTGGACATTCAGGAATAAAAATCATTCACCAAGGATTTGTAAGACCATGTGATTTCTTGGTATGGTTTGGGTACATTAGGAAAGGATGTTTTCACCTTGTTGTTGAGTTCAGAATCAAGGATTCTTTTTCAGAATTAAGGATCGCCCTTTTCAGACAGAGGTAGGGGGAAATATTTTTGGACAGTGTTATGTGACATTGAAATACTCCCTTTGAAGTTAGAGATGGAGGTGGGGTCGTTGAATATCTTTAAGCTGGAGCGGGATAAAGCAACCCTCTTGTTCAGCACCCTATCACTATATTAAGCATTCATTCCCTCAGTTACTGACGCTCAGTGGGAGCAGTGTGTATCACTGACAAGATGCAATGCAGTAATACAGTTTCCAAAACTGTGACCTCTATCACCTTGAAGGGAAACAGGCAGTTTGAAAACATTACCATCTGAAAGTTACCCTGTAAGTCACACACCAACTTGACTTGAAGTTATATCGCCATTCTTTCATTGGTACTGGGTGAAAATCCTTGAATTCCCTTCCTAGCAATTCTGTAGATGCACCTAAACTACATACTGGTTCGAAACTTTAGGTCACTACCATCTTTATAAGAACATTTAAGGATGAGCAACAAATGTTGGCCTTGTTAGTGATATGTATTCCTTTGCCATCGAGGACTGTTTAATTTAGAATGAACTGTATTTTCCATTCCCTTGTACTTGAACTATGCCTTCCTTCATTGGCTGGTGAATCAAGAACCTGAAAGCACAGCCTCAAGATAAGGGTTGCTCACTTAAATCTGAGATTAGGAGACATCTCCTCATTAGGTGAGTTTAGAAACTTTTGAATTTCCTACCTCAGAGTTGTGCATATTCCATCACTGCATATTATTAAGGCAATGAGACAGATCTCTCAGGGAATAAAAGGATACGGTGTGTGGGAAGAAATGTGTCTTTTTTTTCTGAACACCTAATCTTGTATGGGATGTGAGTATTACTGCCAGGGCCAGCAATTGCTGCCCATCCCTAATTTCCCACAAACTGATTGGCTATCTAGATCAGAGAGCTAGGGTTCGGATTAGGTCAAAGCACAGTGCTGTAGTTTTGGAGTCACACATAGGCCATATTTCCTTCCCTGAAGGGGCTTAGTGAACCAAATAGGTTTTTAATAACAAACAGCAATGACTGGATGGTCACTACTAGGATAACTTTGTAATTCCAGATTTTGTCATGCTTAAATTTCACCATTTGCCTCAGTGGGTTTTGAGCCCCTGTTTGCAGAACAATAGTCTATCCCAGTGATGTTATCACTATGCCACTCCTCCCTTTATGCAATGGCATAACTGTGTAAAACAGCTGTTTCCTTTACTTTTGCTCATATTTCTTATGTTTTCATGTCTGTATGTCCTTTGTTGCTCCACTAAAACATACTTCTGCTGTCACTTTTCAAATCTATTTTCTTATATTAGTGAAGCTAGTTTAACTATTTTTATAGTCTACATATTCTGAACAATTTGCCTAATTAGGACAGGAATGGGCTGGGAGCTAGAAATAGGTGAGAGTGCACCAGTAAGGCTCCACAGCACATTTTTACCTTCAGAGTCATTCCTGGGGCAGACTCAGAACTGGATCAACTATTTATTTTGCAAGAAGGTGAATCAATTGGGACAATTGAGATTCAACTTCGGGACCATTCCGTGATAGCACTGGTAGTTAGCTACCTTTGGAACTAAGTGCTATTGTGTGCAGAGTCTACTAGCTCAATCAAGGAAGGCTGTCAGTAATAGACTGATGTCCATTGAAGCCAGAGTCTTCAGGCCCCAGCGATGACAACATGGGATGAAAGGCTGTAACTGTACCTATCACCACGTCTGGGTGGAAGGAGAATTCTCCCTCCATGCCAATGGCCATGCTGATTTCTAACCACTTTACTTGCTGATTTTAATACAGGAAACCAATTATGTCGAGAAGCTCACATGCTTGCCTTCAGGTTTCATTGATGCTTTCTTGGTGAGACTGCTGGCCTGGCCCACTTCAGGCATCTGAATAGACCTCTGAACTCAGCAGCACATCAACTAAATTCAGTCTGAAAATCATTCGGTATATCCTTTCAATTTGGAATTATAGCATCTTTCATCCTCAATATTGCCATTCTCCCCTCCTCATTTTTCCTTTATCAATCCTGAGCACCTGATAAGCAGAGATAAAAGGTACTGTAGATGCTGGAGAATCCGAGATAACAAGCAAGGGGCTGGATGAACACAGCAGGTCAAGCAGCATCATAGGAGCAGGAAAACTTGACGTTTCGGGCCTAAACCCTTCATCAGAAACCTGATAAGCAGAACTAGTAAGAACACATTCCTGATAACCTCTCAGTCACGATTCTAAATGGAACCATGTTATTTGTCTCAAGCAGCAACTTGTGCATTTAGCTCAACTTGAAGACATTGATGAACACAATTTAATGTCTTCTTTGTCATTTTTATTATTTCCTTCAGTTTGGCTCCTGCTGCTTTGGGAATAATTCTAATATGAATGCTGTTCTGCATCCCTGCCCTCTAATATCATTACTATTTCTTGTTGTCAGTTTCTGATTTCTCCTCCCTTTTTAAACTAGTTTAAAACATTCCCAACTGTGATAGTAAACCTTTCAATGAGAACATTAATCATGGGGATTATGACATGAGAGCTCCTGTATTAAAATATCTTCCAAGGTCTGGAAACTGTGCTTCAAAGACTCCCCAACACTTTTCAAAATGGATCATAAGTTCTGGCTGTAGCCATTTGGTGATTATTTTAACTCCTGTACTAGGGAGGCAACACACCATTGAGGAATCAAAATTGTAGTTATAGAAATACCTGCCTATAGCCATTGAACTCCCTTGTCTCCACTGCATTTCTATAGTTCCTTTTTCTTCTGTGCACTACCAGACATCCTGTTGTAGCAGAGGTTTAATTTTTATTGAAATCCTCTCGGAGGCATTAACTCCTCAACAGACAAAACTGAAAACTGGGAGTTAATTCTTATGCCTCGCTGATAGAATATCACTCGTTCATTAATAAAGTAAATCAGGATGCAAGAAATTATAGATGTTTCCTGTATCAGGGTAAAATTTCTCGACTTTATCAGGTAGAGCAGGCATAGTTACCTTTACAGATACAAGATCGATATGGTCACTGACAGGAACATTAAATTCTACCTAATGTGACAATGATGTCTAATATAATAATTTTGGATTGATAAAATAGAAGAAGATAGATTTTTGTCATTTCTGTGAAGTTTTAAAAATAATTCAGAAGCTCGTTTTAAAATGAATTCATGGGATGGGGGTGCCATTGACTGGGTCAGCATTTATTGCTCATTCCCAGTTACCCTTGTGAGATGGGGGTGAGCTGTATTCTTGAACAATAATAGTTCATTTGATGTAGGTAAACCCATGATGCTGTTAGGGAGGGAGTTCCAATTTTTGACCCAGTGACACTGAAGTAACAGCAATATAATTCGAAGTCAAAGGTGAGTAGCTTGGAAGGGCACCTGCAGGTGGTGCAACTATTATGTGCCTGTTGTCTTTATCCCTCTAATGGTAACGGTTGTGGGCTTGAAAGTTGGGATCTAAGGAGCCTTAATGAATTTCTGTGGTGCTCCTTCTTACTGAGTAATACTGGTGGTGGGAGTACATTTTCCAGATGTGGAGCAGAAGTGGGATGCTTTGTCCTGGATTGTGCCAAACTTTCTGTGTGTTGTTGGAACTGCATGAGGTTGCAGATTGTGTTGGAGTACAATTCTGCTGCTTCTGATGGCTCATAGCACCTCATGAATACTCAGTCTGAGTAGCTAGATCTATTGGAAATCTATCCCATTTAGCACAGGGTTAGTGCCACGTGACACAATGGATGCAATTTACAAGGACTGTGTGGAAGTCACTCTCATCGATATTGACATGGACAGATGCATCTGCGACAGGCCAACTGGTGATAATGATAACAATTATGTTTTTCATTTTGATGGTTCCTTAACACTTGCTGCAGACCCAGTCTAGCAGCTCTGTCCTTCAACACCCAACTAATTCTATCAGGGTTGGTGCTGCCAAACCTCTGGAATAACGATCTAAATATGCAATTTCCAAGAAGGCATGTGATCTGTTCAAGTATTTATTTGGACACTTATGGTGTTGAGGGATAGAATTTTTATACTGCCACGTTTATGACAGACAGAGGGAACAGATCAGAGGATATTAGGCTATAAACAAATGTACAGGAGTAGGCCATTCACCCTGTCAAGTCTGCTTCACCATTTAAAACAGTCATAGCTGATTGAACGCTTAATGCCTTCTACACACACACTGTCCCCATAACCCATTATGCCATTGGCAATCGGAAATCTCTCAATCTCTCCTCTTAAACATACTCAAAGACTGAACTTCTAAAGCTCTCTGTGTTTGAGAATTCCAAAAATTCACAACCCTCTGAGTAAAAGAAATTCTTCTCATCTCAGATCTAGATGGTATCCCACTTATTTTAAAATTGTGACATTAGTTCTATATTCCCCAAACAGGGGAAGCATTTCAATTACATCTATCCTGTTTAACCATTTAAGTATTTCTTCAAAACTCTAGAGAATGCAGGCCCAGTGTGCCCAATCTGGACAGTCCTACCATTGCAGGAACAATGTTTGGTAAACCATCATTGCACATCCTCTATGGCAATATTATCCTTCCCAAGGTGAGGAGATCAAAACTATGCACAGTACTCCACCTGCAGTCTGAGGTTTAGCTTTTGACTTCAATTCAGAAGAATCAAGATTCTGGTTCAGAGGGAGAATCAATTTTTCAGCTCAGGGAAACCAGATGTGATTTTAGTTCATGAACACGTGAGAGTTCATATCAAAGCTTTCAAGTTGCTTGAACTGAAAAGAGTTCAAAAACATTAGAATTGAGAAAAATTCATGCCAGTAGATTTGGAAAGAGATCATAAAACTGTATCAGCAATCCAAAAAAGAGAACGGTGAAGTGTCAGTTCAGTAAGAAATTAAAGAGTGAGGACAGGAGTGCTATTTCTGTGGGATTGAATATCCATAGACGATCATAGTGGAAAGTAAGTTGCAAATTTGTTTTGCTGTTTGTGCTAAGATATTCCTAAACTGTCAGCTGGCTTTATTTGTTTTTGCTGTCTTTCGTTTCATACATTTGGGATCTTTGTGAAATCACTTTTGTGCTTTGTGCATATATGTGCTAACCACCACGTTAACCAATTTCAAAAGCAAAATTTATGATCTAGCAAGATAACAAGGCATGGGACTGGATGAACACAGCAGGCCAAGCAGCATCATAGGAGCAGGAAAACTTGACGCTTCAGGATGAAGGGTCTAGGCCCAAAACGTCAAGTTTTCCTGGTTATCTCGGATTCTCCAGCATCTGCAGTACCTTTTATCTCTGATACTATTTGCGATCTAGCAAGCCAGGTTTCACAGGATTTCATAAGCTGAGATAAAAACAAATAAAAATTGTACTTGCACATCTTCACAACACTCCAAAATGCCTCATAGCCAATGTATCACTTTTACCTCGCAATCGCTGGTATGCAGGTAAAAGTGACTGTTGACCTGCACAAAGCAAAGAGCTACAAAAGCAACTAGACATATGGATCAGTGAATCTCTTTTGTTAATATAAGCTCAGGTCAAAATTTTTTTCACGACACCAGGAGAGCTTCCTCATCTTCAAAAAATTGCTGCTTTTAGCCATCTGCAAAGACAGGATCTGCTTGAAAATGTACTTTCAAACATCTACTTGCCTCTTAGCTAGTTGCAGCATATGTTTATGGAATTAATCTGTTTGAGTGGTACTTGTTGTTGAAATCTGAAAAAGTTCCAAATCCATGGAGCTAATAATTAAACTATTGTTTTATTTTTCTTGGTGAGATTCCAAATAATTGTGGCCATTTTTGGAAACCTTGCAACTGTTTTAACCGGTGGGAATTCTTTGTCTGAGCATTCATCTATGTAAATTAAAATTTAAGAGTTTACTACAAAATCATTTCTTGTCTCAGTTTCAGTAATGTATTTTACTGCCACCCTTCAATACTTTCAAAAACTACTTGGGTTTTGTTTCACAAACAAAATTGCTGAATTTTTAGGTGCATTGAACTGAGTTCTTTAAACTATATACTTTTTTTCTCAGATTTACAAACCAAAATCTGTTGAGTGTTTATGAGAATTAAAAGTCATCAATACTTATCACTTTTTATTAGTGTTTATCATCAAGTTGTAACTAACTTCACGTTGTGTATCATTAATCAGTTGCTAAAAAAAATTCAAAAATGCTGGTTATGTAGTGAAGTTATCAGCTGACTGGTTGTTGGGTAGGAACTTAAAGAAATTGGAAAGAGTCTGCGGTCCGCATAGCAATTCCAGAACTGACTGCCATACAATCAGCGAGTCCTTCAAGTATGTATCCAATTCTCCCTTGGTCTTTTTCCACTATCTGTCTCCAATGTAATTTCTACATGTTCTAGGTAAATCTAAACTACCTGTCCATCTTCCATCTTTGAAACTTGCATGCTGTTTGTTTTTCTATGACTAGGAAGGAGCTTCAGATATCTCATGTGGGTATGTTGCTTTCCTAACTACTGCCAGATTGGGAAAATAATTGTAGTTGGCAATAACTGCTAGAAACACTCTGAGTCTGGCAGACACCATGGAGAGAGAAAAACAGAGTGTACCATTCATGGGATCTGGAAGAAGGGTCAAGTGCTGGAAAATGGAATTTGAACAGCTATGTGGTTGTTTTGTCCAATGGAGAATCAATGGGCTGAAGGGCCTTTTTCTGTGCTGTAGACTTTATGACTCTATGTAGCAGTTTTAAACAAGTACAGACGGAGAAAAGTGAGAAGGAAAGAAGAAACAAAATGGAAGATCTGTGATAAGGTGGAGCACAGAAATGATTAAATGACAAAACAGCAAAAAGGCATGACCATTGAAAGAACTAACAATATAGAGGTATAAATCGCTGGACGAGTAATCCAGAGGCCTGGGTTAATGGTTTAGGGAATATGATGACAGTTAAAATTTAAAGTAAGTTGATAAATATGAAATATAAAGCTAACTTTGTGATGATGACCCTGAGAACTGTGACTGATTAATTGTTTTTAAACCCTAATGCATCACTAATGCCATTTATGGGAGGAATTCTGTCACATCACTTGATCCATCTGACATGGGATCCACACCTTCAGCCATGTGGTTGATCTCATTCCTCTGAAATGGCCTAAAGCAATCCACTCAGCCCAAGGGCACTAAGGTGTCTAGATAAAGAAAAAGAAACAAAAGGTGGATCTATATGAAAAATGAATGACAACAGCAGAATCATTACCAACAGTTGCTTCTTGGAAAGGAATGAGAACAGCATTATGATCAGGGCATTTTTTTTCCTTTATTCCTTCACAGGATGAGGGCATTGCTGGCTAGGCAGCATTTATTGCCCATCCCTAATTGCCCAGAGGACATTTAAGAGTCAACCATATTGCTGCTATGGGTCTGGAGCCAAAAGAGGACATTAGTGAACCAGCTGGGTTTTTCCAAGAACCGACAATGCATTATTGCATTGCAATGCAATGTGGTCATTATTAGTAACTTAATTCCAGGTTTTTTTTATTGAATTCAAATTCCACATCACCCTTGGCAGGATTCAAACCCAGAACATTATCTGTGTGTCTGGATTAACAGTCCAGCGATAATGCCACTAGGCCATCACCTCCCCACTATCTTGGTAAAAAAGTACTGAGTTCAGCCTCACTAAAGTTCCTTTGAACTTCATTAAGGAGACTGAACACAGAGAGATCAGAGTTGGACCGGTTTAGAGAATGAAAATGATCAGTGACCAGATGGTCAGCATTAAGCTAATGGAGGTGTTCAGCAACGTGATCAACAGATTTGCATTGGGTCTTTTCAGTGTAGGTGAGACTTCCTTACGACTGAAAATCAAGTAAACTAAATTGAAAGAAGCACAAGCACTATCTCATCTAAAGTTTAACTTGGTGGGAAATTTATGGGTTAAAGGTTAGATTTCGTAAACCTTGTACTTGCAAAAGATGCTGCCATGCAGAAACAGCAGAATGTTGGAGTGATTAAAGAGGGGATTAGGGTGCCACAGATGGAATAAATCCTTTTTGAATAAGTCAGCTAGGTGAAGATGAGCTTTATGATTGAATTAGACTGCAGGTGACGGAATTGAATGTGACAGTTGTTAATATGGAAGCTGAGGACAAGAGGAATTCTCTTGTGATTCCTGGCTGAAATGAGAAACAGAAAGTAATGGAAGAATTCTCCAGGTGAAATATAGATCAAAAATGTATTCCGCATCTTGCTTGTTGAACTGGCTGATATATGAATCACAAAATCAGAGAAACACAGAATTATTTCTGCACTTTCTCTCTAAATCAGAAGCCAGTGCTAATCCCCTTGCTTTTTCACTGCAATTCTTCCATCTTCAATAATCATCCAATTCCCTCTTGAACGCCTTCAAGGACCCTGCCTCCACTGCACTCTGAAGAAGATTCCAAATCTTAACCATTTGCTGCATGATACCATTCCTCCTGATTATCTCCACTGCTTATTTTGCAAATTACAATGAATGAGTATCCTTTCAATTCTGGGCTTCTACCAAAGGGGATATACTTTCCCTGTCTATTCTAACCAGACTCCTCATTTTTAAAAATCTGTTTCTATCAAATCCCCTCCCAGTCTTCCATTCTGCAAAGGAAACATATCTGATTTCTCTAATCTACCAAAAAAACTGACGGCCATCTTTGCTGGAATCACACTTCTGAATCTTCTCTGCTCTCTAATGCATTTACATCTTTCATAAGGTGTGGCACCAGAATTGAATGCAATACTCCAGTTGAGCTGAATCAGTGTTTTATACAAGTTTAACAATAATATCCTTACTCTCGTATTCTATGCTCATATTAATAAAGCCTAGGGTACTGTAACAACCAAACATACCCATGTCTATTTCAAGTTAATTCAAATATTATAAAAGTCTTTATTATATCCTAACTAAAATTAGTGAAATGATCATCTTTATGGATTTTACAAAACTGAAGAGTCACAATTAAAATAAACTTACTTCGAAATACATCCTAGCTGAGGATGTTAGGAATCAAGATTCAATAACAGAAAAATGTACGAAAATATCATTAAAAAGTGCTCATTGGTTTAAACAATATTGTGTCATGAAAAACTGCTTTTTATAAAATATCACTCTTTGAAATTCTCAACATTCTGTTTTTTTAAAATATACAAATAGTTAATTATAGCCATCTTCCAGTATCTTCAGCCTGTGGTGAAAGATGGCTGTACAATTTTCACCATTGTACATTCTACACTGAACCAAGGTCTATATGTCTGCAAAAACCAACTAAAGTCAATCACCTCAGGGCCCAAACACTCACCTGAATGGAAACAAGCCATTTGCCTCTGTACTGGATAAAGAAATAATTACTTGGTAAATGAATTCTTGGCCAAGAGAGAGTTTCCCATGGTCCAATCAAGTTACACTTGGAATAAACTGGCAATGAATTTATGTGGGATAACAAGGTGTAGAGCTGGATGAACACAGCAGGCCGAGCAGGAAAGCTGACATTTCAGGTCTGGACCTTTCTTCAGAAATGGGGGAGGGGAAGGAGACTCTGAAATAAGTAGAAAAAAGGGCAGGCGATGATGGAGCAAATAGGTGGAGAGAAGACAGACAGGTCAAGGAGGCGGAGATGGAGCCAGTAAAGGTGAGTGTAGATAGGAAATTAGGATGGGAGTTGTTCAGTTGGGAGGGACGGGCAGGTAGGTGGGAGGGAAGACGGACAGGTCAGGAGGCGGGAATG
>JAHRHZ010000249.1:35725648-35788408 GCA_024137785.1 Ginglymostoma cirratum
GTAACGAAGGAAGTTTTTCTTCTCTCTCTTCTTCCACACAACCGGTAAGATTTAGAAACCTTTCTGCTAATTGAACAAATAAATTGCCTGTTCATATCTTTAAATTATTTTGTGGCCTGACACATCAGGACCAAAAGGGAAAGCGACAGAATGACTGAATTCACCTTAAACCAGCCACGACACTAAGCTCCATGAGTGGTATACACCTTTAATTTTATTAAGCTCTAATTCACTTTATCATTCCCCGCTCTGAAATCTGTTTGTGTGTGTGAAAACTTAGAGTGTGTGTATGTGACTGCAAATTCAGAATATATTATTAACTTAGACCAAGTTAAGTACATTAAAGGCTATTCACTTCTTTGCTACAACTTGAGAAAACTTGCCTGTTTGGATATTTTATAATCACTGCATGTGAACAGTTAAACTTAAATCAAATTGATAAACAAATACCATCTGTTGGAGTCTAACAAGCAGCGGGCAAAAACAGGGAGCTAATGAACCCCACCTTTCCTGATTGTTCGAAATGTACTTGCAGGAAGTTTGAACAGGTGTTCAAACTGACATTTTAATAATTGCTACTATGACGAAAGAGAACCGACTGTAACATGCACAACAATACTCTGAAGATCAAATGCACATTTTTCAAGTTTTCTGATTATATGACATCTGAAAGTACCGCATTTCTTTTTTCAGCTTTTATCCTTGTGTATCACAGGATTTGTTGATAAGAAGAGCTGTTTAAAATATAATAATGATGCAAATATTATTTATAGGATGGTATATTCATATTCAAGGTCCCTTTGAGGATAAGGCGAAGGGAACTAGGCAGAGTCCTTTGAAGGTAATCATGAAGAAAAGCAGAGTACACTTAAAATGGAGTTTGAAGTTTTCTCAGAAAATTAAGATTGTCCAAAGTTAAATAAAAGGGAAGGTATTATGAGGCTACAGGGATCATTTGGGAGTTAAATGTTTTTGTCTAGAAAAGGCTCTCCATTACGTAAATAATAACCCTAAACGAAATGTATTTGACTATTGTTGAAAAAAGAAACCAGGTCTAAGCTTTGGGTCTTGTACATATCAGAACTGGCAACAATGATAGATGATGGCCTAGTGGTATTAGCATTAGATTATTCTCTATTCCAGAGACCCAGGCAATGAGTTGAGATAACAAGCATGGGGCTGGATGAACACAGCAGGTCAAGCAGCATCATAAGAGCAGGAAAACTTGACGTTTCGGGCCTAGACCCTTCATCAGAAATGGGGGAGGGGGAGGGGGTTCTGAAATAAATAGGGAGAGAGGGGGAGGCGGATAGAGGATGGATAGAGGAGAGGATAGGTGGAGAAGAGGCAGACAAGTCGAGGAGGCGGGGATGGAGCCAGTAAAGGTGAGTGTAGGTAGCGGGGTAGGGAGGAGATAGGTCAGTCCAGGGAGGACGGACAGGTCAAGGGGGCGGGATGATGTTAGTAGATAGGAGATGGGGGTGTGGCTTGAGGTGAGAGGTAAAACGGGTTATGGAGGTGGAGATGAGCTGGGCTGGTTTTGGGATGCGGTTGGGGGAGGGGAGATTTTGAAGCTTGTGAAATCCACATTGATTCCACTGGGCTGCAGGGTTCCCAGGCTGAATATGATTTGCTGTTCCTGCAGCCTTCGGGTGGCATCACTGTGGCATTGCAGGAGGCCCAGGATGGACGTGTCATCTGAGGAATGGTTGAGATCTGGGTTTAGTGATGGAATTTGAATTCAATAAAAAAATCTGGAATGAAGTAACAAATAATGATCATGAAACCACAGGGCCTGGAGTTACATGTAGAGCAGATCATTTAATGGTGCTCACTTAGTGATCCATAAAGGATGTTAATGAACCAGATGGGTTTTTACAACAATTAACAATGACAACATGAATGTCATTGGCAAGTTTTTATTTAAATGCCAAGTTTTTATTGAATTCAAATTTCAACATCTGCCATGGTGGGATTCAAAAACCACACCCTCAGAACATTTATCTTAGACTCCAAATTACTAATTCAGTGCCATTGGTCCTAAGCCACCATCAGCCCTGCTAGTCCATCTTTGTTCAAGTAACAGACAGGTGACAGGCTCTTCAACAAATTTAAAGTGTCGCTTGAGATCAAGGAAGATCATTAGGATTACTTTGCTTTCAACTAAATGGATCAAAAGGAGGATCTGTCAAAATCGTAATTGTAAATGCTGGAAGACATTACTGGATCAAAGTGTCTTGAGACAAAGCTAGGCATTCTATTTCATCCCTGTGTTCATTAATTTTCTTTCTGTTTCCGCAAAGGAAATAAAAGGAGGCCATTTGGTAGTTCTTTTCTTTGGTTTCTTCTCTCCCCATTTTCATGAGAAGTGTTGTGGAGTTAGAATTGAAAAACTTCAAAAACGTTGGTCATATATTAATACAAATATGTACAGGAATGTGCTTCATTTAGGAAGTACTAGATGGACCTTTACAAAACGTATTGTAATCAAAGAGAGTCAACATGATGCTATGAAAGTAATATCATGTTTGCTAATTTTTCATTGTTCTTTGATGTAACCAACAAGGTCGACAAAGGCAAACCAGTAGATGTAATATATTTGGATTGTCTAAAGGCATTCCATAAGCTGCCACACGGTTATTACACAAGAAAAGAGCTCATGATGTCTTCGAAACTTTGAAAGCTACACTGCATCTTAAGATCAAAGTCATTTTTATATAATACAAATACAGGCAGTTGGACATAGCATTCTACAATCCTCCAGTTTGAGCAGTTTGTCTAAAGGTTGTTGGGCTGATGTCAGGAATTTATGACACGAATATTGAGAAGACGTCATAATTATCCAAAGATTTGTTCTTCATTTCCTAACACACTAAACCATCATTTACCACGTACGGAACCTGCTGAACGTCAACTCCAATTCAATAAGTTTGAAGGCTGGAATGCTGATAAAAATCAAAGTAAAGAGAACCAGGTTAGTCTTCCGACTTCATCTCACTCCCCCAGCAGCGTTGGTGGAGGCAGACCTGCCTGAACATGGTGGGAAATGAATTGAATCAGAATGCCTTGCTATGCTTCTCTGTGGCATTGATGCGACTGGGTAATAGTATAGAAGTGGTATGGAATCTGTGCATGAATGCATAATGCTCCTGCAATCACTTCTTCACTAAAAGAGGTCACATGCCTGAAGCACAGTAGAATAGATCCCAGGATTCCTCCATTCTCTGCCAAAATTTCCACACTCTGTTGTCTATACTTCCCACTGCTTAGGGAAAGCAATCAACATAATCAAAGCCCACTCCCAACTCAGTTATGCTCTCTTCCACCCTCATCTATTAGTTAAAGTTATCAAATTCTCAATGAACCACTTTAACTTTAACGTTAATCTCTCCCTGCACCTTCTCGGCAGCTGTAACCTTGTACCCTGCACTCTTGATGGACTTGTAAAGTGTAATCTGCCTGTAAAGCATGTAAAACAACACTTTTCACTATACCTTGGTACATGAGACAGCGATAAATCAAATCAAATCAAAGCAACTCCAAAACTTCAACCAAGCCAACCTCAAGAGGGTGCTGCCAAAGTAACACCAACACATCTCCTCCTCCACCAGAGGCCTGAACATCCTGGACCACTACTACACAACGATCAAAGACACCTACCACTCCATGTCCCGCCCATACTTCGGAAAATCAGATCACAATGCTGTATTCCTCCTCCCAGTTTACAAGCAGCATCTGAAACAGGACAATCCTTTACAGAAAGAAATACAACACTGGACAAGGTAGCAGAAGAGCATCTCCGGGACTACTTGGATTTGATGGACTGGATCGTATTCAAGTCCTCAGAAGAATATCTAGATGAGTATGCCACCACCATTATGGGCTTAGTTAGCAAATGTGTAGAGGACTGTATGCCAAAGAAGTCAATCTGTGTGTTCCCTATCTGGAAATCCCAGATGAACTGGGAAAACCACTCCCTGCTGAAGACCAGGCATCAGCATTCAAGTTGGACAACCAAGTTGAAAATCCAGATATGACCTCCACAAAACCATCAGAGATGCCAAGAGGCAGTACCAGACCAGGTTAGAGGTCCAAATTGTCACCTATGGCAAAGCTTAAACAACATAACGGGACACAAAATGAAGCAGAGCAAGATAGCATTCAGAGACACATCCCTCCCTGATGCACTCAATGCTTTCTATGCTTGGTTTGAGCAGAATGCCAGTGGCGTTCTGTCACTGTTCCTGATAGTCCTAGATGCACCTGTTGCCTCTGTCACTGCCGCAGATGTCAGACCGGTCTTCCTGAGAGTTAACCTGAGGAAAGTGATGGGCCTGGACGGTATCCTGGGCTGGGCACTCAGATCCTGTGTGGACTAGCTGCCAGAAGTATACACTGATATCTTCAACCTCTCCCTCCTACAAGCCAAAATCTCCTCCTGCTTCAAGAAGACCACTGTCATCCCAGTAGCTAAGAAAGCACATGCAACATGCCGTAATGACTAACGACCAGTGGCTCTGACCTCCATAATCATGAAGTGCTTTGAGAGTCTGGTCATGGCCCACATCAATTCCAATCTCCCAGGCTGCCTTGATCTCCTACAATTTGCCTACTGATGTAACAGGCCCACAGCAGATGCTATGTCCCTAGCCCTGCACTCATCCCTGAAACATCTGAACAACAAGTACACCAAGGCCAGACTACAGCTCTGCCTTCAACACCATTATCCTCCCTCGACTGATCTCAAAACTCCAAGACATAGGTCTCGCTCTGCCCTTTGCAACCGGATCCTCAGCTTCCTGACCCATTGACTGCAATCCGTGAAGATAGACAACTGCACCTCCTCCACGATGACAGTCAACACTAGGGGTCCCCAAGGATGTGTTCTCAGCCCCCTACTGTACTCGTTGTACACCCACGACTGTGTTGCCAAACTCCAAACAAGCATCATCTACAGGTTTGCTGACAACACCACCGTGGTAGGATGGATATCAAACAATGATGAGTCAGAGTACAGAAAAGAGATAGAGAGCTTGGTGACATAGTGCAACGATAGTAACATCCCTCTCAATGTCAGCAAAACTAAAGAACTGATCATTGACTTCAGAAAGAAGGGAGGAGAACACGCCCCCATCTACATCAATGGAGCTGAGGTTGAGAGGGTTAAGAGCGTCAAGTTCCTAGGAGTGACAACAACTGAATTGCACATCCTTAATTGCTCAGACAGCAGTTAAGAGCCAACTATTTTTCTGCATGATCTGCAGTTACAAGTAGGCCAGATCAGGTAAGAATGGTGGGTTCCTCCCCAAAAGGATATTAGTGAACTGACTTCTTGAAAAAGAAAGAATAATTATCATTATTCTGTTTTTGTAATTCCAGGTGTTATTTTTATTGGATTTGAATTTCATTATTTGCTATGGGGGATTTCAAACCCATGTCCCCAGAACATTATTTTTGTGTTTCTAGGTTATGAGCCCAGTGACATTACCATCATTCCACAGCCTTCACTTTTTCTGAAGTTCTGCCACCTTTCTGCTAAACTGCCACTCTGACATGTTTAAAGGCCTTATTTCCTTTAATCAGTACAGTAAATAGTGTCACTCCACCACTGGAGCAGCCCCTTTCCTTCTGAACTGTGTTCTCTTTCCTCCTATGAAGTTGTTAGCAAGAGAGTTAAGGCAATGTGTTTGTTCTCACCACATCCTGTGGCTCACTTGTTTCGGGTGGCCTGGTGGCTCACTGGTTAGCACTGCTGCCTCATATCTCTAGGGACCTGGGTTCGATTCCAGCCTCCTGTGACTGTCTGTATGGATTCTCTCTTGGTGCTTTGGTTTCCTCCTATAGTCACAAAGAAGTGCAGCTTGGGTGGATTGGCTATCCTCAATTGTCCATTGTGTCTAGGGTGGGATGCTCTTTGGAGAGTTGGTGTGGACTTGATGGGCCCAATGGCCTGCTCCCATGCTGTAGGTGTTCTATGATATGATTATGATTTGTGATGGCCACGGTATCAATTTGAGCAGAGCGCTGTGGTCGATGTATTGATTGTAGATCAGGAATGCCCTGGTCAAATGGGAAATGTTCCTGACCACTATGCCCCATCAGGCTGCTCTACTAGATGGGCTGGAAACTCCAGAACTGGAAGCCTATCATTTAGGTGCAATAATTCTCACACCTTGATAGATCACAGTCAGCAAATCATGTAGGCTTTCTGCTCTCTAAAGGATGTCCTGCCTTCCTGATCTTGTTTCTGTTAGCCATTTCTTCAAGTAGACTTGTCTTGCTACTCTGCGAAGAGAATGTGGATTCACTTTAAGAAATGTAGTTAACCTATGATGATCATCATGGTAATATTTATGGAATAGTCATAGCTCTTAACATTTACACATTGATCCATTTTGTACATAATGTTTCCTTGAGATTGCTTAAATTCTGCAATTTAACATTTCAACAAACTGGATGATGAATAGGGTTAAAATTGTTTCAGAGATAGTAGGAACTGCAGATGCTGGAGGATCTGAGATAACAAGGTGTAGAGCTGGATGAACATGGATGATGAATAACCTTGGATTAACATCATTTCTCTGCAGCATTTGTGCATTTTAATGAGACCAATATTAGTATATGCCAATACCTTTTGGACTGCAATCACAAAGATGAATTCACATAAAACATCTCTATTGGAGTCCTCATAGAAACTAGAAATTTTCTGAGCATCCAAACATCAGTTTGTTTTCAATATGTATATATATTACAAAAAAATTTTTTCCTTCCCTAAAGGGCATTAGTGAATCAGATGGGTCTTTCCAACAATCATTTCATGGTCATCATTAGATTCTTAATTCCAGATATTTATTGAACTCAAATTCCACTATCTGCCATGGTGGGATTCAAACCCGGGTCCCTAGAATGTTATCTGGGTCTCTGGATTAACAGTCCAGCAAAAATACCACTAGGCCATCACCTCCTGGATGGTGTTAAATGTCTTGAGTGTTGTTACAGCTGCATCCATCCAGGCAAGCCACCTCCATCAACCACAAACATTTTCCTCTGTACAAGGCAAAAAAAACCCCAAAAGAACTGCTCATGGTGGAAATCTATAACAAAAACAGAAATTGCTGGAAAATCTTGCACGTTTTGCTGCATCTGTGGAAAGATGTTCCTCAATTTTATGTGAGGCATCAGGGCTGAGTACTTCGTCCCTCAGGCTCTGTATGGCTGAGGTTGCAAACCAGATGTTGACTGACGCTCTTGTGCCCAACTGCAACAGTGTCATCCAGTCCACTTCTCCGCCATCCAACTCGTCTCTGACTCTGGCCACCCCATTGTCCTGAGCCCTCCCCTCCAGCAGAGACCACGCTGTTGGAGGAACATGTTCCTGAGCAGCCACTACTCCTGTAGGGGGAGAGCTAGAACATGAGCTGACTACCTTCCAGGTTGTGGTCAGGTCCAAGTAAAGTACAAGCAATCCTCCGAAGAAGATCTGAGGCCAGGGCCACTCTGCGAACAGGAACTGCGGAACGTAGGCAGTGCACCTGACAGAAGGAAGACAATATCAGCGGTCGCCACCTTGAAGGAGGCTCGATGTAAAGGTATTACTATAGGGTCTGATGGTGGAAAGTTGCTACCTGGGTGCGGAGGCACATCAGCACCTGACCGCCCTCCTCAAGCGGGAGACTCAGATCACAGCTGTGACACAGTGTTTCCTTTCTCAAAGAGTCAAACAGCATGGAAACAGACCCTTCGGCCCAACCAGTCCATGCCAAACATAATTCCAAAATAAACCAGGCCCGCCTGCCTCCTCCTGGCCCTTATCCTGACACACTTTTCCCATTCTTGGACTTATCCAAATGCCTTTCAAATGTTGTAATTGTACCCACATCCATCACTTCCTCAGGAAGTTCATTCCACACAGGAGCCACCATTTGTGTAAAAAATTTGTCTCTTATGTCTTTTTTAAATCTCTCTCCTCTCACCTTAAAAATGTGCACTCTAGTCTTGAAATCCCCCATCCTATGGATTAAATCTACCTACACCACATTATTTTAAAAAAACTTCTATCAAAGAACAAAGAACAAAGAACAAAGAACAAAGAAAATCACAGCACAGGAACAGGCCCTTCGGCCCTCCAAGCCTGCGCTGATCCAGGTCCTCTATCTAAACCTGTCGCCTATTTTCCAAGGATCTGTATCCCTCTGCTCCCTGCCCATTCATGTATCTGTCTAGATACATCTTAAATGAAGCTATCGTGCCCGCCTCTACCACCTCCACTGGCAAAGCGTTCCAGGCACCCACCACCCTCTGTGTAAAGAACTTTCCACGCATATCTCCCTTAAACTTTTCCACTCTCACCTTGAAATCGTGACCTCTAATAACTGAGTCACCCACTCTGGAAAAAAGCTACTTGCTATCCACCCTGTCTATACCTCTCATGATTTTGTAGACCTCAGTCAGGTCCCCCCTCAACCTCCATCTTTCTAATGTAAATAATCCTAATCTACTCAACCTCTCTTCATATCTAGAACCCTCCATACCAGGCAACGTCCTGGTGAACCTCCTCTGCACCCTCTCCAAAGCATCCACATCCTTTTGGTAATGTGACGACCAGAACTGTACGCAGTATTCCAAATGTGGTCGAACCAAAGTCCTATACAACTGTAACATGACCTGCCAACTCTTGTACTCAATACCCCGTCCGATGAATGAAAGCATGCCGTATGCCTTCTTGACCACTCTATCGACCTGTGTTGCCACCTTCAGGGTACAATGGACCTGAACATCCAGATCTCTCTGTGTATCAATTTTCCCCAGGGCTTTTCCATTTACCGTATAGTTCACTCTTGACTTGGATCTTCCAAAATGCATCACCTCGCATTTGCTTGGATTGAACTCCATCTGCCATTTCTCCGCCCAACTCTCCAATCTTTCTATATTCTGCTGCATTCTCTGACAGTCCACTTCACTATCTGCTACTCCACCAATCTTAGTGTCATCTGCAAACTTGCTAATCAGACCATCTATACCTTCCTCCAAATCATTTATGTATATCACAAACAACAGTGGTCCCAACACAGATCCCTATGGAACACCACTGGTCACGGTTCTCCATTTTGAGAAACTCCCTTCCACTACAACTCTCCGTCTCCTGTTGCCCAGCCAGTTCTCTATCCATCTAGCTAGTACACCCTGGACCCCATGCGACTTTACTTTATCCATCAGCCTATCATAGGGAACCTTATCAAACTTTCTGAAGAAGGGTCTTGGCCAGAAACGTCAGCCTTCCTGCTCCTCTGATGCTGCTTGGCCTGCTGTGTTCATCCAGCTCTACACTATGTTATCTCTTATCAAACGCCTTACTGAAGTCCATGTATATGACATCCACAGCCCTTCCCTCATCTATCAACGTTGTCACTTTTAAGGAAAACTCAACAAGCTTTTTTCTGAATGTTTGTGACAAATCCCAGCAGAGCGATCAAAGTGAGCAGGCAGTATCACAACTTTGCAGCAACCAGCTGGTTTATGACCAACTTGTAAGACATCACTCAGAGCAGTCCTGTCCAGTGTGCTAGGCGAGCGGTCACCTTGCTTTCCAACGTGTGCCAATTCACTGGCCAGGATTCCTCAGCGGGAAAAGATGGACACCTAGGCAGAGGAGGTGATTGGTTCTCCAAGTGAAGCACTGCAGCTCCTCTGGCAGGAGATCCACCTGCCCCAGACTGACCAGAAGTCATGAGCATTTATTCCAGTTGATCCTTGCAGAAGATACCGCAGAGTAGACCTCCTGACACTCGCGCATCCTCCCCAAGTCACTTGAACATGAATATGAGAAGCACATCCTTGGCTTACACCGAAAAGACTGCCCCAAGCCCTAGATCATGTACAGCCACACAGAACAGCCACTTCTGCATGAGCTGTAGGAACGGATCCACACAGAGAGAGTACAGCTGGCCAAACAGGGGGCAACCCTAACACACTCCCCTCCCAATGCTCGGGGGCACCATCAGGGACCAGCTAACCATCACTTGACACTCCATGGTGGCGTTTAGACAGGGGGTCCAGGTGACAAAGTATGTCCTGGACCCGAAGGCCCGCTAACCACAAAGTCCTCATGATCCAATCGGTGGAATGCCCTTTCCTGATCAAGGGAGAGAAAGGCACTTGACAGCACAGCCCTCTGGGAATGATGGGTCACATCCCAGACCAGGTGGATGTTATTGTGATGTCACTGTACAGCTTAGGACTGTGTCGGACTGGTCTGGGTGAATCATGTGGTCTAGCACAGTACCGAGCAGAGGAGAAAGTAGCCTGGTGAAGATTTTTGTGGTCTGTGCTAAGGAGGAGGAGCCAGATGCCAGTTATTTAACAAATGGAGATCCCCCATTTTGGCAACAGAGTAATGATGGCTCTGTGCCAAGAAAGGGGTATCTACACATGATGATTTCACTTCAGGGCATCCTGCTGCCATCCTGTATTGCACTGTATGACATAAAATGAGATGAGAAACAGTTATTTCAGAGAACACAGATGATCTCTTTCTCTCTGGAAGTAAAATTCAGTTTCAAATTCTTTGTCAGTGTTGCTGTCTTCATGTTGCTCAGGATTCCTCGGCTTTGTGCAAGGGCAAAGTGGGCACATGCGCACCATGACCTCGTGTCCCAAGGAATGTCTTCACTGGGACCAGTAATGCTACCGTTTGTAGAAGACAAAGATCATTTGGAAACTGACACGGATAAACGTATTGAAAAGTCAACACAGTGTGGAGCTGGAGGAAGACAGCAGGTCAGGCAGCATCAGAGGAGCCGGAAGTCAATGTTTCGGGTCAGGACCCTTCTTCAGAACAGTTCTGAAAAAGGGTTCTGCCCCGAAACATTGACTTCCGGCTCCTCTGATGCTGCCTGACCTGCTGTCTTCCTCCAGCTCCACACTGTGTTGACTCTGAAGCCAGCATCTGCAATTCTTGGTATCTTTTAAAATGTGCACACATTATTAAGTACATTTTGACCTGCTCAAGTTACTACTACACTCAGAATTGTTTTCATGGATCAACACTTTGCTATTTTTGCAGGCCCTGTATGTGTATTTAATGATGTAGGCAGAATCATACAGGGCCCTGAACAAATAGGCCAAGGCAAGATTTGCAGTAAAATCAGCAAGAAGTCCAGCAAAGCCAATCTCAATGTCGGGAGCAAATTGCTACATCTTCCAAACATCTGCTGGGTGCTGGGCTACTTCCTTGCAAGGCAGCAGTGAATTGTCAGTTCAGGGGGATAATTGTGACTTAAATGTTTTATTAATGGCATCACCCACCTAATTAATATTCACCTTCCTATTTTCTTGAATGTACGAAACAAGCTAGACATCAAGAAAACTGGGCATTTATGTTAGAGTGGGTAATTGGCAACATCAGCTTGCCACTGGATATGAGGAACATCCATGTTGCTCAGTACCAAGCTACATCTCAAGGCATGATCCATGGGCACTATCTTCATGTATCATTGTCCATAGACATTGGCATCTGACATTTGCTAATCCCTCATGATCTGCATGGTACCTCTCAGATCCACTTGCAGGCTGTTTAGGAGGCACAGACCTGCAGTTCAAGGTGCACTGGCAATGGGCATTGACAGACTGCTGCAAGGACACATTTCAGGCATGGAAAGGCACCCGTTTCATGGATTGCATCTCAGGGCATCTCGCTTGCTCTCATCATTTAATCACTTAACATCTATCTGTCTACTCACAGCATCCCTGCCTCATCTTGCTAGGCCAGGCCAATTAACACAGTCACACAGCCAGGCAGCTTGCTCAGCAGTACTCAGTCAATGGGGTATTTATTTTGTTGTATGCTGTACACTATGTCAATCTCCATTATGTACCAGTAGTTAACAGGGTAAACACACAGCACGTGCAGCAAGAAAGCAGCTATATCTTAAAGCCATAGGGCAGTAGACCAACATCACTAGAGCTTAGCTATGGCTGTTCCTGGGGACAGGATGAGACCCAGAAGAAGATCCATAAAGACCAGACTGAGTGGGTTTTGGTTCAAGAGGTATTGCGGAGGGTAGTGAGGGAGGCCCAAATGAATGGGTTGGGCTTGTGTTCTCAAGGATGTGGGGACAAACTAGGTGGAGTTGTGCTCCCAAAGGGCATAGGGCGTCCACAGTCCTTTTCAATTTTTAGCCTAAATTTGCGAAAGAGCTAGCTGTCCTTTGCTTCACATTGCCCAGTCCACCATTTTATGGCAGGAGAGGTGAATTGGCCAGTTAACGATCATAATTTATGACTGGCTAACTTCATACCTTTACGTTGTATAAGGAAGGCAGATTGGTGGCTGGGTGAAAAAACTGTGGGCTTATTTATTCATGTGCTGACCCAGGACCAAATACACCAGCGCTGGGTGAAGAACTCCTTCCAGTAAGTAAAAGTAAGGGGAAGCCAAAACGTCTGTCCAGTTTGTTCTACTTTCAGTAACGTAATGGCTGAACTTCTACATTTTGCCACATAGGCACTTTACAGCCTAGAGTTCTCAACATAGAATTCTATGACTTGAGAAATAGACTGCAAGACTGCATGATGGTGGCGGAGGAGTAGGCAGCATTTAGATTCCACAGCCTGGGGCTCATCAATCCCATCAACATTTCCCTCCATTTTCTCCTCCATGTTTTCTGATAAGAAAACTTTCCTTGGAACAGCTGAAAGCTGGAACAGAGCAAGCTGGAAGTATGGAGTGGAGCAGGAATGGGGTCTGTCATGGGCGGTCAGTGGCTTGTGAGGCCAGTCAGACTATGTATGGAAGCTCCTGAGCTGAGCTACTGCAATATAATGTTTATCTGATTGTAATGTTTATCCTTTTAACTACATCTTTGTTCTAACTTATACTATGAATCAATGTAAGGTAATGCAACTTCTTTTTAATTTCTCTTTTTGTGTCTAAGATTTGTACCCATGTACTTTGTACCTAAGATGGTGCCTTGAGAGGTGACATTGTAAACTTTTCACTGTTCTCTTGTACTTGAGTACACATGACAATAAAGGATATTCTATTCTTCTGTCCTATCTACAAATCCCTATGTCCCTTAATACCCTTCCTGCCAAAAGACAATCAATTTCAGGTTATAATAAAAGTGCCTCCAAATATTCTAGCCGTCTATGTGAAGATGTTCCTTCTCATCTTGATTAGGACGTCCAGTTATAGGAGTATATTATAAAGCTGGAGACGGCTCAGAAGAGATCTACCAGGATGTTGCTGGGCCTGAAAAGTTTGAAATTATGAAGAAAGGCTGGATAGGTTGGGACTTCTTTCACTGGAGTATGGGAGGTTGAGAGGTGACATTACAGAGGTTTTTAAAATTGTATGGGGTATTTTTAGTTTTAATGGTAGGTGTCTTTTGCTTAGGGTGGGGGATTTCAAGACGAGGGGGTGCATTTTTAAGATAAGAAGAGGGTGATTTTAAAAAGACATGAGGGGCAAGCCTTTTACACAAAAGGTGTTTCGCGTGTGGAATGAGCTTCCTGAGGAAGTGGTGGATGTCAGCACAATTACATTTAAAATACCCTTGGATAAAGATATGAATTGGAAAGGCTTGGAGGGATATGGGCCAGGAGCAGGCAGGTGGAATTGTGTTTGTCATGGACTGGTTGGATTGAAGGGTCTGCTTCTGTGCTGTGTAACTCTATTACTCTATTATCATATTGCTGTTTGTGGAGGCTTGCTGTGTAAAAGTTTGCTGCTTTTGTTTCCCAAATTACAAAAGTGACAGCATTTCTAAAGTGTTTAATTGATTGTAAAGTTCTTTGAGACATTTGGTGATAATGAATATGCTTGTACAACTTCAAAACTCTTATTTTTCTCACCTCAATCCTAATGGTTGAATTGTTTCTCATGACTTCTTATACTAAGACCCATATTTTTAGATCAGTGGTTCAGAAACTAGTTTCAACTGTGACACCACTAAAACACCTGAAAATTAACATGAGTCCAGATACCTAATTTTAAAAAAACAGCAATAAAGTAGCATAGTAATGCTCAGTATAAAGCTAAGAAGGTTTAAACAGTATAAGTATAAATACACAATATAAATATTTAACCCTGTGTTATTCAAGTACTTTTAAAGTATTCTTACCAGTCTATTACTGCACCAGAGACACTCCAGTTCATTGGCTAGAAAGTAGTGGATACACCATCAGTGATCTTAAAGCAATCTCAACACTAAGTTTCCCTATAGGTGCCCTGGCACCATTGATTTTAATATGAGGCAATTCAAATAAATATTCAATTATATGTTGAAGATTTCACACAATAGAAAAGAATATATATTTGCCCTAGAAGCTGCAGTCACGTGGATTCTGCTATACAAAATGCAACTTTAAAATGGCTTTGCTTCAATTTACAAGGTAGATAGGTCACATGAGTGTGGAGCTGCACTGCTTCCAGCATTGGGCCAGGTTTTATGAGGAATGTGGAATGCTTTAGAATAGGCATAAAACAAAATGTGTGAGTTATAAGCCACAAAGGTTTCAGTCAAACTCTCCATATTCTCAGTGACAGAGGATTTAATAAAGCTATGTCACTGCCCCTGCATCCATAACGATCAGCCATCTCCCGCCAAAGCATAGGATATGTAATTTCCCACTACTGATACCTGTCAGTTTTGATAAATGCAAGAATTCAAAGCAACCATCAGCAGTATTACTTAAACACTAATTCAGGTGAGCACGTTGGCTGACACTTTTAAATTCATTCATTAGGTTTGTGAAACTGTCTGAGCAGCAAGATTAATTGTCTGCCATGTCTCTTGATCGCAGCTATCCATTCCATGTTGCACTCATTCTACTGTCTTCTCTGACTCAGTGCAAGTTCAGAGACATGAGCAAAGCAAGGGGCCAGTCTGAACATCACTTGCATATCTAATCTTTTTACAACACTTTCAAAAACAATTTTGTCATTATCATCTCAGTGGTTTTTCGCCATGACATTCTGACTAGCATTGAACATTGTAATTTTCATGTCTCACGCCTCATGACTCATCTTCATTTTGTTTTGTTTTCATCTTTGCTATTGATATCAAACTTAAGTGAACTCAGCATAATCCTTGATACTGTACATATTTAAACACTACCTCCCAAGGTGATCAACCTTTTGTAGATTTGGGGCTTATTCTGTCAGAGGACAGAAAATTATCCAGCTGAGTTTAAGAGAATATAAGAATTATTGTCCAGCTTGTTGCCCGATAATTAGTTCTGCCAAGACCTCTCCACAATCAGAACACTTCTTTCTGCAGCACCATTTGATGCTGGGTAATATTAGTCTGTGTTTTACTCTATTCTAACACAGAATTATTTCAAACTCTTCTGACATAGACTGTGCAGTGTTCTGCAAAACCTTACTACATCCTGTGCAGCTGTGGACAGTAGAAGTGCTGGCTAATGCGGGCTTAAAATTTGCAGAAGCTGATATGCCCAATCATTGGAATTATGTGCACTAGCTACAATATTTCCCCATGTACCTTGGTGACCCCACTACCTGACAGATCACTTTCCAATCCTTGCTTGCGGGCGTGCTCAGCATCTTTTTTTTATATATATAGTAATATTCAGGGACTGTTTCTGCCTCAATTTCAGCCTGAGTGAGTGATTTTAGCTCAACTTGTAGCGATGCTTCCAATGAAGTTTTTTTTTTACTGCTTTTGGGGTCTTCGGGATTGCTGAAAAAAGGTTTCAGGTAACCAGACCAGAAGGGCTTTCTGCTTGTACTGCCGCCTCAGTGTCTGCTGGCTGACATTGTCTGACCATAGACCATGTGCCCACATAGTCAGGGACAATGCTAGGCACTTTCTCCTGCAATAGTTCAGTATCCCTGACGTCAATGGGCTTCTGAGAGATCATTGTGCATGCTGTTGGCTTTGAACCCACCAGGTCACTGCTGAGGAGGAAAACACTTGGGATGACCCTCATGGTCACTGTTCCCAACACAAAGTCACAATCCTCACATGTGTGATAATGAGGGATGGGCATGTACCCACCTTCAATCTTGTTCACCAGCACCTTAGCACTTACTGCACTCTCTGGTGGGAAGATCATGCCTTTTCCCAGCAGTAGAGTTTGCCTGACTCTGGTATCCCTCAGAATCACTATAGGCTGGCTCGCCTCACCCTGGGAAAAAGTGGCCAGTTTTCATTTCAATACCAAACCTCAGAAACCCCCAGGGATTTGTTTAACCTCATCTGTGCTCTCATGAGTGGCTTTTACATGGTTTCAATGCTGCAGGCGAAGCCATAACCCGGTAATCCCATTTACTGCACAATGTGCAAGTGCCTAGTTAAACACAAACTCTAATTAGAACCCATTCTCGCACTGTGAGGAGATCTCGACACTACACCTTAGAAAAGATGTTTTGGCCCTGGAGGGAGTTCATCGCAGATTTCCAAGGATGATACTTGGACTTCAGGGGTTCAGTTATGTGGAGAGATTAGACAAATTAGGCCTTTATTCTCTAGAATTTAGAAAGCAACGTGTGATCTAATTGAGATCTTCAGGATATTAACAGGGAAAGAGAGGTAAACTATTTTCACTGGTTGAAGATTCTAGAATCAGGACATAGCCTAAGAATTAGAGCCAGGCCATTCAGGAGCGATGTTAGAAAGCACTTCTACATGCAGAGAGCAGTGGAGGTTTGGAACTATCTTCCTCAAATGGTGTTCGATGCTAATTCAATTGTTAAATTTAAATTTGAATTGGACAAAGTTTTATTGAGCAAGGGAACCAAAGGAGGCATATAGAGTTAGGGAACCGACCAGCCATGATAGTATTGAATGGGTGGAGCAGCTTAAGGGACTGAATGGCCTACTCCTGATCATATGTTCCTATGTTCCCACTGTAACAAATGGCAAATTTGAATTTTTAAAAATCTCGAAAAAAGAATGAAACTGTATTAACAACCTGACTTCAGCATAGACACCAGACACAACAATGGAAAATGCAGCCATGTCAATCCTGCAAAGTTTTCATTGTTAACATTTAGGGACTACTACCAATTCTATCTGTCTTCAAATACATTCAAATGCTTGATTTACTTTGGTTACAGCCTTATTGACCTGTGTTACAACTTTAGTGATTTGTGCATTTATACTCTCAGATCCCTTTGCTCCTTAACCCATTTGTATTCCTATTTTCTTCATAATATTTGACCTCATTAATTTTCTTATGAAAATACAGTGTCCCACACTACATTAAATTCATTTGCCAATTACCAATTCTGTGAATTTATTTATGATTTATTGTAATTTGTTGCAGTTCTTCTCGGAATTAGTTCTCGGAATTGGCTACCTTCCCAGTTATATAATGTGCACAAATTTGACAATTGTTTGGTGATCTCAAATGCTAAATCATTAACATAAGTTGTAAACAACAATACTCCTAGCATCCATCCTTGTCGCAGTACATTTACCATTTCAAATATTCTGGATAGCTGTCATTTGCCCCTTATTTCTGCTTCCCATATTAGACCCAACCAGTTATCCTGGTGAACTTTGATTCTACAGGGCCGAATCTTACTCATTAGTCTATTATGCATTATCCTACTGAAAACGTTTTGGAATTCTCAAATATTACATCTTTTCCATTCCTTTCAAAAATAGATAGGATGTTTGTTATCCATCATTCATTCTGTGGCATTAGTGTGAATTTTTGAGCCAATAATAAATCCTCTTTGTCACTTCTTGTGAGCTCATTAAGAAAGTTCTCTTATACATTTCATAGGAACTCCATTCCTTTAATCCCCTAAAAATAACTTTTCCGGAAAATTAATTTCAAAGCAGTTGAAATCCCACATGATCATTGTTTTATATTTGTTATCAGCTCCCTAGTTTGTTTGTATATTTCTTCCTTGTCCTCCTTTCCACTATTCAGTAATCTATAAACTACCCCATTAACATAATGGATCATGTAAAATTTCTTCTCTGTCTTCATGAATTCTGTTTCTGCCTTACTGTTTGTTATATTATAATTTTCTACTGCAATTATGTTATCTTTAATAAGTGCAGATACTCTATCTTTCCTTTTTCCTAGTCTATCATTTCTAACTATGTGATACCCTGGAATGTTTCAGTCAGAGTCTTGATTTTTCTGTAGCTCTATGTCAGTAATCCTTGTTATATTGGTTCCTCCTCCTAATGTTTATTGTCTTCAGTTCCTTGGTTTTATTAAGAGAATTACCGAATGAATAGTTTAACACATTTTTAATACTAGCTATTTTGATTTATTGTTAAACATCTTCTCACTTTCTCGTTCTGTAACTAATTATTCCAAGACCATTTATTTCCCTTAATAGTTTTGCCTGGTTAGTATATCAAAGTGTACAGAATACTGGGAGAGACAGTTAACACTAGAATAAACAAATACTAATCGGTGGGATTAGAGTTTGGAAAAAAGTAATATATTCTAAATCAGAGTAATTGTCTTTGTATGTGTATGCACAGAATGGGTAAATAACTTTAGTGTCTTGCAGATGTAGATTACCAATTGGAAATATGCTGTGGCTGTAACAAAGATCTGATTCAAAGAAGATAGCGCTGGGTGTTAAATAACCCTGGACTCGAGGAAAACAGGAAAGATAGAAAAGAAAAATAAGTGAAGGGGTGGTGTTATTGATTTATTAGTGTTGGGGAAAGAAAACATATCGGGGGAACAGAATCAATTTGCTTAGAGTTAAGGAGCAAAAAAAAAATTAGATTGATCAGTGTAATCTATAGGCTACTGAAAATTGGGAAGGATGAAAAGGAACAAATTTGCAAGAAAATTGCGGAAAGGTGCAAAAATGATGGAGTAGTTAAAATGAAAAGCTTTTATTATCCAAATTTAGACTGGGATAGTGGTAGAGTAAAGGGCAGAGAGGCGCAAGAGTTCCTACAGTGTGCTCAGGAAATTTTTCTACAGCAGTATGTTTCCAGTTCAATGAGAAAAGAAGTACTGCTTGATGTGGCTCTTGGGAATCAAATGGGCTAAATAGATCAAGTGTCATTGGAAGAACATTCGGGAGATGTTGATCATCATCTTATAATATCGAGGGTAACTATGGAATAAAGATAATGAGCATCCAGAATAAGATTAATTAATTTGGAGAAAGCCAACTTTGTTGGGAATAAGAATGGATCTGGATCAAATAAATTGTAGTGAAAAGTTAGCAGGGAAAAAAGTGGTGCAGTCAGGAATATTCCCTCAAAAGGAAAACCTTAGAATCCCTATAGCTTGCAAACAGGCCCTTTGGCCCAACAAGTCCACACTGTCCCTCAGAGCATCCCACCTAATCTACACATCCCTGAACACTATGGGCAATTTTAGCATGACCAATCTATCCAGTCTGCACTTCTTTGGAGTGTGGGAGGAAACCCACACAGACATGGGGAGAATGTGCAAACTCTACACAGACACTTGTCTGAGGGTGGAATTGAACCTAGCCCCCTGGTGCTGTGAGGCAGCAGTGCTGAGCCACCATGCCACCCAGAAGGTATGGCAATCTAATTCATTGCTCTCTGAAAGAGAAAAGAAGTAGAAAAAAGAAAAAATGTACTTATGATAGATGTCAGGTTATAAAATACAATTGAAAATATGACTGATATGGAGGTTTTGAAAGATTGTGAAAAAGCAAATAAGCAAAGCAAAGAGGGATGATGAAAAGAGACAGGCAATTAACAAAAAAGAAATGCCAAGCTCTTCCATAAGAATACAAATCCTAAAAATATTATAAAAGCAAGAATGGGGCCAGCAAGGAATTAAACAGGAGATTTACACATGGAGGTAGAAGGTTTGACTGAAGTACTAAATGAATCCTTTCTATCTGATTCTACCTAGGCCATGATGAACACGGAGGAGATTCAGTCACTAAAAGCATTTACGATGATAAGGAAGAGGTACTGGATAGGCTGTAGATACTTAAACTTAACAAGGAAGTGAGAGTGGAAATTACATGGCATTAGCAATAATTTTTCAACCTTCTTTAGGCTCAGTGCTGGTACCATAGAATTGGAAAATAGCAAATATAAATCTTTATTCAAATATGTTGGAAGGATAAGCCTCCTGTGTTTGATCAGTCTAACTTTGTTTTTAGGAAACTTCTAGAAATAATACAGCAACAACTGTTCTGAGGAAGGATCACCAAACCTGAAACATTAACTCTGATATTTTTTTCACAGGTGCTGCCAGACCTGCTGAGCTCTTCCAACAGCTTCTGTTTTTGTTCCTGATTTACAGCATCCTCACTTCTTCAGATTTTTTTCGAGAAATAATAATTTGGGACAAAATGAATAGTCACATGAAAATATGCGGACTAATTAAGGAAAAACAATGTGGATCCTTAAGAAAAAATATCATGGTTAGCTAAATTACTGGAGTTTCTTGGTGAGTTAATGAAAAAGGGCAACGTTATTAATGTGAGATAACAAGGTGTAGAGCTGGATGAACACAGCAGGCCAAGCAGCATCAGAGGAGCAGGACAGCTAACATTTGGGGTCTAGACCCTTCTAGACCTGAAACGTCAGCTCTCCTGCTCCTCTGATGCTGCTTGACCTGCTGTGTTCATCTATCCCTACACCTTGTTATCTCAGATTCTCCAGCATCGGCAGTTCCTACTATCTCTGTAACAACGTTATTAATGTGATGTACTGGGATTTCCAGAAGACATTTGATAGAGTGCTACACAACAGACCTGTATGAGAAACATTAGAGCGTATGGAATAAAAAGGGTAGTTGCAACATGGATACAAATTAGGTAAGAGATAGGAAACAGTGAGTAATAGCTAAAGGATGTTTTTCAAGCCAGGGAAAGGTTTGTAGTAAACTCCACTAGGTGTCAGCATTGGGGGTCTAACTTTTCCTGATATGTGTTAATAGTCGAAATCTTGGCCTAATTGTGTATATGATGGATAACTTGGAAGTATTTTAAACTGTGAGGGGGAGTGTGTTGATCTTCAAAAAGCCAGACAAGTTGGTGGAGTGGGCAACTGATGACAAATGAAGTTCAATGCAGAGAAATATGTGATGATACATTTTGGTAGGAGGAACATGCAGAGACAATATAAAACTATGTTTATCACAGGGGAGATGCAGGATTAGACAGACCTGGGCAAATATCTGCATGTGTCTTTAAAATTGATGGGACAGGCTGAGAGAACATTTCATAAAGTATACAGTGTCCTAGGCTTCATTAATAGCGTCATAGAGTACAAGAGTTAAGAGGTTATGTTGAACCTGTAAATGGCACTTGTTCAGTCTCATCTGGAGCCTTATGTCTAATTCTGGGCGCTGCGTTGCATGGAGAGTGTAAATGCAGGAGACAGAGTGCAGTAGAGGTGTACAAAATTGGTTTTTAGGATAAGGAATTTCAGGTATGAAGATAGTTTGAAGAAGCTGGGACAGTTTTCCCTGGAGAATAGAAGGCTGAAAGGAAACCTGATTGAAGTATTGTTAAACCTTGAGTCTGAACAGGGTATATAAAGCAAAACTATTCCCACTCATGAAAGGATTGAGAATAAAGTAATCAGGAAGAAGAGCAAAGGTTTGTGGAGGAAAAGCTTTTTAATAGAACTATGATTTGGATCTGATGTTACGCTGCCTCAGAATGTGCCAAGGGCAGTTTCCATCAAAGCTATCAAACTGAATTAGATGGCTATTTGAAAGAGATCAATGTATATGGTTTTAGGGAAAGAAACGTAGAGTGGTACTAAGGTCGTTACTCATTTGAAAAGGTGGCACAGATACGCTGGGCTGAATGGCTTTGTTCTGTGATGTCATGACTCTGTGATCTGTCTTATGCTCTCCTTGTCCGTTTGCATTTAGAACTATTTGATTTCTTGTTGAGCCCCTGTGTTATCTTACTAGTTCAATGACTTGGCAACCTCTGTATTTATCTTTTCTGTTGAGGACATTTGTCCCATTCTGGTTTGGGAGAAGGCTGTCCCCGGGAGAACAACACTGTATGTCTGTCAATAACAGGCTACCATTTACATCAATTCCTAATTTGGCTTATCTTCAGCAACAGATTTATTTTCTCTAAAAAGTCTATGTGACAGGTGAGTCAACCTGCATTAAAAGAAATGATTAGCATAGGTTGAGGGGATTATTGTAAATTTTCAGGACATTAATCAATCTGGATTTACTGCAAAGCGCATCAAAGTGTAGGATTATACAAGAATATTTTTGTGACTGTATGGAAGTCTAAAACTTGCATCTAATTTATGATCAAGGGAAAAGGTGATCAGTACTCAAAGACAAAATCTATCAAGCAATTAAGTTATGCCCTCGCTTTGTTAAAACATGACAAAGTTAGTTTTATCATTATTTTCCAAAGCTGCAACAAGGCACAATAACTGTGTAATATAAAAGTATCGAGCATTACTTCTCCATACTTTGTTAATCTCAAACTATTTAAAGTGAAATCATAAATATAGCCTGCTTCCACACTGTAGGGATCCTATGATTCAATGATCTCTGTGTAAACAAATGTTTTATCAAATTTGAGTGGGTGGATGTGGAAAGACAAAATGAATAGTCACACGAAAATATGCAGACTAATTAAGGAAAAACAATGTGGATCCTTAAGAAAAAATATCATGGTTAGCTAAATTACTGGAGTTTCTTGATGAGTTAATGAAAAAGGGCAACGTTATCAATATGAGATAACAAGGTGTAGAGCTGGATGAACACAGCAGGCCAAGCAGCATCAGAGGAGCAGGAAAGCTAACATTTCGGGTCTAGGCCCTTCTAGACCCGAAACGTCAGCTCTCCTGCTCCTCTGATGCTGCTTGGCCTGCTGTGTTCATCTAGCCCTACACCTTGTTATCTCAGATTCTCTAGCATCCTGGCTGGAAAAACTAGAACCATAGGGTTATAGGAACAGGAATAGACCATTCAGCCCATTAAGCCTATTCTGTCATTTAATTATACTGTCTACCACTTCAGAGCTGCTAGCAGGGTGTCCGTACACAGCAACAATGACAGTTTTAGTTAATTTTCTGTTCCTCAGTTCCACCCATATGGTCTCCACTGAATGTGTTATTCTTGCTATATCCTCCCTCACCATTCAAGTAATTTTGTGTCTAATCAGTAAAGCTATTCCACCTCCTCTTCCAACCTTCCCAGTCGATTCTGTAAACCTTACAGCTTGGTATATTAAGTTTCCAATGCTGGAGATCCTGCATCCATGACTCAGTAATGGCTACGATATTGCAATCTCCATTTGAATTTTGCCTGCAGCTGATTTAATTTATTTCTTACAATGTGCATTCATATATAGAACCAGTGGTCATCGCTTCGGAATAAGAACTTTACAATTTAGGACAAAAGTGATGAGAAGTGTGTTCGTTCCAAGGATTGTGAAACTTTGAAATACTTTAATCCAGAGGATTGTGAATGTTCAGTCACTGAATATAATTAAATTTGAGAGTGACAGATTTTTGGCCCTGAGTGGAAGTAGAGGGTAAGAAATCAAGTAAGAAAGTGGTTCACCCATGATTCATGACAATGAAGTGATTTACATTTGCCTACCAAAGCCTGCCTAACTGAAGTTTGGAAATGCCTAGTTCTGCAATGGTGCCAACAATGCAGGACAACAAAGTTCTAGACTGTGATCCTCTTCTTTACCCATGCCAATCAAAATAGCCAGCACCATAAGTGGGGATGAGAATTCCAGCTCCATATCCCAGTCCTTTTTAAAACTTGTCTGAAGCAATTCAGACAGGAATTATAACAGAAGAATCCAGCCTTAAGAGTTGTTAGTGAATAATGCATCATGGACTTGTAGTTATTTATCCTGTTTCTGTGCATTCAGAAATTGAGAATACACCACACCAAACACGACAACCAATTAGCAAAGACAGGGAGATGCATCAAGCACTTTACGTTTCTCAACTCACTTGTGAGGAATTACAAGGTCTGGTCTATATTGTGATTGTCTTTAGAAATATGAGCTGATGCACAAAACAGTTAGTACCTAAAAGCTTTAACTGGCATCATGACTTAAACTGTGCTCGTCATAACATAAAGGACTGATGGAGGAGGTAACTAGTTTTTTTGTGTCTGAATACCTGCAGCTAACAATAATGTATACTTACTCTTGAGCCTGATATATCTCAGATGTGATGTTAATAGCTATGAAATACTGTTGTTCAAGATTGAACATATTTTTTTGTTGAAGAATTCAAGTGGCCATCCTGACCCACAGGATATCAATAAGTTTTACTAATGCCATAACAGATACCAATAAGTTGACACGAGTACCAACAGGAATAGTAGGTGGCATTGAACCTACCGAAGGCATCTCAGATCAAAGCGTCATAGAGTCATCACGGAAACAGATTCTTTGGTCCAATTTGTTCATGCTGACCAAATACCCTAAATTTGCCAGCATTTGGCCTCTATCTCTCTAAACCCTCTTATTCATATAGCCATCCAGATTTTATATGTTGGAATTCTACCAGCCTCCACCACTTCCTGAGGCAGTTTATTGTGTACACACACTACCCTCCGCATGACATAGTTGCTGCTTAGGTCCTTTTAAATCTTTCCCCTCTCACCTTAAACCTATGCCCTCTAGTTTTAGAAATCCCCAACTCCGCGAAAAAGGCGTTGGCTATTTACGCTATCCATGCTCCTCATGATATTATAAACCTCTATAAGGTCACCTCTCAGCCTCCAACACTCCAGAGAAATTAGCCCCAGTCTATTCAGCCTCTCCCCATAGTTCAAACCCTCCATCCTTGTAAATCCTTTCTGAACCCTTTCAAGTTTCACAACATCCTTTCTATAGCAAGGAGACCAGAACTGCATGCAGTATTCCAATAGTGGCCTAACCAATGCCCTGTACAGCTGCAACATGATCTCCCAATTCCTGTACTCAATGCGCTGACCAATAAAGGCAAGCCTTTTTCATTATCCGATCTGCCTGTGTCTCCACTTTCAAGGAACTATGAACCTGCACTCCAAGGTCTCTTTGTTCAGCAACATTCCCCAGGACCTTACCATTAACTGTATAAGTCCAGGTGTTTTGAATGAACATGTATCTGTAACATGTAGACGCTGAATCAGACAATTCTATGCCGTGCAGAAAAGTACAAAAGATTAATAGGCACAAAGAATGGGAGTGCTAAAGTGAATATTAGAACAAAGGTCTTTGGTTTTTTTTCAATGCTTTCTGCAGTTTAAGTAGCAAAATAAAAATTATGAGCTAATGGCATCACTTGGGATGAAAAGTATTTATTCAAATCCTGCCACGACAGATGGTGCAATTTGAATTCAATAAGTATCTGGAATTAAGAATCTAATAATGACCATGAATCCATTGCCGATTGTCGGGAAAAACCCACCTGGTTCACTAATGTCCTTTAGGGAGGGAAACTGCCATCCTTATCTGGTCTGGCCTACATGTGACTCCAGACCCACAGCAATGTGGTTGACTCTTAACTGCCCTCTGGGCAATTAGGAATGGACAATAAATGCTGTCTAGCCAGCGATGCCCTCATCCTGTTAATGAGTAAAGAAAAAAACTCACGCTTGCAGCTTCTGAGGATTACCTTTATATAAGAGTTTCAGCGGTCAAAATGTATTTTGCTCGGCCTTGACACCAAATCACATAAGGAAATGTTAGAACAGAAGCTTCCCAGCCCTCACCGTGCTTCTGCCGGTGTCCCACTCCGGGCTTTCCTGCCAAGGTCATGCTACTGCCAGCATCCTGCTCTGGGCTTCCCCACTGGTCTAATCTTGCTGCCACTGTCTCATCAGCCCAGTCTCAGCTGCCTCATCAGCTTGATCTCACCGCTGCTGCCTCCCTGGCCCGATCTCACCACCCGGAGACCAGGAAGGAACTGAAGGTGCGTGCTGGGTACCGCAGCGCCAGTGGATCCAGTGTGGGCTGGAGCGACGGCAGTCAATCGAGTGTGGGCTGGAGGATCGAGAGCAGGCTGGAGCCGGTGGTGGATTGGCCGGTTTGGCGGCAAGAGCAAACCGGTGAGGCGGCTACGGCAGTCTTGGTTCCTCACGGACCCCAATTCTTGATGATCGATGTTCAATTCGGTGGTGAGAGTGGGCCTTTCTCCCCTCCTGGGTGCCCTGGCATTGGGAGCAGTGGCACGCTCCTCCAGGCAGGACTCTTGGGCTGGTCTAGACTCCAGGCTGTAGCTGGGCCCAGGTGCCTGCACTGCGACTGAGCGTTCCAGGCACATTTACGGAGATGGGACTTTGGCTTATGAGATCTGGACTTTTCTTTTCCTTTACCTTTTGACTTTGTTAAATATTTAATTCTGGTTTTGTAAACAAGATGGTGCCAGGAAATGGTGACTATGTGCACTTTTCGCTGTACTCATGTTTACCTATACATGTTACCTGTGACAATAAAATCTAAATCTAAATCAAGCAGGAAAACAGAGAGTTGCTGAAGTAAAGGTGGTTTTGGTTTGTGGTTTACTTCCTCCTTGGACACTATTTGTATCTTAATTCATGTCATCTGTGGCCTGTTCAGGATTGGGAAAGTTTCCCATTTTCAATGAGTGACTTCAGTCACTCCTGGAACAAAAACACAGTTGCTGGAAAAGCTCAGCAGGTCTGGCAGCATCTGTGCAGGAAAAAACAGAGTTAACGTTTCGAGTCTGGTGACCCTTCCTCAATCACTCCAGGCCATTTGATTATTATGACATCGATAAACATCCACTCCTTCCACCACTGACGCACAGTTGCAGCAGCATGTACCGTCACATGATGCACTGCAAGGCTCCAGAGTCAGTACTTTTCAAACCCATGATCACTACCCTCTGGAAGGGTAAGGACAGCAGATACATGAGAATACCACCAATTGCAAATTCCCCTCCAATGCTGACTTGGGGATAAATTGTTTTTCCTTCAGTGTCACCAGGTCAAAATCCTGAAACTCCCTTCCTGATATCATTGTGGGTCAGCTTCCACCAAATGGATTGCACTGGTTTAAGAAGGCAGATGACCACCAACTTCTCAAGGGCAACTAAGGATGGGCAATACATGAAAATATATACATGTACTTTAAAGTGGACAGCACTGAGGCTAAAAGTAATGTGTAGGGATTGTGCTAAGGCATGACCTGCATACGACCACCACAATTACACCCACCTCATGAGAATATGAATCAGTGATACTTTGACATAATGGGGCAGGAAAAAGTTCATTCTATGTATCAACTTTGCAAGCAAGCATAACATCCACAAGTTACTCACGAGGACACCACATCGATATCTTGCCATATTTGATCCAACTAGACAGAGTAAGACTGCTTGAATTTGCACAGTCAAATACATTATAATGCTTCCACTGATTCAGTGATGCCACTTGACTGCCATCAAAATGCAATTAAGTGCCTGATCATTCATTGTCCAAAAATGTATATTAGAAATTGTGATAACACAATGTGGAGCTGGAGGAACATAGCAGACCAGGCAGCATCAGAGACGCAGGAACAGTCGATGTTTCAGGTCGGGACATTTCTTCCCAACCTGAAATGTCAGCTTTCCTGCTCCTCTGATGCTGTCTGGTCTGCTGTGTTCCTCCAGCTCCACACTGTGTTATTTTTGACTCCAGCATCCGCAGTTCCTGCGACGTCTATTAGAAATTGTGACCTCAAGCAATCAATAATATTACATTGTTCACATTAATTCCCTCCTTGACAGGTCGGCTGAGTACATTTAACTAGAAAAAGCTCACTTAAAGCATTTTTGGATGTATGCAAATATCACTGCTTCATGCTCTCACATGGTGGGTGCTTTGTGGAAACTGTGAGCAGGCCATGTCCTAGCACAATCCCTTTGCATTGTTTTTAGGCTCAATGCAGTCCACATTAAAATGCAACACGTTTTTACTTAATCATTCATTGTATGTGGATGCCTCTGGCTGGTTCAGCATTTAGTGCCCATCACTAGTTGCCCTTGAGAAGGGTGATTATGACTGGCTCCTTGAACCATGCTGTCCATGTTCTGTAAGTAGACCCACGACGCCATTAAGGAGGGAGTTCCTGTGACTCTGAAAATTTATTTCCAAGTCAGCATGGTGTGTTCCCATTATTCAGCTGCTCTTGGCCTTCTAATTGTTCGTGGTCATCGGGGTTGAAAGCTGTCATCTGAGGAGCCTTGGTGAATTTCTACAGTGCATCTTGTTGATGGTTCACACTGAAGTGACTGAAAATTGGCGTTGGAGAGAGTGATTGCTTGTGGATATGATACCAATCAAAGGGGCTGCTTTGCCATTAAAGTTCCCAAGCTTTGTGCAGGTCATTTGGTAATATGCTGTCACATTCCTAACTTTGCCTTGTAGATTGGTGGATGGGCTTTGGGCGCTTGGAAGGTGAATTACTCACTGCAGGATTCCTAGTGTATGACCAACCCTATTGCTGGTGTAGCCACAGTAGTTGTATTTCATAGGACCCTACAGTGTGGAAGCAGGCCATTTGGCCCATTGAGTCCACACTGACCCTCCAAAGAGCATCGCACCCAGACACATGCCCCTACACTATCCCAGTAACCCTGCATTTATGGTTAGTCCAGTTGAACTTCTGGTAAATGGTAAGTCCCAGAATTTTGTTCATGGGGAATTCAGTGATAGTGATGCCATTGAATTTCAAAGGATAAAGGTTATATTCTGTCTTGCTGGAGATGGTCAGCGTGTGGCCCAAATTTTATTTGCTCCTTCTCAGCACAAGCCTGAATATTGTCTATATCTTAGATAACAAGGTGTAGAGCTGGATGAACACAGCAGGCCAAGCAGCATCAGAGGAGCAGGAAGGCTGACGTTTTGGGCCTAGCCCCTTCTTCTAGATCTTGTTGCATTTGAAAATGGACTGCTTCAGTATCTGAGGAGTCGTGAATGGTGCTGAACATTACGCAATCATCAGTGAACATCCCCACTTCTGACCTTATGATGGAGGGAACGTCATTGATGAAGCAACTGAAGATGTTCAGGCCTAGGACACAACCCTGAGGGACTCCTGCAGAGATGTCCTGAAGCTGAGATGACTGACTTCCAACAATTATAAAAATGTTACTTTGTGACAGTTATGGTTCCAAACAGGGGAGAGTTTTCCCTTAATTCCCACTGACTGTAGTTTTGCTCGGGCTCCTGATGTGCCCTTGAAGTTAGGGGCTTGTCTCTCTCACATCATCATTGGAATTCAGCTCTGCTGTCCATGTTTGGACCAAGGCTGTAATGAGATCAGGAGCTGAGTGGTTCTGGTGGAACCCAAACTGGGCGTCACTGAGCAGGTTATTGCTGAGCAGGTGCTGCTTGATAGCGCTGTTGATGACACCTTCCTTCACTTTACTGATGATTGAGAGTAGACTGATGGGGCGGTAATTGGCCGGTTTGGATGTTGTGTACTGGAGATACTTGAGATTTTTTCACATTGTTGGGTAGATGCTGGTATTGTAGCAGTAATAGAACAGCTTGACTCACGCACAACAAGTTCTGGAGGACAAAAAGTCTTCAGTAGTATTGCTGGAATGTTGTCAAGTTCAACAGCCTTCGTCATATCCAGTGCTTCCAATCATTTTTTGTTAGTATCTGGAGCAAATTGAGTTGAGTGAGGACTGGCATCTGTGATGCTGGGGTCCTCTGGAGGAGGCCATGATGGATAGTACACTTGGTACATCTGGCTGAAGTTTGTTGTATATGTTTTAGTCTTACTATTTGCACTGAAATACTGGGCACTCCCATCACTGAGAATGGGGATGTATGTGGAGCCTCCTTCACTAGTGAGCTGTGTAATTGTCCACTGCCATTCAGGGCTAGAAATAGCAGGACTGCAGAGCTTAGATCAGATCTATTGGTTGTGAAATCGCTTAGCTGTGTCTATCACACATTGCGTATGTTGTTTGGCACACATGTAGTTCTATTTGTAGGTTCCGCAGGAAGATACTTCATTTTTAGACATGCCTGGTGCTGCTCCTGGCATGTCCCCTGCTCTTTTCATTGAATCAGGACTGGTCACCTGCTGTGTTCATCCAGCTCTACACCTTGAGATTCTGAGATTCTCCAGCATCTGCAGTTCCTACTATCTCTGGTCTCCTGGCTTGATGCTAATGGTAGAACAGGAGAAATCTGGGCCATGCAGATTGCATTGGAGTACAATTCTGCTGCTCCTAATAGTTGACAATGACTCAAAGATGTCTGCACTGACTTCTTGCTGAAGAAATGAGGTAAACACTTTACGTCAAATCCAGCAGATGTAAAAGTTTCTGCAGTTGCATAAATAAGTGTTTTCTTGTATAGCAGAACTGCAGCTTTTGAGAAAGAGAACATTTTGGTTCTGCAGACTTGGCCTTTTAGCTGCACAGTTGTGTTGCAGCAGACTACTCGTTGTTTCAAGATGCCTCTCTCTGTCTCTGTGTCTCTTTGTCCCTCTCTCCCGACATACACTCTTTTTATCTTTCTCACTGTCTCTCTCTTTATCTTTCTCTCTCCCTTTCTTTCTTGTGCTTGCTCTTTTCCTCTCTCTCTCACTCTTCCTCTGCCCAGAGAGATGTTTCTTCCAGAATGGTTCATGATGGAATCTAGTGAGTTTGATATTTGGATTACTCTTAAGATGGCCACTGTTACTGAGTGACCTAGGCAAAAAAAAAGTCCTTCTCCGCATTAGAGATAAAAGGTACTGCAGATGCTGGAGAATCCGAGATAACAAGCATGGGGCTGGATGAACACAGCAGGCCAAGCAGCATCATAGGAGCAGGAAAGCTTGACGATTCGGGCCTGAACCCTTCATCAGAAATGGGGGAGGGGAAGAGGGTTCTGAAATAAATAGGGAGAGAGGGGGAGGCGGATAGAGGATGGATAGAGGAGAGGATAGGTGGAGAGGAGGCAGACAAGTCGAAGAGGCGGGGATGGAGCCAGTAAAGGTGAGTCCATTGGGGATGATCTGGTTCCGTAGGCAGGTACTAAGAAAGGTGATGTGGCTGTGGTACCTGGTTTGCTTCAGGACGTGGTCGAGCAGTTTCAAGGCCGAAGAGGTGATGAGAGAGTTGCAGTGGGAGAGAGATTCCCTGAGGTTTGTCCGGAGGGAGGAGGGTAACTTCTTCAGGGTAGGCATCCTCTTCGACTTGTCTGCAAACCAGGTACCACAGCCACATCACCTTTCTTACTACCTGCCTACGGAACCAGATCATCCCCAATGGACTCACCTTTACTGGCTCCATCCCCGCCTCTTCGACTTGTCTGCCTTCTCTCCACCTATCCTCTCCTCTATCCATCCTCTATCCGCCTCCCCCTCTCTCCCTATTTATTTCAGAACCCTCTTCCCCTCCCCCATTTCTGATGAAGGGTTCAGGCCCGAAACGTCAAGCTTTCCTGCTCCTATGATCCTTCTCCGCATTAATTGTTGGCATCATTGACAACTACCAACTCCGATTCTTAGCTTTTGTTCTGCTCACTGGCCAAATTGCATTCTCACAATGAGTCATCAAGGAACTTTAACTCCAGGAAAAGAGCTTTTACATGCCTGGGCATGTTTCTTTGAAATCCATGTAAAGCTGGCAGTGGCATGGTCAAATGACTAGTAGCAGCCATGTTTTTAGCATCTTGCCAAGTTACAGTCAAATTAAGTTCATTTTTTTTAACCAAAGGCCTTTAATCGTGTATTTTTCTCTGAAAAATTACCAGACCATAGTTACACAATTGTGAAACAAGGCTCTATGATACCATTCTTCTATTCAGCATCCATTCTTTGTTCCTTAGAACATTTTATTTATTAAAGGTCACATGTAAATATAAGTTGTGAACAAAAACACAGTTGCTGGAAAAGCTCAGCAGGCCTGGCAGCATCTATGAAGAAAAGAAACAGAGTTAACGTTTCAGGTCCAGTGATCCTTCCTCAGAACTGTTCTTTGTTTTTGTTCCTGATATACAGCATCCGCAGTTCTTTCGGTTTTTAAATATAAGTTGTTATACTTTGTTTCGAAACAATCCAATTAGCCAGTGTCGTAAATATATGATCTCAGCAGGCATCACGTTGCTCTGGTATCAAGTGCCATTGCATTTGATACCAACACAGACAGAAAGTTTGCTTTGTTTGGAAGATTATTGACTTTGAAATGTTTCATTGCACACTGAATGAAGAAGAAAAGATTTTCGCATTCACACCTCATGAACATACAAAATTAAATTTTGCACTCTGTGAAATTGTTATCACCTTCTAATATATATCTGATTTCCAAAATGAATTTATTTGCTTGAAAAAGTTAAGTAATTAGATTTAGATTCATTGTGTCAACATTGACCAATGACACTTTATTGCATTTGAGTTCATTTTCCTGCAATGACAATTCCAAACAAAAAGGCTAAGTTATATTTTCCCAAGTCAAATGCTGTGGGAGTAAACCTATTAGCAGTAGTTCAGATAACTTGTATCAGCACAACAAAAGCTGTTATGTGCTTTCATCCATAACTATAATTTCTTCTATGGTTTCAGTAATGAAACAAAAAAATTAACGAATGTTTCTCAGTATTAAAACTTTGCATTCATCTAACTACTTATTCTGCTTATTGTTTTTTTTAATTCTGGCTTGCTGTGTGGATGAAGAATTTGACATCTATTTCTCAAACTTTCAAGAAAAACTGTTTGCATTAAAATATGACATTCTTTGCTAGAGAGCAGAGAGAAATCTGTCTGTCTTCTGAATTGAATTGAATTATTTATTGTCACATGTATTCAATGTAAAAATACTGTGAAAAGTGTGTACCTTCACTATACATACATGGCGCCATTCCCATTCAGGGCTTTCCAGCCCTCACCATGCCTCCACTAGAGTTCTGCTTCTGATAGATAGTATCAAGGAGATAGCCTCGACCCTAACTCTTATGTTACTTAAAGGCAAGAGTAACGTGCCGTGTTCCAGATGTGCTTTGATTGGTCAAACTACTAGGCTTTAAGCAAAACACACTATTATTTCACTACAGTTAAAATGCAAACAACAAAGGAATAATTGGCATAATTTTAACTCTATCAAAACACTAACAAAATAATATATTATTCAATTACTACCCTTCAACTGTTCCAATGTAGCAGCATCCCATAAATACACCTTTGGCAAAGGCAAATTCTGTCAAACAGATTTCCCTCACTTGTTCCCTCAGATTTCCACTTTCTCCAGTACAGAAGAAAGGGAAAAAAAAACAGAATGAATTTAGCATCAGAGAGAGATGTAAAGTGTTTTTGCAGCAGCAGAGAGAGAGAACTGTAGCTTCAAATCCAAAATCACCCAACTTCAACAACTGAAATTAAAACAAAAACTGAAACTGTGGGTCTGTGTGAACCTGACTCCACCTAATCATTGCTTTTTTTTTCTAATTTAAAAAAAACCCAAAGCTATTCACTCTGCTAACCATGGAGTAGACACCTCAACACTAGGTTGAAAACACTCCTCTTCAAGAGGAACAGAATAGAAAAATCCCTCCTAAAGGCACATATTATCACAAGGATCACCAGACTAGAAACATTAACTCAGCTTTCTCCCCAGAAATGCTGCCCGATCTGCTGGGTTTCTCAAGCAATTTCTGTTCTTTGTTAAATTTTAATTTTTTTTTAAAAAAAAGTTCGTGGGACAGAGACATTGTTTATCTCTAATTGTTATTAAATAGTTATGTGTCAAACCTCTTGCTGTGGATCTGGAGTTATAGGGGCCAAACTAGGTAAGGATGGCTGATTTCCTTCCCGAACGGTCATTAATGATCCAGATGGGATTTTATGACAATCGACAGTGGTTACACTATTGGGCTGTCATTTTATTCCAGATTTTTACTGAATTCAAATTTCATCATCTGCCACATTGGGATTCAAACCCTTATCCCAGAAAATTTACCAGCAGTCCCGGGTTACAGGGATATTACCACTACACCATTACTTGCCAGCTAATTCTTTTTTTCTCACACAGAACTAAAATATTTGCTATTTGCTGTATTGCTAATCGGTTTCTTTTGCAATTTGAAGCTAAGACTGTGTTACTACAAGATTATAGAGAAAACATTAAATTATAGAAATACCCCACTGACCTACATTCTAAATCCTCTCCAAATGTTGAATAATTCAGGGACATAAGTGGCAAAAAAAAGCAGAAATAGAAGACAAGTAAAGAAGAAAAGCAATAAGCAAGGGAAAAGTAAAATTGAAAGCAAAAGAAAATGCATGATGAAAACAACGAAGTGAAGTAAGAGAAGAGTAAGTAATCAAGGAGAGAACCTATCATGGAAAATAAATAATACCATCAGAGAAAATTGTAGGGAGAAAAGAGGCTGAAGAAGTTAAACTGAAAAGTCTTGATTTTCTTGAAAACATTTGAAAAACCTGGGCACGAGTGCTGAAGCCAGAGGAAGAGGCTAGTGCACTCCTAACTTATGACCTAAGAACTCCTGGGATGGAGGTAAATCCATAACACTGTTAGGGAAGGAGTTCCCTCCCAGCCTTTCACTCAGTGATAAAGGAAGAACAGTGATATAGTTTCATATCAAAATGGTGTGTGGCTTGCTTTGAATTTGCAGGTAGTTGCGTTACTGCAGTGCATCTAGCATATGGTACACACTGCTGACAGCGTGCGTTCTGGTGGGGGGGAATGAAAGCTGAAGTTAATGGATTTGGTGCCTATCAAGCTGGCTGCTTTGTCGTGGATGGTATCAGGCCTCTTTAGTCTTATTAGAGCTGCAGCTATCAAGGAAAGTGGAGAGTATTCCATCACATTTCGGATTTGTGCCTAATGGATGATTAACAGTCACTGGGGAGGCAAAGGTAATTTGCTTGAAGTATAATTCTGAGCCATAGTATTTATACAGCTGGTCCAGCTCAGTTTCTGCCAATGATTATCCCTGGAATCCAGAAGTTCAAACCCAAGTTCAGCTTGTATCATTTTTACTTCTTGGTGGGAAATGGAAGAGGTGTCTAAATTGAACAAGTCACATTTGGAGGCTCTCTATATAAATTGGCAACTTCCTCCAGTTAAATTTATTTTTGGTGAAGTGAGTGTAAGAATGATCCTTGAGAATTTGCTTGCTTATCAAGGAACCCCTTTGGAGAGGAAATATACTCCTTGGGCGTGGGGGGTTGGGGGGAGATTGGTCTCAGGTACCCTTCACAAGAGCCAGAAACCTCTAGGAGATGTGAGATGCCCCTGGGAGAGTTCAGGAGAATTTTCGAATTGCTGAAAGTAGACATGAATGTGCGTAGAAAGTGCATTCAATCACAAGAGCCATAAAAGCTGTCAGAGAACTGTCAAGGAACTATCAAAATGTCATTAGAACTGTCAAAACTCATTGGAAGTGTCAAACCTGTCAAGAGATTCAACTCTGATGACCTTTAAATTTAAAAAAGTATGGAACTTGAAAAAAAAGTCAGCAAGTCTTCTGTTGCTTGCAGTCGGGTCTGAAGTCCAATCCGGCTGGATTTCTGCCAAATGATTGATAAAACAACCTAACATGATCATAGTGGGTTGCCTATTTGATAGCTCCAAGTAGTCATAGAATATAAATGTTTGTTTCTGTTAGGGGATTAAGTGCTTTAGTAAACTATTTGTTTATACAAGAGATGAATTGAAGGCATTGATTTGGTTTTACTAATGGGGTATTATTTAATTAGTGACATATCATCTTCACTTGCATTTTACTGTATTTGAGAAAGAAGACTTTCACTTACATAACACTTTACATGATCATTGGTTACTCCAAAGCACTTTTGAGGTTGTCTAATTTGATAGGAAATAAATAGAATTGCAGTATGTTATTTAAATGGAGACGGTCTGCAGTATATTGCATTATGGAGGCTTATTGTAGATGAACCTCAATTAATCAGAACATAGATATCACAAATAATTGGAAGGAAAATTGAATATTGGGCTTTATTGCAAGAGGGATGGAGTGTAATAGTAATGAGGTCTTGCTACAATTGTACAGGATGTTGGTGAGTCTACATCAGAGTACTGTGTGCAATTGTCATTTCCTTACTGCAGGAGGGATATACATGCATTGAAAGCAGTTCGGAGACTTCTCATTAGCTTGATTCTGTGTTAAAGAGGTTGTTTTGTGAGGAAATTGAATTCAACCAACATTCATGGAGAAAGAAAGAGTACTTTATTGAAACACGTAACACTCTGAGGCAACCTGACAGTGTAAATGCTGAGAGAATGTTTCTGCTCATGACGGAATCTAGCATTTGGGAGTACAGTCTAAAAATGAAGAGTCTTCCATTTAAAGCAGATGAGGAGGATTCTTTTTCCTGTTGCTCAAGGGGATTGTGGAATCGTTGGAAAGTTCTTCCCCAGGGAGCGGAGGCAGGATAATTAATATGAATATTTATGGAATTTGATTTGATTTGATTTATTGTAGTCAGATGTATCTAAGTACAGTAAAAAGCTTTGATTTGTAAGCAGTACAGGCAGATCACAGCAAACAAGGACATATGGATCATAGGGTGTTTAGACAGATCAAGGTATACAAGGTTATGGCTGCACAGGAGGTGCGCAAAGCAGGATCAACATTAGCAAGATCAACATTATTTGAAGTTAGAGAGGTCCACACAGCAGTCTAATAACAGCGGGGAGGATTTGTTCTTGAACCTGTTGGTGTGTGTTCAAGCTTCTGTATCTTCTGCCTGATAGAGGAGGTTGGAAGAGAGCATTACTGGGGTGGGAGTGTTCTTTGATGATGTTGGCAGCCTTTCCACGGCAACGAGAAGTATAAATGCAGTCCATGAATGGGAGGTGTAAGTGTGTGTCAGTATGAGGAGTTAGACACCAAATGAAGAGATGGAGTCTCAAAGGTAATAATTGCCGGATTAATGCCTGAGCCATGTGCACATTGACATAGGCCAAATAAGGTTAGGGAAATCAATGTATGGCTCAAAGACTGATGTCCAAGAAGTGGGATCATTTTTTTGGGACACTGGCAGGAGTACTTGGGGCAGTGAGAAAGGTCTGCAGCAGGGACGGTGTTCGAGGAAGCAGCATAACTAGGGAAGTAGGGAAGTTTTTAAACCAAGTGCTGGGGACAAGGTTTCAAATTTGGGAAGATACAGTAAGTCTAACAGCAGGGACAATACAGCGGATCAATATTGGAAATGAAATAAAATAGGAAACAAATTGTAGCAGGCAGGGAAAAAAAAGTACAAATTTAAGACTGAATAAAGCTGGTGGTTTCAAAAACCACAAAAGGATAAAACTGAAGGCTCAATATCTAAAAGCACATGGCATTCAAAACAAAATAAATGAGCTGATAGTTCAAATAGAAATAAGCGAGTAAAATGTAACAACCATTACAGGATGACATAGATTGGGACCTAAATATTGAAGCGCACAGGACACTTAGGAAGGACAGGAAGCAATGACAATTCATGATGATATTAGCATCATGGATAGGGATCACCTAAGTTCAGGAAAACAGCATGTAGAAACAGGTTGTTAAAGATAAGGAAAGATTAAAGGCAAGAAGTCACTTGTGGGAGTAATGTACAGGCCCCTCAACAGTCATCACCCAAGAGAAATTCCTTTCTTTACCATCTTTTGTGAATTCTTTTTTAAAATCTTTTATTTGGACAGCTTATCTTTTTTTCAGTTTTCTCTTTCCTTTAGGCCCTGCCCTTAGTTTCCTATCAGTTTTGTTTAGTTCTAAAGTTTTCCTTACACCTTTAGCAGATGCTGAATTGATCCTAGAGACATTTTCATATTTCATAGTTCAATATTTGTACCTTCACTACTTACCACTAGCTGTGGAAAGTTTTGTAAAAGGTTCCTAATTGTGTAATGATAAGATTCATGTAAATCTTCATGTACCTGATTGCAAGACCCTAATGTCAGGGGGATTGAAGACACAAGTCAAGTGTGAGCATGTGAAGAGAGAGGTCTGAGCTCTCACTGGTGTTCTGTTTAAGGTTATGGACCAGAGCAAATCCCCTCAAAACATATCAAGGAGATAGCCTAGACCCTACGTTCATCTTCTTTTAAAGGTAAGTATTAGGTGAATAGATTTGGATTTGGTCAAACTACCAGGCTCGAAGGAAAACACACTTTATTGATACACTATAGTTAAAATACAGACAAAGTAAAACTAAAACGATCAGCTTAACTGTAACTCTATCAAAATACTTAACAAAATAAAGAATGACTCAGTAACTGTTCCAATATAGTTACATCCGATAAACACACCCTTGGCAAAGGCAAATACAGTAAAATAGATTGTCTCACATGGAATTCTAGCAGCAGGAAGAGAGCCCCAGCTTTTATCTGTAACAGGGAGAGGAAAAACAACTTCCATGTCCAGCTTCAAAACCCCAGCAACTGCTGAAAGCTAGAACTTAAAATCCTGATTTAGCAGGAGTTGAACACATCCATTCAGGCTGCTTCAGTTGTTCTGACTTAAGAAATAAAGCCCAAGGCCTGACAAGCTGTTCACTTTATTGGCTCAGCAGACCACTTGACATCTCTGTCTCAACCTCTCTTCATAAAAAAAGCAGACAAAACACACCCCTTAAAGTCATAGTGCTGTCACATTAAGTTCAGCATAAACTCTTTGCTTCTGTATTCTATGTTCCTTTTAGTGAAGCCTTTATGCTTTATTAACAGCTCACTCAAGAGTTCTGAAGAAGAGTCATGTTGAAGTTAAAACGTTAACTCTGTTTCATTCACAGATGCTGCCAGAACTGTTGAGTTTCTCCTGCATTTTCTGTGTTTGTTCTACCCAGGTCTGTCTGCTCCTGTACTCCCTTTATCTGCTAGTTTGAAATTGTCCCCTACACATGAATATCTAGATAGTTTATACTCCTTTGAATACTTATCTATGGCTTTCACAGTGGACACGAGCTACAGAAAGTACTGCAATAACTCATGAAGTCTTTGGCAGAATCTTCCAAATTGTCAACAGTGTTTGGAAAGGCAATATCAGTCAGTGCGTGGGAACTGGATGACCTTCAAACTGTAGACATCATGATTTGGAGGTACATTGCTGTATCTTTATATTTACCAGATTAAAATTCTGGATCTCTATGCTGGACGTCTTCTAGCGAATGTAAAATGATTATTTTGAAATTAAGTTAGAAATGCAACAGTAAGAATTGAAAGAAAAGTTTTAAGTTTAATTAGGGCAAACTTTACAGCACTGAGAAATAAAATGATCACATCAAAGCCAACCGAAATATTTATCTATGAAGGCATTGCGTTACCATTCAAGCATTTTCTAAGCAGGTTCACTGATAATCATTAGAATCAAAATAGAGCTCTATAATTCATGAAGTATTGAGGAAAAGAGCAAGTTACTTCAGGATAGCTCTCTTTGAAGTGTAATATATGCTGGCATCTCCTTCAACTGAGATGCTTCACTGAATCCCCTTTATGTCATTGTGTAATGTGCCAGTAAAGAAATGAGAAGAATATGGAAATAGTTCATCATGAACTTTGTACCCTCACTGATTTTACTGCGAAAGGTGAAATTAAAATATGCAGCCTAGTGGGTAAGGCCCTTCCTAATTGATTAGAACAGTGATAGTATTCTGAAGCAAAGTAAACATATGAGATGCTTGGATCTAGTGGCATCATCAAACATTTCTTACAAAGAATTAATTTGGAAAAACAATGGGCTGAGCATTTTAATTAAAATAAAGCTGAGGAACTTGCTTTGCCAATTTTAATTTTACTTTAAATTACTGATTGTAACACTCTGTATCTTTTACATCTCAGAAGGCTTTTAATCAAGCTGTTTAGATATGTTTAGATACCTACATAGCAGTTGAGATTTGAACTTGGACATTTTAACCCTGAGGTAAGGGCACTACCACAACATCACAAGAGTCACCAAACCCCCCAGAGCTGGAACAAAGGGGGAAAAAAATACAGTGATACTTGGAAATGAACACACTGGATCTCCATTTTGAAGAAAACAAGATGGGTCAAACCAATATGTGTCAGTCAATAGAGTGTGGAACTGGAGGAACACAGCAGGTCAGGCAGAATCAAAGGAGCAGGAATGTTGACATTTCATGTTTACACCCTTCATCAGGACTGGGGAGGGGAGTTCGGAAATAAATGGAGGGAACGGTGGGGCCAATAGAAGGTAGGTGGGATCATGATAGGTGGATGCAGGAAGGGAGTTGTGGAGATAGGTCACGGGAAGGTTGGGCGGATAGGTAAGAAAGAAAATGGACAGGTTGTGTCAGGTCAAGGAGGCAGGGATGAGAGGGAGTGTTGGACACTGAATGAGGCCAGGGGGTGGGGAGATTTTGAAACTGGCGGATTCCACATTTAGGCCATTGAGCTTTAGGCTCCCAAGACATACAAGATTATGGGCCAATTGCTGGAAAATGGGATTAGATAGTAAGGTGCATCTTTTTGACTGTTGCAAACTCAATGAGTCTTAGGGCCTTTTTTCTATGGTGTAGACCTCTTGTGACTTTATAGATCTATTGGCAGCAGTGTTAACAATCTGTGGCGATTCAAGGTAATTGGCAAAATAACCTATGGTGACATATGGGAAAACAGCGAATGGCTATGATCTAGAATGAATATTCAAGTGGCATTATTACAATCAGGGGAGGACGAATCAAAAACAGTTTGTGTCTGTGTCTGTGCCCTTTGAAGTCTATTACTGTCCTCCTCATTATTCACTATTCAAGAATTCATATCATCTGCAAATTTTGAAATAATGCTTTCTAACCCAGGTTTTGATCAACAACATGGAAAAAAAGTGGCCTGCATACTGAATTCCAAGGAATTCTACTATATATGGAACTAGGAGCATCAGGGCCTCGGTTCCTGCTGTCAAAGAGAGATTTAACTCCTTCAAGGCATGCAAGAATTTGGGTACTGGTTTTTGGTTCAGTTTTGGCAGCATGTGTTTTGTCCCCCATACCTTCACTAGACCAGATTTCCTCCTTCCCTCTCCTCATTGTTTGGCAACACTACCCTGAGGAATTTCCTGCAGAGATGTCCTAGACCTGAGATGACTGACATCCAGCAATCACAACTTGTCTGCTAGGTATGACTGCAACAATGGAAAAGTTCAGTCATTTCAGTTCCAGGACAGCTCTGCAGCAGTTGTTCAGGATAGTGTCTTTAGGCTCAACCATCTTCAGTTGCTTCATCAATGACCTTTCCTCCATTGTAAGGTCACAAATGGGGATGCCCGCTGATGAATGCACAATTGCATCATTTGCAATTCCTCAGTTACTGAAGTAGTCCATGTCCAAATGCAGCAAGACCTGGACAATATCCAGGCTTAGGTTGATAGGTGGCAAGTAACATTCATGCCACAGAAGTATCAGGTAATGACCATCTCCAACAAGAGAGAATCTAACCATTGCTCATTGGTTTCTTTATACTCCATTACCCACTGTCAATATCCTGGAGAATATCATTGATAAGTACTGTTCTAGATTAGTCATAATACTGTGGCTACATGAGCAGGTCAGAGGTTCAGAACTGTGCAGAGAGTAACTCACCTGCTGACTCCCAAAAGCCAATCTGCAAAGCACAAGTCAGGTGTAGGATGGAAAACTCCCAATTTAACTGAATGATTGTGACTCCAACAACAATCAATAATCTTGATGCCATCCAATTCAAAACAGCCCACTGGTACCACATCTACATTCAACCACAATGCCAATGATGCACATTAGCAGCTGTGTGTATCCATCTACAAAGTACAGTGTGGAAATTCACCAAGGCTCCTTCAGAAGCACCTTTCAAACCATCATCTGCAACTTCCCCTCTAAGCCGCTCACCACCTTGACTTGGAAATATATTACCATTCCTTCAGTATCACTGGGTCAAACTCCTGGAGTTCCTTCCCTAACAGCATTGTGGGTCTACCTTTGCCACTACCTTCTTGAGGCCAATTAGGGATGGGTTATAAATGCTGACATTACCATCACTAAACCCACCACTGTCAACAACCTGGAAATTACTATGGCTCAGTAGCTGTGAGAGGGTTAGGCTCAAGGTTAGGACTAGTTACAAAAATACTGTTGTTACAAGAATTGTTCAGAACTAAGGAATTCTGTACAGAGTAACACCCCTCCTTACTCTACACAGTCTGATCTCCATCGACGAGGCATAGGTCAAGAGTGTAATGGAAAACTCTCTACTTGCCTGGATGGGTGCTGTTTCAGCAACACTCATGAATCACAGAAACTATCCAAAATGAAGCAACTGCTTGATTGTCAACCCATCCACCACCTTCAAAATTCACTCCTTTTAGCATAGATGCACATTGTGGGCAATGTGTACCATTTACAAGATACACTGTAAAATTCCACAAGCCGCCTTCGACAGGACTTTCCAAATGAGTAGTTTCTACACGTAGGCGAAGGCAGCAGACCACTCCATTTTCACTAACAATTCACTGTTGGAGCTCAGTTGCTAGGCAACTGAAGCTTTTATCTGTTTTATTCCCTGTAAGGTGGGATTCTATATTGTGAACTCTGATCCTTGAGGCATACATTTGGCAATCACAGCTCACAATTCTATTTAAATGACTGATGTGGGGCTCAAAACGATTCCAGCTTTCTCTGCAAAAAACGGATCTCAGTTAGTGCCCTTGTTACCTCATATTACATTGGGAAGCTATCCAGAGGATTTACAAATTTTCATAGAAAAGGATAAGCTATAAGATCAAAGAAACAAAAGAACTGAAGATGCTGGAAAAGCTCAGCAGGTCTGGCAGCGTCTGTGGAGGAAAAGTAGAGTTACCTTTCAGATCCAGTGACTCTTCTTTAGAACCTTCTTTACTGTTTACAACAGTGCATGACTGGCACGGGTGCCTTGTTCTGCTCTGTTCACTGAAGTTCTCCTTCACTCTTCGGTTGTCCTTCCTTGTGCAATGAAGCACTAACAATCGTTATTTATTAACCCTCATTCACCACTACACCCTATGCACATTCTGCAGAGGGATATAGACAGGTTAAACAAGTGGGTGAAAACTCGGCAGATAGCATATAATATTGGAAAATGTTAAGTTATGCACTTTGACAGGAACAATATAGAAGTTGAATTTTATTTAAATGGGGAAAGTTTACAGAAAGCCATAGCACGCAGGAATTTGGCAATCTTTGTGAATGAATTACAAAAAGTTAGAAGCCAAGTTCAGCAGGTAACAGGGAAGGCAAATTGAACATTGGCCTCCATTTCAAAGGAAATGGAGTATGAAAGGACGGAGGCTTTGCTAAAACTATACACAGCACTTGGCAAGCTGCAGCTGGAATACTGTGAAGTTTTGGGGCCCTTATCTAGGGAAAGATATTTTGCCATTGCAGGTGGTTCAGAGATGGTTCACGAGGCTGATATCAGGTCTTCTGAGGAAAGGTTGTGTCAGTTGGGCCTGCGTTCATTGGAATTTAGAAGAATGAAAAGTGACCTTCATGAAATCTACATCGATTCTTAACTTGACAGATGTGGAAAGGTTGTTTTCCCTTGTCACAAAGTCTAGGAACAGAGGTCATAATTTCAGAATAATGAGTCATCCAAATATAACTGAAATGAAGAGGAATTTGTTTTCTCAGTGGATTATGAATCTGTGGAATTCAATACCGCAGAGAATGGTTAAGGTTGAGTGGTTAAGTATATTCAAGGCTAAGATAGACAGATTTTTAATCAGTAATGGAATCAAACGATATGGGGAAAAGGCAGGAAAGTAGAGTTGAAGATTATTTGGCTCTTTTGCCTTACGGTCTTATCATTTTGTAAGATCATCCCTTCTATAACAACTTTTCCATCCTAGCTTGCAAACTTCACAGGTCTTCACCAAGTTAACGTGTCAACAATGAAGCCTTTTATACATCTGCTTAGAATATGTGGTGTTACCTGCCAATGATTACTTGTGTCATAGACAAGACCAAACCCCCTCAATATATTAAGAAAATAGACTAGATCCTAACTACTTTTTAATTTAAACTTAAGTGTAAGGTGTTGTGTTCCAGATACAACTTGATTGGTCAAACTACTTGACTTTAAGCAAACACACTTTATTTGCATACTACAATTAAAATGCAGATAAAATAACAATAAACGAAGAGAATTGGCTTAACTGTACATCCATTGAAATGTTTAACAAGATAATATGAATTAACTACAAATAATTAACTGTTCCAATATAGTAACATCCCATAAACGCACCCTTGGCAAAGGCAAATTCACTAAAATAGATTGTCACACATGCAATTCTCGCAGCAGGAAGAGAACCCAAGCTTTTAGCTATATCAGAGACAGAAGTAAGAGTTTCCACATCCAGCTTCGAAATTCTAGTAGCTGCAGAAAGCTGAAATTAAAAATCCTGCACCACCCCACCCCACCCCAAAACACCACCACCATTCGGGTTGCTTCTGTTGTTCCAAGCTGCTTACTTCATTGGCTTTGAAAAGACTGCTAGCACCACTGTCTCAGCCTTTCCTCATTAAAAAAGGGACAAAATACACCTCTTAAAGCCATAGTATTGTCACAATTGTTATCTCAAATGTCCCCATAGATACATCCAAAAGGCGAAAGCAACTGCAAAGCTCACTACACAACCTAATTCCAAAGTTTAATGTACAAACCATTATGCCAGTGACATACTTTCTGTTGTCATCGAGTAAAATCCTTTTACACTAAGGTGTTTTCAGATATTTCAGAGTTAAGTTTGTATTAGGTTGAGTCATAAATAAAACATAAAAACCATAAACCCATAACCTTACTTTTGACCTGGACCACATGGCTTTCTTCATTTCAAAATAGTTTTGCCACTGATCAGAATTTAAAAGAAAAATTTTCATCATTTCAATCTTGTTAAAATTATTAAGTATTGAAGAATAACTCAAATCCAACTACAGGTCTTGGCCAGGATATCAAAACATCTTTAAATGAGTGGCTAAGCCATGAAGCCCTCTGTGACATGATTCAAAATACTGAATCACCTTTAATTTTACCAGTTTTGAATTCTTTCTCCAGTCTTCTTGTAATTACAGAGGAGTAAACAACTCTAGGCCTATCTAATGGCTGCTTATGCTTTCAATCTCTCTCAAAGTCTAATTTCTGTACTTTGTCTGCAAAGTGAACCAATTCCCAAATTGCAGCTGCTGTACCTTCAACTACAACTTCAATGCTTCGGAGCTCCTGTGAAAGAGACTTCTGCGTACAGCCACTGAAAGGACCTCCGTTGAACACTCTAATTCACGTTAACTAATACCAATTTCTTTCACTCTAAGTACTGTAATTTTTGATTTGTAACTTTGTCCACTTTCTTTTCTTTCTTGGATACGTGTGTGAATATATGCTGTGAATCACCCTGTCATGTTTTGAATGCGCTATTGGTTCTACTTTGTTTTAACTCTAAGGAATTGGTGTGGGTCATTTTTAAATTGAAATTCTCAGACAGGGTTTGGAGAAACACACAACTGCCTCTTTTGCTTTAAAAGAGGACTGCGGAAAAAAGAAAACAAATTAAGACCACCTCTATTATACACCAGGACAGGAGGGCAGAACAAGTCATTCAATTTAACTTTCCTTGTTGTCCAGTCATTAATATATATGGAAACAAAATTAAACAAAAAGAAAATGTTACGTGACCCGATATATAGTAACAAATTCCACAGTCTCAACTAATATATCAGTAATGCCATTCATAATAAATCAAGAATCAATGACATCTTGTACATAAATTTATTTGTTGGCATTGTACATCTCCATCATAAAAGACAGTAATCCTGATCTGTGAAATACTAGTGTCTATACTTGCTTATGTTAAATGAATTGTAACATTCCAATTTTTAAACAATGATTCCTGAAATTATCAACTCTATTGACACAATCTTGCCATGAAGGCTATGAATTTATTTAATGTTTAATGTAAAATTTCTTCCTGAAGTACATTTTATTCATTTTGTAATGTGTCTTTGTTATCATATGTATGGATTCTTAAAGATTAAATATTGTAGGTCCAACTTTATATTTCTTAGGCACGACATAGAAATAGATGTGTATGTTGACCTATTCAACTTGTGAACATACTCAAATTATGATCTTCTTGTATATTGCTAGAAGCCAAAATGTTCATTTGCAAATATGTTATACCACACACTCTCTTGTTATTGCAGTGAGTTATATATAGAAACTGAGAACAAATGGCAGTCAAATGATATTCAAACATTTCTCCCAAGTTTTGTCCACTTCTTAAATGATATAACATTGGGAAGGGTAACACAACTAACATACTAGATTATTATCTGCATTGGCACTAGGCAGTCCATAATGAACAGGTGAGATCACCTTTGAGTATACCTTAACTGTGCATCTAGTTTGAGACTATCCTATCTCCTCTACAAGAGGAGATTTTGAGTACAGATGTAAAAACAAAGAAAATGCCCTCATCTTAACTAGAGTTAAATTATACATGACCAAATGTAAGTTTTCTAGCATCAGTAATCTGATAATTGAAATGAGACAAGCAGAGTTAGAATGAAAACACTTAAAATATTTGGTGAGAAACAACTTAAGGAGGAAGAACTGGACTGTTTATGATTCGTGAAGCTTCTTTCATCTCTCTGAAAAGACCATGGATAATGAGTTGATTTAGATCAGAATGTTTAATTATATTTTCATGATGCTGCATTGAATGTTATTGCTGACCTACATTAATAATTAATGTTTTTAGCTACCCTCAAAAAGGAGGAAGCCAGAAAATGTACAATGTCGTTGATGGTCACCGTGCAATGCTCCATTTCCCATCCGTAGCCAAACTTCATCTCCTGTTTGAAGCTTAAGCACCCCACTGTTTCCTGAAGTATCATGCTTTCCCTTGGATTCGGAACTGAAGGGTGATAGTAACAAAAACAAATACGTTACATTTTTTCTTGAAGAAGAGGCCTCATCATTCATACCATTTGTTAAATTAACAAAACAGTGAAAATAATTATAATCAAACAAGATTTTATAACATTGATTGATTGAAGTATATATATGTGTATATGATGATGGCACTATTGGGAAAACATGTTTGGATGAAATACTAAAACATACCTCAGATGTATGAGATGCTGTTCCAAGTCAAAGATTGCATGTAGAGCCAAGAAGAATTAGAAGTGATGGCAAACCATAGTCACAATCATACGTCATTTATGACTTTGATGCCATGAAAATGTTTAGAGATAAGCTACCAGTTTGTAAGAACAGAGAGATCAAGAGTGAATTCTTTTGAGTATGAGGAAAGGGGACCGCTTATAATGTAAGTAAAAAAGAAACAGTCACTACAGCAATTTTCATGATCTCAAAATGTTTTAAAGCATCTAAGAGCCAATGAAGATATTTTCCAAAGTAGTCATAATTGCAATACAGGAAAAATGGCAGCCAATTTGCACACAGTAAGATTCCACAAATAACAATATGCTAATGAGCAGGTCATCTGTTTTGGCGCCTTTTTTTTCCAAATAACGTTGTGGGGTCTTTTATATCTAGTCGAAGTTTTGACCGGTCATCAATTTAATGTCTCATCTGTTCAATGATACTTTGACAAGTGTGGGCATTGAAAATAATTGGGTCATCAGCATACAATAAAATCCACAAAGTAAGAGGTGTTTTCCATTTTCAAAATGAGATTAGAGACTCAGTAAGAACACATCAGAGGGTAACAGGGAGAACAGTGAATACAAAAGGTTAAAAGATACTCATGGAAAGATACGTTTTAATTGAAAGTAATTGAATTATTTACGTTTCTGGCGAATCAACAGAAGCCTGCATGCCAACAGTACTACTTTTACCGTATTTGAAACTGACATGTTGTGGCAGGAATGGATCTGTAACATGTTTGGGAGACAGATGTTACAAATGCACTCTGTTTAAAATGGGTGGTAAATTCTAGGACCATAGGCAATATCAAAACTGTTATTTAAGTATAATATTTATGTATAAGATTGATTGTGCAAGAGCGTAAATGGATATTCCTAATTCTGATTACAAACATTTCTTAATGTTACGTCCAGATTTGTAAACAATGTAAAAGTTCCAATGTTATACAGTGCAAAAAGACTGACAGGATATCAAAAATGGTTCAAGATGTTACAATCATGTGCATCTGCAGTGCACCATTTTATAGTTTCAATTCATTAAAAAATGAATATTTCATTGGGCGGAATTTTTCAGCGGCCTGAATAATGTGGGCATTGGCAAAAAAAAATGACAGAATCACACGAGAGGTCCAGCAAAACCTATCTCGATATTGGGACTAAGTTGCGGCATCTCTTAACTAAGTTCTGGATGTTGAGGCAAGTTTCTCACTAGGTGGCGATGAATTTACATTAACAGGAATTATTTATGGTTAACAACCTTATTAACTGCAAATCTCACCTCATTAATGAGCAACCTTCGATCCAACGATCTGCTGCATGTAAACTAGTTGCCAAGAATTCTCGACATCGAAAGCAGAGCACCTACCTGGTACGCAGTGAAGAGAGGTCAGTGTAGGTCACCAAGCAAGTGCATCTCAGGGCACGATCCAACGTATCAGCCGCTCTCATACCTCAAACTCGGACATTGATACTTGATCATTGCCAAACCCTCACGGTTTCTCATCGGACCTCTTCGATTTATTTGCAGGACACATAGCTAGTTGAGACCTGCATTTTAGGGCTCATTTCTATCTCATATATATCATTAAGACTGTCATTTCTCTCTACTTGACCATAGGTTAATGCTCCAAGATTTGCATGCACGAGTTACACGTTTTAACAGTAGTGGAAGGAAATGTTGAGATAAATCAACACGAGAGAGTTTAATTTCAAAAAAAAGCAAATTGGATTCTCAGTGTCCTGGCTGCTTGAAGCTTGTCTCAGATTTTGTCTGTGCCTTGGTCCTTACCCGGCAAACATCATTTACTGTTAGCCCGGGAACCGTACTAATTATCAGAGATAATGGGTACTCCAGATGCTGGAGAATCCGAGATAACAAGGTGTGGAGCTGGATGATCACAGCAGGCCAAGCAGCATCATAGGAGCAGGAAAGCTTGACGTTTCGGGCCTAGCAGGCCATCATGATGATGGACCCTTCAACTCCACACCTTGTTAACTGAACTAATTATGACTTGTTCTGAGGAAGGGTCACTGGACCTGAAACGTTAACTTTGTTTTCTCCTCCACAGATGCTGCCAGACCTGCTGAGCTTTTCCAGCAACTTTGTTTTTGTTCCTGATTTACAGCATCCGCAGTTCTTTTGGTTTTTAATTATGACTTGTCACTGGTCACTTTATTTTGGCTTAAATGTTATATTTGCATACCGTCACGTAATCTTATCAAACTTTAGCATTTGATCGAATAGCATTCTTTCAAACTGTGCTTAGACTATAAACCCTCCAAACACACTTGTTAACCAGTGCATATTAATATAAAGAGGCATTGAGACTTTGCCAATTATTACAGATTTCAGTATACAGAAGGATTTTCTGAGCTAAGATGTGAAGTAGATAAAACGCAGTTCTCCGAGTATTAATATTGACATGCCAACTCTTGCCTGCGATTTACGTATTTTATCTGGATTATCCAGCTCTATGTGACCACCACACGCAGATTACTGAGTAGGAACACCGGAGGATAAATGCATTACAAGATATGACTGTGAAAAGGAAATTTTAATGAATCTTTTAAATTCATGAAGAACTGTCATAAGAAAGAAAATCACCAAGATATGTTTGTATTTGAATTTAGCTCTCTACTGAGATGTTTAATTTCCTCTAACTTTTTATCCCCATAAAACAATGTAATGAATGCTGTGATACTTTGCACCCAAATATGCTTAATTCTTGTACATTGTTCTACGCATAATACCCATATGTTAGCAAGAGCTCCACTCTTTGGAGACCGCAGGTTTTAATATTAGAACTAAATTAAATTGTGTGTCATTACAATTTCACAGAAAATCCAACAGACTACTTGGGAACCCTATAACCTAAGATTAAAATGTCAAAATTCAACAAGCTTGTGAGTAATGTTATCGCGAAGATCTGTAGCCTCAGGTCGCGGTTGGAGTTGTTGGTTGGTTCGCCGAGCTGACTGGTTTTTGCGCAAATGTTTCACCATTACCCCTGCTAGTTGACATCTTCCATGCTGTCTTCCATACTATCTAGCTCCCATTGAAGCGCTGTTCTGTTCTATTCTGAATTTATATGGTCTGGTCTGTTATGGTGGGTAGTTCTGTTTCTCGTTTTGCTCCATAATAGGCTAGACAGCACTGAAGATGTCACCTAGAAGGTGGAGGATGGGGAAGGACGTGAAACATTTGCACAAAAACCAGTCAGCTCAGCGAACCAACCAACAGCTCCAGGCTTGTGGCTTTTGGTTCATACCTATACATGCTTATGACGACATTTCCATTGTGCATTAGGTAGACAGATGTTTCTTCTACATCTTCATGCTTCATCATGTTAAAAATAAAGAAATAAACACCTGTAACAAAGTAACACAAAATTTATCATATTGTTGATATCTTTGCATTTTATATTTAATTATATTTATTGGTCATTGTCACAAAGTTATTTTGGTAGTCATTAAGCTAGAGTCCTGGGTCCAAACGTCTTTATAATTGACTATTCTATCATCATAAGGTCAGAAGTGGGAATGTTTGCTGATGAATGCACAATGTTCAGCACCTCTCTCAATTAGACAGAAATAGGTACTGAAACAGTTTATCAATATGCAGAGAGATGTATGCAATGATATTCTCCCCACCTAACCATCCCTGCCTTGAGTATCAACATCCTAGAGTTTGATCAGAAACTAAAATGGACTAGCCACATAAATATTGATTTGGTGGTAGGGAAGGAGGCTAGCTGGAGGGTTGCAATGTGAGGTGGAGGGAAACATGGGGGAGAGAGACTAGAACTTACATGGACAGGTTTGCTCTCATATCTCCAGACAGCCCATAAATTAAGAAAATCCTTTCCCACCTAATATGTGAGGACTAAGAAAGACATTACGTTTGGCTGTAGTTGAGGAAGAATTATGACATATCAAAACTTCCTTTTTTTCTTTATTCAATATCCATTGATGTCCATGGTTCACAGGATTTGTTGGTCCCACCCTTTGTCTTTATTGGAACATGTTGGTACTTTACTTTCCCCATTTCCTTCTTGAACGCATCCCACTGCTCTGCCACAGATTTAGCTAAAATATCAGCTCCCAGGCCCCTCTGGCCAAATCAAATTTGATTTTATTAAAATCTGCCTTCCCCCGGTTTAGAACTTTGATCTCAGGCCCATCCTTGTCCTTTTCCATATCTACCTTGAATCTAGTCAAGTTATGATCGGACATGCTCAAAACGTCCACAGGTCGAACAAAGCCTCATAAAAAGCAAATCAAGCACACTTCTGCAGTTTCTAGATCTGCATTACTTCTAGATATGCCTCTGGGAGATGTTGTGCATCAAAATATACTGTGGATTCATAAAATAGTTATGCAAGTTTACAGTTTTGGAAATTCAGTTAAAAGGCAACAGAGCTATAAGAACAAATAATATAGGACTATAAAATAATCAACAAGCTTGATAATGTGCTTCTAGGTTGAATATTCAGCAGACACAAGAGGTTCAGAGTTTAAATTATGTAAAGCTATGAATAGACTAGGTTCAAGGTAGGTTTTCCTTTTCCGAAGAGTATCTGCAATATTTTGCTGGGCTGTGAGGAGGGTATTGACTCTCCATTTGCCTTGAAGTGAGCGCTGTAGCAGTTTGTGACTGGTGCAGATGTCACTTCAAAGATAAAAAATAAACAGAATTATGTCAACGGAATCTCCTTGACTAGTTTTGATCAATTGATGGTGTTGCTTGGCCAAAATCTTGGAACTCCCTTCCAAATGGCATTGTGCATGAACCTACAGGCCAAACAGACTGCAAAGTTCAAGAAAGCAACATGCTACCACCTTCTCAAGGGCAACTAGGAATGGCCAAGGCTTAGCCAGCATTGCCCACATCCCATGAGTGAAAAAGAACAAAATTAAACATCGAAAATCTTCTCTCCAGTTCCATGCAAATATGAATGTTTCTAATCTTCAGATTGTCTATCTAGCTGTATGATCTGTGCGATTCACTGGTGCTCAATTGTCATTCTTTGCTTCACATTTATATGGATTCTACGACTTGGTCAGGAGCCCTAATATTGTTCAAAGTATTTATTTTTATCTTCCCTTATATTGACAGACAAAACTGTAGATAGGAAAAGACTAACTGTTCTATCCAACTTGCACCACATCATGATGGCTGGAAGATGACACTTCTTAAGTACCACCAAACCCCCTTCAAACCCACTGTCACCCTAGGAATGTCAACAAGCCAGACAAACAAAATACAGGCTCAAAAAGAGAAAATGATTTGGGAAGTCCTCCTTAACACTGTATTTAAGCATTATTGTCGGAGCTGCACTCATTCAGTCAAGTGCAGACTATGCTCTTGACTTGTCTCTTTTAGATGGTGGCCAAGAGTTGGGGAATTGGGAGATGAATTATTCAGTGCAGGATTCCTAGCCTCTGACCTGCTCTTGAACTCATTTATGTGGCTCGTCCAGTTCATTTTCTGGTCAATGGTAGCTCCCAGGATGTTGATAATGGGGGATTCAGTGATGGTAATACCATTGAGTGTCAAAGGAATGATGGTTACATTGAGTCTTGTTGGAATTGGTCAATACCTTATATTAGTGTGGCATGAATGTTAGTTGCTACTTGTCAGCCTGAGACTAGATGTTGTCCAGGTCTTGCTGCATTTGGAAGTGAACTACTTCATTATTTGAGCAGTCATGAATGGTACTGAGTGCTACACAATTATCTGTGACAATCCCCATTTCTGACGACATGATGGAAGGACGGTAAATGATGAATCAGCTGAAAATGGTTGGGCTTAGGACACGACTCTGAGGAAATCCTGCAGAGATGTCCTGGAGCTGAGCTCACTGACCTACAAAAACCGCAACCATCTTTCTTTGTGGTCAGTATGAATCCAACCAGTGGGGAATATTCCCTCCGATTTCCGCTAATTTCAGTTTTGCTAAGGCTCCTTGGTGCCACACAGTTAAATTGATGTCAATGGCAGTCAGTCTCACCTTATGTCTGGGATTCAGTGTTTTTGGACAGCATTGACTGACGGTTATAATAAAGGACACATCCAAACTAAGCAGATTATTTTGAAGCAAACGTTGCTTGATAGTACTGTTTATGACTCCTTCCAACACTTTATTGGGATTTGATAGTAGACTAATGGCCATATAATTGGCCAAGTTAGATTTGTTCTGTTTTTTGTTTGCAGAACCTACCTTAGCAATATGCTACATTGTCAAGTAAATCCCAGAGTTGTAGCTGTACATGAACCAGTTGGCTAGAGCTACTGTAAGTTCTGGGATACAAGTCCTACAGCTGCAATATTGTCATGGCCCACAGCTTTTGCAGTGTCCAGTGATAACAGCCATTTTGTGATGTCATGTGGAGTAAATTGAATAGGCTGAAGACTGGTATCCGTGCTTCTGGATATTTCCAGAAGAGTTTGAGATGGATCATCCACTTGGCACTTCTGGCTGAAGATTGCTGCAAATGTTTCAGGCTTATCTTTTGCACTGATGCACTGGATTCCCTATCATTGAAACTGATTGTAGTTGTGAGGCCTCCTCCTCCAGTGAGTTGTTAAATTGTTAATCAACAATCATGGCTAGAGGTGTCGGGAATACAGAGCTTAGATCTGATCTGTTGTATGTGGATCACTTTACTTTGTAAATGACTTGCTGCATATGCTATTTGGCAGGCCAAGTAGACCAGTGTTGTAGGTTCACGTTGCTTTTGGCATGCCTTCCTGAACTTCTCTTTGCACAACTGTTGCTCTCTGACTTAAGCATAAAGTGCTAGAGAAAGTCAACAGGTCCAGGAGCATATGTGGGTGCAAAACAAGAGTTAACATTTCAAGTCCAAAGACTCTTCATCAGGACTGATCAAGTCATGTTCTGATAAAGGGTCACTGGACCCGAAACATCAAGCTTTCCTGCTCCTGTGATGCTGCTTGGCCTGCTGTGTTCATCCAGCTCCACACCTTGTTATCTCTATACATTAACTCTGTTTATCTCTCCACAGATTCTGCTAGACCTGTGAGTTTTTCCAGCGCTTTCTGTTTTTGTTTCAAATTTCCAGCAGCTTGCAGTTCTTTGGTTTAGTTTTGAACTCCGGCTTGGTGGTAATGGTAGACTGGGGAATATGCTGGGCCATGGATTCTACTACTGCTGACAGCTTACAGTCCTCATTGATGTCTATTGTTGAGTTGCTAGATCTATTCAGAATCACCTCATTTGACATAGCGGTAGTGCCACACAACAGAATGGAGGGTATCTTCAATATAAAGAAGACACTTGATGTTCACAAGGACGGTATTGATCATTTCACCCTATGTATCACCTGGACCTGATGACTTTCTCTAATACATTATGCTTAAGCCAGAAAGCAACAGTTGTGCGAAGAGAAGTTCAGGAAGGCACACCAAAAGCAACGTGAACCTACAACACTGGTCTACTTGGCCTGCAAAATAATGCTGACGTGTGCATTTGCACCAGACAAATTGATAAAGATGACCTCAAGATGCTTTTCTTGCTTGTGAGTTCCCTCACCACTGGCTGCAGGCTTAGTCAAGCAGCTGTGCCCTTGAGGACTTGACCAGCTCAGTCATTAGTTGTTCTGCCATGCCATTCCAGCTGGTGGTCATTGAAAAGTCCCATCAGAGTACCTTCTGCACCCCTGCCATCCTCATTGTTTCCTCTATAGATGAGTACTGATCAATCAGCTGAAGTGGGGAGATATGTGGTAATCAGCCGGAAGTATCCTTGACCATAAATGACTTGACTTCATTGGGCTCTGAATCAATTATTTCTGTCATTTCTACAATCTCTTATTCGTTTCAGGTTCTTTGTCAATTAATTCCCTGATTCTTCCCTTTATCGAAAGTGTATTGCATAAAGTTTGCTTGCCACTTTTCTGAATACACTGAACATTCTGTGTCACTCAAATAATTGCTCACTTAATATTCAGCATCAGTGACTCCTCTCAAATGAATAATTTTGACTGGTTACAACTTGTAATTAAAAGTACGCTCCAGAAGGTTAAAACGTCTCATTACTAAAAGCAAATAGATATCAAGTTAAATGATTTAGATATGAAATGTCATCACATATTCAGTCAGTAATGAAGAAAGCAAATGATGATTTGTTACATTTAAAGGTGATCTGCTAATTATTTAATAAAGCAGTATGGAGCACAAAAGATTCACAGTAACATCTTTCTGTTTGGAAGGAATCAAGGAGGAATATTTGCCTTCTTTCTAATTTATAGTCTGGTAACACCACTGCCAGAATAATCTTTCAAACTTGAAGAGTCTGAGGCTGGGATTTTATTTGCAATGTAGGGTACAGAAGCAAAGTGCCTGTAATAATATTGGTCAATGAGGCATGCTGTCGACATAAATATCAAACAAATTGAAACACTACTTGCAGAGCATTTCCAAAAGAGAATAACTCATCAGAATTTGGTAAAAGATTCTTTCAGTTCTATAAATGTTGTTACCAGCAAAGAAATAAGATCAAGGTGAGGATAGCTGCTAATAATGAAACTGAGGTGGGAATCACTCATGTATAATTACTGGAACATGAATGTTGGAGACCAATTTAGTTGCTGCGGCAAAAGCAAAGCATTATTATTATTTTTAAAATGCAGGGGCATGAAGATAATTAGTATTTGTTAAACGTGTATGCAAAAATAAGATACACTGCACTGACACAGGTGAATGAACTTTCCCTCGCCGTATGTAGTCAATGAGAATCTCATTCACACGCACCTTGCACCAGGATTAGGATTACATTGGGTAAATAGGATAATAGCACGGAGAAATTTTGGCCCAACAAATTTCTGTCTGTGTTTATGCTCCACTCATGGCTCCTTCCATTATTCCTCATTTGAATTGCCCATCCCACCCTTCCCTTTTCCCTCAAATATTTATCTAGTTTCCTTTTAAATGCAAATGTACTTTTTACTACAACTACAGCCTGTGTCAGCAAATCCCACATTCCACCACTCTTCAGATAAAAACCTTTTGACTGAATTATCAACGGGTTTCTTTCTACCTTATATTGCTGATGGAGTCATGTTCTTCCCCACAAATGGCATAATTCTCTCTGCAATATCTCAGAATTCAAATTACTAGGTTAGGTCTCTCCATAACTTTCTATTTTCAAGAAAAAAATTATGCAGCCTGTCAATCCCTTCCTGATATTTTGCATTTATTTCTGGTGTCACCTAGATGGCGTCATTAACATCCTACACAAAAAAAAACAAAGAACTGTGGATGTTGGAAATCAGCAATAAAAAGAGAAATTGCTGGAAAAGGTCAGCAAGTCTGACAGTATCAGTAGAGAAAAAAGCAGAGTTAATGTTTCAAGTCCAGTGACCCTTCTTCAGTTTCAGATGAATTTATATTCACATTTTTTTAGCTTCCATTGTCTGCATGGATCAAGGAGAACCTGAGAGGATTATTGAATACCAACCCCATCAGCACCCAGTTGTAGAAGGCATGAACAAAGATGCACATGTTATAGGTCAACTAGTGAACTAGAGGAAGCATCAACAAAGGGTCTAGCATTTGGCTAGGATGATAAAAATAAATGTGTTGGCATCTCTCGTATGAGTAATGTCTGCAGTAATGACCACAGTGGAGTCTGTACTTGAATGTATGACAAGCCCAGTGGCCTCCATGAAGGTTTCAATTCACAAAATAATGGAATTCTGGAATCATACAGCACAGAAGAGTTCCTTCGGCCCATCAAGACTGTTAACCGCCAAAGCTATGCTAAATCCATATTAATTGTGCAAATCAGGCACACAATAGGAACAACTCTAGACTGGTGTTATAGAAACTTCGGGTTTCCAAAACCAAGATCTGTAAATGCTGGTTTAGATTTCTTGGAGAACATTTACAAACCAAGTGAAAAGGAAAGAAAATGTGAATTGCCCAAAGGGAAACAAAGAAAGTGGCTCATTTCCCAGCATAGAGTCATAAAGTTATAGAGTTGTACACCATGGAGACAGACCCTTCATGCCAACTCGTCCATGCTATCAGATATCCTAAATTAATCCAGTCATGTTTGTCAGCATTTGGCCCATATCCCTCTAAACCCTTCCAGTTCCTGTGCTCCCCTTCATGAACATGGCAACATTTAAAAGACATCTGGATGACCAATCACCTCCATCACAATGGTGGAGACACACTATTTGCATATATTACAGGGAAACTCCTGAGACAGGAAGCAATTAAACATGAGGTTCAATAGTTTTGTCATCGTCGTTGGTTGTCTCTCAGTTTGAGGATTACAGCTGATCTTTCTGACTCCTAATCATATGGCTGAACCGATCAATTCTTGGCTTGCAATGCTTTGGAGGCATAGCGTGGAACGTCACACAAAATAGTGGGATCTGACTGCAGGATTTGCTTCCTTTTTCTTCCTTCTCTGCTGCCTCTCTGCCTCATCAATAAGATGCCGTGAATAAAAGCATGATCGTGCTTCATGGACAAGTTTACTCCTTTTTGAGCATTGGATAGAAAGCTCTTCCCATTAATTAATGTTAAGGTTGTTGTGTTTATAGAGAGTTTCAAAATGTGTTTGAGGCAATTTCTTTTCTCTCTTGTGAAACGCTAGCCCTTTGAAAATTGAGAAAACAAGACCTCATGGGGGCCAAGCTTTACTGAATTGTTACATTTTGTCCAGTCCATCAAAGTTGATTTTTTTTTCAGGTATTTTGCCTGAATGTTAGAGAAGCCGGCTTTAAGAAGGACAAAGGTGCTCCCTTTTACTCCATAAGATGGAGACAGCTGATGGAATTTCTCAAGCATTCTTATATACCATTTATACAAAATCCAGGTCTCACTACAGTGGAAGAATGTGATGATGTCAAGTGCTCTGTACACTTGGACCTTTGTTGACTTGCGTAAATCTCTGGTTTCAAGCTCAGTGCTGTTTTTTGTAGAAGGCTGACCAGGTGTAGTTGATCTAGTACTGGATCTCATCCTGAATGGTGGCCTTTTAAATCCTTTCCAGAGTCTCTTCTTCAATATAGATAGGAGGTAGAATATTTGGTTGACCAAGTGTGCATTGATAGGAATTTTGTTTTAGCAACAGTTAAGGGCAGGTCAACAGGATGGATGGTAGTTATTGTGTAGCAAGCTCCAACATATTATTTTGACCTGTAGCCTAATTCATTCTTGACAGATGGGCTAGTTCAAAATCTATCCTAGAATTTTTAAATTGAGTCAATAACACAAAGCCGCAACAGGGCCGGAGTTTGGTTACCAAGGCAGGTAGCTCAAGTTTGGAAATCTCTGAGCTCTCAACTTACCAGCCCACCTAGTTAAAATATATCCAGACACACTTGAGCAGGGAATACAGTCGGTTCTGCCAATCACAGTAGCAAGCCCTTGGCAGCCACAGAGGCAGGCAGGAGCTGAGATCAGCTAGTTAGAAAGGCCTGCTTGGGGTCTTAGGGCCATCATCCCAGTTAGTTTGGAAGTTATTAGGCCTTAAAGTCCTTGAAGCCACATTCCTTCAACACCTCTACACCAACCAACATTCATAGGTCCTCATATATTCTACACAAATTAAATTTCCTAACACCCTTTATATCCTCCATGCCAATCTTTGCTCCTCTATGGCTCCTCATATCTTTAATGTCAAATCATACCTCCCATGTCACCTCTGCAGCCACTCACCCACTAGTGAAAATGGAAGACTTCATGTGGCAATGAGAAAGGAATTTCTAACACTCAGTTACAGTTCTCACCCTCTGCAAGTGATTGTGAAAATATCCATTAATCCATTTAAAGCGTTAAATCTCCTGAAGTGATTAATCTCTGATTAATCAACAAATAAATATCTGTTCAGTTACTGGATAAAAGAGAGAGATGATCCTTTAATTGTCTTTTTAAGCAGTCAATCATAATGTGAACTCAGAATCCCTCAGCTTGAGATAGTTTTAGTTTTTTCAACCTGAATTAAACATTAACTATTACGTAATGATGGATTGTGTGGAAATGTCAACAAAATGCTCAATTAAGATTGTACAACCTAACTTACACTTATCAGTCAAAGCAGCTTTTACTGACAGTTGCAGTTGTTTTCCTTGTTTTGGTTTAAAATGTACCTCCTGCTATTTGATTACATTGTCATTCTGTAGCAATTCAAATCAGCCTCAGAATCATGAAATTTAACTTTTACAATATCATCCAAAAGCATTTTTTCCAATCACCTTTAATTTGGAATTAATTGACAATAAGAGTTAAAAATTTGTTATTAACTCTTTTTGATATTTAAAATAGAAAGATTGACAAGAAAAATTAAAATGAAGTTTAGAATTGCAATTACATGTGCTTTTACTGCAAAAAACTGCTGACAACCAAGATCACTGCTTAAGGTGAAAACCTGTTAGAAATAATTCACTGAACTGAGAAACCTGCACACTGGGTGCAAGGTTCAGAATCATGCTCAGTGTAAGATGATTCTTCTGAGACTTAATATTTCATCCTTCCTGAATCACTACCATCTCCCTATTCAATTATTCCCAATCTTATGAACATGGCTTGATGCAGTTGGAAGAGTTCTTCCGGCCTTGGGGTTCTGGCAAATTGCTACTATTGAGAAGCAGGAGTATAAGTATTCTTGTAAACACGTACCTGACCAGGAAGTGCTTGTTGAATTCAATAGGGTCAAAAAATTATTGATTTTCCACGTCACGGCAACACCATTCCTCACTCTGAGTGTTAAGATTCACCCAAAATGCTAATAAATATCATTAGCTCTAGCCATTAATCAGTAACTATTAAGTGGTAACTACTAATTAATTGCAGATAGCTTTTTAACTTCACAATCTGTTTTGAAAATAGGAAGGGTTAGTAACAGAAATGATCAGTTCGTCCCCTCAATTCTGCTCAGCCGTTCAATTAGATTATAGCTGATCTGCATCACAACTCTATAGATGTGCCTTTGCTTTATATCCCTTGATATCATTACTTAAAAATCTATCTGAAAATATACTTGAAAGCACAAATTCTCTAAGTAGCTCCAGTCTTTTAAGAAAGGTAGTTCCAGAACTTAGTTATTGTTTCTTTGAAAAAACAGAGAAACTACATTCTGCACTTTTTAGCAAATGAACCAGCTGTATTGTCATCAATTTACCTGTGATAGGTGCAGTAAATCTTCCAGTCATGACGTCAAAATAACTTCCAACATTGGTCTCCACACTGCTGAAGATAATACCACTGTTCTGGTTTGTGAAATGAGTTGCCATAGAAGCCATGAAAGCAACCTATGTCAATTAAAGGGTGAAAACTTTATTTGAACAAATATGCAAATGTCATGAAAGCTGTTGCTACATAACTGCTGATGTGTTTAGTAATCAGTTAGTTTCAGAATGGTGGTAATAGCACTATGAATGTGCTCTTGGGCAGGCAAACATCAATCTGATTAATCCAAATAATAACTCAATGATAAGAAATAAGGTTCATTTTATGCTAGGTCATTGTTATGCTCCTGAATGTATTTTACTGAATATTAACTAACCTTTGTCCATTAGTTTTACACAATACAGTCATTTGTTGTGAACAGAATAAGAGTGATCTTACTTTGAGTTCTGATGGGATGCCTGCCTGTCCTTTTTCTCCTTTAATGCCTTGAATTCCACGTTCTCCTCGGGGTCCCATATCACCTTTAGGGCCTTGCTCTCCCTTCTCACCCTCATGTCCTGGCAGCCCATTATTTCCATTATTTCCATGGTTTCCTATTAGAATGCAGATATTTGTTCTCCAGAAGTCAGTCAGTATTTGATTATCTGCAGACATCTTTACAGAATCGATACTTAAATAAATGTGTCTCAAGGCCAAAGTTCGAATAAATTCAAGGTCCCCAAAAGTTCAGATTGTCATATCAAGCCACGTGAATCAAGAAAGGTCCAGAGGTTTTGTTACATTATTTGAAGTGCAAGGCAGGAATGCCACCATGCACAAAATTTCCTATGTTCATATGCTTTATGTGGAAAAAAAAGCTCTGTATCCAAAGTACACTGAGGCTATTCATAAGAAGAGAGGATATAGGAGAGGAGTAGACCATTTGATCACTGGGCTGTGCTGTGCCATTTAACTAGATAATGGCTAATTTTCTCAGTGTCACTTTCTCACAAAGTTTCTATATCCTTCCATATCTTTAATATTTAGATATCTTTCAATCTTTGCCTCAAACATATTCAATGTTATTTTCTACTCTTACTAATTTTTATAAATGCACTGTAGAAAGCATCCAATTTGGATGCATGACAGCATGGTACACTAACTGCTGTTCCCTCGATCGCAAGAAACTACGGAGTCGTGAACGCAGGCTAGTCCATCATACAAACCATGCTTCCATCCATTGACTCCATCTATACTTCCTGCTGCCTCAGGAAGGCAACCAACATAATCAAAGACCCGTCCCACCCTGATTATACTCTCTTCCTTCCTCTGCCATCAGGCAGAAGATATAAAAGTTTGTATACATGCACAAATAGATTCAAGAACAGCTTCTTCTCTGTTGCTATCAGACTTTTGAACTGACCTCTCAAATGTTAATTCTGATCTTTCTCTCTGCACCCTTTCTGCTGCTGTAACACAGGGCAGCATGGTGGCTCAGTGGTTAGTACCGCTGCCTCATAGCGCCAGGGACCGGATTCGATTCCACCCTCGGGTGACTGGCGACTGTGTGGAGTTTGCATGTTCTTTCCTCTGTCTGCATGGGTTTCCACTGGGTCCTCTGGTTTCCACCCATGGTCCAGAGATGGGCAAATTAGGCAGATTGGCCATGCTAAATTACCTATAGTGTTCAGGGATGTGTAGGCTAAGTGCATTAGCCATGAGGAAATTCAGGGCCTTGGGGAAGGGACTGTGTGGGATGCTCTTCGGAGGGTTGGTGTGGCCTTGTTGGGCTGAATGTCCTGTTCCCACACTGTATGGATTCTAACCATATTGTGCACTCTGTTCTGCTACCCTGATGCACTTTGTAAGGTATAGTCTGCCTGTAAATCACGCAAAGCACCACTTTTCATTGTATCTCAGTACATGTGACAACGATTAATCAAGCTCAACCTCAAACTACGAGCCTATAGAGTAGAAAATTCCAAAGATTCACCACCCTTTCCAGGAAGAATTTCCCTCGCATCTCAGTTTTCATGACCCACTTTGGAAAAAATGTGCTGATACTCAGGTCCCATAACTCCTGGTGTAGTCATAAACATTAAAGATCAATCGAATTACTCAAAGTCCTAATTTTACTGTCTGGTTAACTCAGGTTAACAGAAAACATTGACCAGATTTCTACACTTAACAAGAACCACATTTTATTGCGAGACATCAATTATAACCACAATCAAACATAATATGAATGGACAACTTATAACTTTCCAAATTAAACTCTAACTTCTTCTTAAATACCTCGTTCATATGCAGACAGACAGACTCAGACAAACAAACAAACTGGTATTAATTGTATCAGAGATAATAGGAACTGCAGATGCTGGAGAATCTGAGATAAGAAGGTGTAGAGCTGGATAAACACAGCAGGCCAAGCAGCATCAGAGGAGCAGGAAGGCTGACGTTTCAGGCCTAGATCCTTTTCATTTCTGAAAGAAGAAGATGTGAAGATTCTGAACTTCAGAAACGAAGAAGGGTCTAGGCCCGAAATGTCAGCTTTCCTGCTCTTCTGATG
>JAHRHZ010000249.1:35788808-35810580 GCA_024137785.1 Ginglymostoma cirratum
CTTTTTCTGAAGAAGGGTCTAGGCCCGAAACGTCAGCCTTCCTGCTCCTCTGATGCTGCTTGGCCTGCTGTGTTTATCCAGCTCTACACCTTGTTATCTCTTAAACTGATATTAATGCTGGTGAAAAAAAAACAGTTTGGGTGTACACAGTTCAATAGCACTAGTCCACAGGATTCAGTGAGGCGTCCTTTTACTTCTTACAAGTCTTTATGATTTCCACACTTTTAGCCAAGTCCTTTCAGTTCTTCACTGCATATAGAGGGTGGTTGACACACTGATTGTTCAGCCTCTCAGTCTCTTTTTAGTGACAGTAGCTTATAGCAAATGGAGGGAGAGAAGAGCTAGCTATCTTCAAATTCTTTTATTTCTCTGCAAGGAAAAACAGATGCTGGGCAGAATACTAAAAGGCCCTGATTGATGTGAGCTATCAAGAAATCTATTAGAATCTTTTGAGATGAATCATAGAGTCCCTATAGTCTGGAAACAGGCCCTTTGGCCCAACAAGTCCATACTGACTCTCAGAGCATCCTCCCCAGACCCAGCCCCCTATAACCCACCTAAACTACACTTCCCTAAACACGATGGGCAATTTAGCATGGCCAGTCTACCTAGCCTGCACATCTTTGAACTGTGGGAGGGAACCCATGCAGGGACAGGGAGAATGTGCAAACTCTACACATACAGTTGGCCAAGGGTGGAATTGAACCCAGGTCCCTAGTGCTGTGAGGTAGCAGTGATAACCATTGAGCCACCGTGCTACCTACTTAGTAAAAACATCTTTGTCAATGTTGTTGTGCTGACAGCACTGAGCTGCCTATTATGTGCTTGTTAATGATCTGTTAACTGTAAATCTTGTGTCATTAATATGCCGCTTTCTACCCTAGTACTGACCACAAGCAGACTAGACGTTGACATGTCTCAACATGGAAGGCAGGGAGGATATCTGGCAACTCCAGCTCACTGCTTGCTCATGAAGAACATTCATATTGGACACAGTAAAAACCAGGAGAAGGCATTTCAGCTTGCTCTGCCATTTAATATGATCATGGTTGATCTCATCTTTGCCTCAAATCTTGCCTACTCTTCATAACCATTCAATCCATTACCAACTAAATATCTGTTTATTCTCAATTTACTCAATACTCTGGCATCATAAATCTCGGGGCATGTTCCATGGACACAGGCCACATGCACACTGATATCCACAGACATTGGCTTGTAGCATGTGCCAATCTCAAGATGCCCCGTGACACATCTCTGATCCACTGCACTTTAGTGCTGCATGGAGACAATTATATTGCAGCAGCAAGGACAGTACAAGGACTCACAGCCAAGTTCAAGGACTAGGCCAGCCTGCATCTCTGGGCTGTACACTTCTTTTCTTGCCACTCACTGACTTTGAACCTACCTGGATGCTCACAGCATCCCTGTCTTTCCTCGCTTTCCCTTTTTGAGCCTTGCCCCTCAGCCAGAGATACCAGTCTAACAGCACTGTTATATTGTATTTAGTGCAGATTCAAAACCAGGATGCTTGTCATGGTCATCAGCAGTCCTTAATCATGTCAAGGCGGGATAGCCTTCAGTCACGGGGTCCCAGCACAATAAGTCAAGGGTAACCAATGATACTAGTCTAGGAATGAGACGGAGAGGCAGGTATTACTGAAGATGAAAGAGGGTAATACAGTTGTTACTACTGGTGCAGTTGGGGATGTGTCCAGACTGAGTGATTAGGCAGCTCAAAGGGTATGTGGAGTACTGATGTCAGGGGTTGGGATGTTTGTGAGTGAGTGAAGGAGAATGTCGCATGTTATGAGCCTTTGTCGGGAGGTAGGTACAGCAGCAGAAGACATAGAGAGTGTGTGAGTATCAGAGTAGTGCCACTTACACTGGCAGAGTGGAGAAGGACATCGACCCTCAACCTACATTGCTGTGCATTCTTCCAGAGACCCGAGACAACATTGACACAACCTTGGCCCAGGTTGGTATGCTCTGGCATCATGGCCTCCTCTGCTGGTCCTTAGGGAAAAGGACATCCCTCCTTTACACCACCCCGTTGACCTGAATCTTCAGGTCCCTGCTCACCAAGTGGGCCACCAATTTTGCTTTCTATGCCATGCCTGGGGAAAATGTTAGGAATTGTGCAAGGCAGTTTTTCTTAAGGTGCACAATTGACATTTGAAGCTGGCCAGGGATGCTGGTCCATTTTGGGATGTCTCAACAGTGCTGCAATGTTGTACATTCTCAGTATTTGGGAGAATTGGGGTAAAATCAGATGGAAGGTGCACCATAGGGACAGGAAAGAAAGCTGATGAGACAGGTTTGGTGAAAACATGGTAAGAAAACGCGACCAAAAGGAGAGAAACCATCTATGAAACTCAATAAATTGAAAATTAGCTAAAAAATAAAAGTAAAGTTCAATCCTCTGACTTTTTGTTGTCTGGGGGCTTTCTATCATTTGTATTGTTCGTGCCTGTACTATCCACATGCCCTGGACCTATCAAAGAGTTGTTGTCACGCTGATAACTCTTGGGTCACACAATTGACCTTGATTGAAAAATAGTTAGTCTCTGAGCAACCTTATCCAGAACACGCACGCAGGGTATTGATAAGTCTCAAGCATCTAACTCTTGAACAACAATATAAACACAACTCACAATGAGGGTGAAATATCTCCTTCTACAAAACCTTCCTTGCCCGGTGCCTGCGAATGACCTGGGTGCAGGTTTCCTTTGGACCTCCTTGCTGCAATCCAGGCAGTGCCCACTAATGTGCTGCCATGTCTGCAGGATTAGTCAGCCAATCAGATTGCCCAGCAGCTCCAGAGGGTGGAGATCCTATCATTATGAATTAGAAATCTCACCCTATATTAATAAGACCATAAGACATAGGAGTGGAAGTAAGGCCATTCGGCCCATCGAGTCCACTCCGCCATTTAATCATGGCTGATGGGCATTTCAACTCTATTTACCCGCACTATCCCCGTAGCCCTTGATTCCTTGCGAGATCAAGAATTTATCAATCTCTGCCTTGAAGACATTCAACGTCCCGGCCTCCACTGCGCTCCGTGGCAATGAATTCCACAGGCCCACCACTCTCTGGCGGAAGAAATGTCTCCTCATTTCCATTCTAAATTGACCCCCTCTAATTCTAAGGCTGTGCCCACGGGTCCTAGTATTCCCACCTAACGGAAACAACTTCCCAGCATCCATCCTTTCTAAGCCATGTTGTAAGTTTCTATTAGATCTCCCCTCAACCTTCTAAACCCGAATGAATACAATCCCAGGATCCTCAGCCGTTCATCGTATGTTAGGCCTACCATTCCAGGGATCATCCGTGTGAATCTCCGCTGGACACGCTCCAGTGCCAGTATGTCCTTCCTGAGGTGTGGGGCCCAAAATTGGACACTGTATTCTAAATGGGACCTAACTAGAGCTTTATAAAGTCTCAGAAGCACATCGCTGCTTTTATATTCCAACCCTCTTGAGATAAATGACAACATTCCATTCGCTTTCTTAATCACGGACTCAACCTGAAAGTTAACCTGTAGAAAATCCTATACTAGCACTCCCAGATCCCTTTGTACTTCGGCTTTATGAATTTTCTCACCGTTCAGAAAATAGTCCATGCTTGTATTCTTTTTTCCAAGGTGCAAGACCTCGCATTTGCTCACGTTGAATTTCATCAGCCATTTCCTGGACCACTCTCCTAAACTGTCCAAATCATTCTGCAGCCTCCCCACCTCCTCCGTACTACCTGCCTGTCCACCCAACTTTGTATCATCGGCAAACTTTGCCAGAATGCCCCCAGTCCCTTCATCCAGATCATTAATATATAAAGTGAACAGCTGCGGCCCCAACACTGAACTCTACGGGACACCAATTGTCACCAGTTGCCATTCCGCAAAAGAACCTTTTATCCCAACTCTCTGCCTTCTGTCAGACAGCCAATCCTCAATCCATGCCAGTAACTCACCTCGAACACCATGGGCACTCACCTTACTCAGCAGCCTCCCATGAGGCACCTTATCAAAGGCCTTTTGGAAGTCTAGATAGATAACATCCACTGGGTTTCCCTGGTCTAACCTACTTGTTACCTCTTCAAAGAATTCTAACAGGTTTGTCAGACACGACCTCCCCTTACTAAATCCATGCTGACTTGTTCTAATCCGACCCTGCCCTTCCAAGAATTTAGAAATCTCATCCTTAACGATAGATTCTAGAATTTTACCAACAACCGAGGTTAGGCTAATTGGCCTATAATTTTCCATCTTTTGTCTTGATCCTTTCTTTAACAAGCGGTTACAACAGTGATTTTCCAATCATCTGGGATTTCCCCTGACTCCAGTGACTTTTGAAAGATCACAACCAACGCCTCCGCTATTTCCTTAGCCACCTCCCTCATAACTCTAGGATGTAGCCCAACGGGGCCAGGAGATTTATCAATTTTTAGACCTTTTAGCTTTTCTAGCACTTTCTCTTTTGTAATGCCTACCATACTCAACTCTGCCCCCGACTCTCCTTAATTGTTGGAATATTACTCATGTCTTCCACTGTGAAGACTGACGCAAAATACTTATTAAGTTCTTCAGCTATTTCCTTATCTCCCATCACTAGCCTTCCAGCATCAAGTTGGAACGGCCCAATGTCTACTTTTGCCTCTCGTTTGTTTCTTATGTATTGAAAGAAACTTTTACTATCATTTCTAATATTACTGGCTCGCCTACCTTCATATTTGATCCTCTCCTTCCTTATTTCTCTCTTTGTTGTCCTCTGTTTGTTCTTGTACCCTTCCCAATCTTCTGATTTCCCAGTGCTCTTGGCCACTATATAGGCTGTCTCTTTTTCTTTGATACATTTCTTGACTTCCTTTGTCAGCCATGGCTGTCTAATCCTCCCCCGGATAATCTTTGTTTTCTTTGGGATGAACCTCTGATGTAGCCTGTTCATGGCCCTTTATGACTGTTGAGCAGGTTTGTTGCTTGTCTTTTGACTTGTTGCCGATTTTTATCCCGAGGTGATATAGGGTGGTGGTTTGATGACGAATAGTCTTAGAACATAGAACATAGAACATTACAGCGCAGTACAGGCCCTTCGGCCCTCGATGTTGTGCCGACCTGTGAAACCAATCTGAAGCCCATCTAACCTACACTATTCCATTATCATCCATATGTTTATCCAATGACCATTTAAATGCCCTTAAAGTTGGCGAGTCTACAACTGCTGCAGGCAAGGCATTCCATGCCCTTTCTACTCTCTGAGTAAAGAATCTACCTCTGACATCTGTCCTATATCTATCACCCCTCAATTTAAAGCTATGTCCCCTCATGCTAGCCATCACCATCCGAGGAAAAAGGCTCTCACTGTCCACCCTATCTAATCCTCTGATCACCTTGTATGTCTCTATTAAGTCACCTCTTAACCTTCTTCTCTCTAAAGAAAACAGCCTCAAGTCCCTCAGCCTTTCCTCATAAGACCTTCCCTCCATACCAGGCAACATCCTGGTAAATCTCCTCTGCACCCTTTCCAATGCTTCCACATCCTTCCTATAATGCGGTGACCAGAACTGTACGCAATACTCCAAGTGCGGCCGCACCAGAGTTTTGTACAGCTGCAACATGACCTGTCAAACATATGACCCTGTTGTAGTGTTTCTATGTCTCTGCTGCCTTGCCCATCCGGTTTGTGCATTTGGAAAGTGCTGTTAAGACGCCTTGGCAAGTTTCAGCAATGTACCTTGTAGATCGCCAGTGATGGCACATGTGCATCTTTAAAATGATGGTTGGTTGCAGCCTGATTTGCAATTTGTCCTGAATGATGTCAAGCTTCTTGAGTAAATTTTTTTTGAAGCTGGACTCATCCAGGCAAGTGAACAACATTCCACCACACTCCTGTCTCTATGAGAAAATTAAGCTGCAGCCTTTACATTCACTGAATGAATTGCAGTCCCTCCTGATAAATGCATCCTTAATCTATACAATGAAATAGTTTGCATAGATTCAGGTGAAGAATGGTAATTTTGATGACATACTGGAAGTTTTGCTGATCTTCATGCAATGATAAAAAACATAAAAACATAGAAAATAGGAGCAGGAGTAGGCCTTTTAGCCTTTTTCACCATTCAGTGTGAACATAGCTGATCCTCTACATCAATGTCATAACTCCTGCCCTCTCTCCATACCTCTTGACACTTTTAGTGTCTAAAAGTCTATCTGTATCTTCCTGAAACCTAGACAGTGACTTGCCCTCCACAGTCTTTCTCCATGGATTCCCTACCCTCTGACTGAAGGGATTTCTCCTCAACTTAGTCTTAAATGGCAGTAATTAACTGTAGGAATAAAAAATGGGTTAAAATTGGAAAAGGATAAGGAAATGTTAAAAAAAAATACAATTAATAACTCACCCGGAATACCAGCTTGGCCAGGAGGACCAGGCCATCCACGGGGACCAGGTTCTGATCGGTGACAACAACGATTACATTCGAAATGAGCAGGCCTATCCACAATCTCATGTTGTTCCTCAAAACAAAAAATTAATTCTTAATTCGCAAGTACAATTCAGCAGGAGCTAAATTGAAAAGATTAGAAAGTCACTCAAGGCATTTGATTTTAGGATAACAAATTTTCAAGTTAAAGTATTTTTCATAGTTTCTTGGACAATAAAAAAACATTTGCATCCCACAATTTTTGGTGGAGACAGACAAATGAATAATGTCACAATCATATCATAATTTATTACCGTAAATTACATTGGGCTGGAATGTACTGAAAATATGATAGCATGTGAGTAAACATTTTGGTATTACTATAAAAAAATGGCCTAATATTTGTGATAAGGAAGAGATACTACATGAATTGCTTGTTGTCAGAAGTTTCTGGATGATTTACACTTCCCAGCAAGTTTTCCAAGGACGAAACCAAATTGCTTCCAGAATTTTATGGAGTTGCTGTTCTTACACATTAATTGTGTGAAACACAGCACAGAATGTTAAGTCGAGTAATTAACCATGTAAGTACCCTTTGTAACAATATAGTACTTTGTTAATTACTTACAATCAACCTCTATAGTCCCGAAAACAAACAATTAAAAGTATAGAGTCACGTTCTGACAGATTGAGTATTTCAATTTTTTTTAAAAACTTTCTTCTATTCTTACTTTCTGCCTTTTTTTTTCTCTTTCTCTGAATCCAACCTTGGACTCCTTCTCTTTGGGTAAAATTTAATGTTTTGCTGCACTGATGGTGAGTTAGGAAGCAGGAGGGCATTTAACCACGTCAGAAGGTATGGGCTGCCCACCACCACATTAGCCCTATTAAGTACAGGGCAGAAATACTAGTGAACAGCCTTGCTGCCTGGCTGATTATTCAGGCCTTTAAGTAGGTAATTAATGCCCATTCAAGGACTTCATTCCAACAGTCCTTAGTAACTAACTGGTGGCAGACAAGGGAGTTACTACACAAGGAGGTTGAAAAGCAAACCCTCCCAGCAAGCTTCTGGCAGAGAGTCCTTTATTTCAAGGCACTCATTGCCTGAACAAAGGACCCAGCATCGAGAAGGCAAGTGTCCACTGAGATCTAACCCATACTCTTTCTTCTAAAACTCTTTCCTGCAACAGTGACCTCATGTCTGAAAACCTATTCCACCTCACCTATGACCTGCAGAGGTTATATTACACAGCCATAGTGCTGACCAGCAGCAGAGAGTTCCTCATCACTGACTAGCTGGAAGCTCTCAGGGAGTAATTCTTACACCACAAAGACCTAGATTTCAGGGATGCCCTGTACTGCCCAGTGAAGTGCTTGATGTGCACTTATATCTGTCAGTATTACGAAGCAACAGATAACAAGATGCTCCTGTTGGTTCTCCAGCTGACAGAAGAGACCCATTACTTACGTAATCTTCCTCCCTTTATTGCTTGTGTCATGCCTGATTTGACATTGAATTCACACATTCCGATCACCTTCAATTTTTCTTTTATTTGATATTTAATCCTTTAATCCCACTGGTTAAGGAGATGCACTGATGGTTGTGTTATTCACCTATGTCCCTGACGCCCATTCAGCTCAACATGCCATTATCAACTTGTAATTCCAGCAATTTACAGGGCAAACAAATTTGAACTAACCAGCCCTGTTAGGAGATGCAGTGCTCCATTAAATATTGCCTTTTAACAGTGAAAAGTATAGTATAGGAGGAGGAATAGGCCATTCGTCCCTTCAAAAATACTCTTCCATTCAATGTGATTGTGACTGATCCTCAATCTCAATGCCATATTCCTGTTTTCTCCTCATATCCCTTAATACCTTTTAAATCTAAAGGAATCTATCTCTTTCTTTAATATATTCAATGACTTGTCTTCCCCAGCTTTCTATTGTAGGGAATTTCACAGGTCCAGTAACCATTGAGTGAAGAAAGTTTTCCTCATCACAGTCCGACACGGTCTATCCTGTAACCCGAAACTGTATCCATTGGTTCCAGACTCCTTGCATTTAGTCTGTCTATACATTTGAATCAGATCCCTCTCATTGTTCCAAATCTAGTGAATATAGGGCCAGTCAAACCAATCTCTCCTCATAGGACAGTCTTGCCAACAATAGTATCAGTTTAGTGAATCTCTGCTGCACTCCCTCAAAGGCAAGTGTCTCCTTTCTAAGCTAGGGAGACCAAAACTGCATACAATACATCAGGGGCAGTCTCACCACGGCCCGGTATAATATCAGTAAGACATCTCTAGTCTGAACCTAAATCCTCAAGCAATGAAAGCCAATATATAATTTGCTTCCTAATTGCTTGCAGCACCTGCTGTCTACTCCCATTGACTGGTGTACAAGGGCATCAAATTGTTAACTGCACAAAGTGTTAGGAACGTGGTAACCAGAGTAGTTCATTCAGTCCCTCAGGCCTGTTCCGTCGTTCAGTGAGATTATGGTTGAACTGTGGCCTAACTCCATGAACCTGCCTTTGGCCCATAATCCTACATACCTTTACTTAAAAACTTATCTGCCACTGTTAACATTAACAACTGATCTTGCATCAACTGCTATTGTGAAAGAGAGTTCCAAACTTCTACCACCATTGGTGTGTAGAAATGCTTGTTAACATCTCTCCAGAAAGGTCTGGCCTCAATTTTTACACGATGCCACCTAATTCTAGAATCTCCAACCTGGAGGAATAGTTCAGCCTTATGTGCCCTGTCTTCTCCAATTAATATCTTGAAGACTTCAATCAGATCACCCCTTAACCTTCCCAATTCTAGAGAAAATAGGCTTAATATGTACAATCTCTCCTCATAACTTAATCTGTTAATCCCTGAGGTCCAGGTATCATTCTTGTAAACCTACGTTGGCTAATGTATCCTTACTAAAGTATATTGTTCAGGTCTGCTTGCAATACATCAAGTGGGGTCTAACTAGGGTTTGTATAGTTGCAACATAACTTCTGCATCCTGATACTCTAATCTTCTAGATATAAAGTGTAGCATTCCATTAGCCTTCATGATTATTTTCTGCACCTGTTCATGACTTGTTAAATATCTATGCGCCTGAACCCCAAGTATCTTTGGACATCCACAGTTTTTAATGTTATACTATCTAGCAAGTACTCTGATCTATGTTTTTTCATTCTAAAACGGATAACCTCACATTTGCTTCCATGGAACTCCATCTGCCACGGTCTTGCCCATTTACCATTAGAAAATTCTGTGTGTTAGTTTAGCAAGAAATGAATGGTCAGCAGTTAAAATTGCCTGATTGCAAAATACTTCAGCTTTCCAATAGAATTTGACATGAGGTGGAGTTAATGCTTTGTAAAGATTGGGTTAATTATATTTGATTTTTATATGTTTGCAAATTATCTCCCACTTTTTCTTTTACTTTATTTTCTGAATTCAGGAAACATAGTCTTTGTGTTTCCATCAGGTAAAATGACTGACCATACATATGTCAGTAGCCAAAGTGTACAGAACAAAGCCATCAAATAAACAAAAATGGAATAATTCAACATACATTACAGCGTTTAACATATGTGGAATAAACTCTAGCATACATTTCAATGCATGACTGATAGTTAAAGGAATGTTCAAATACATAATTTAAAAAGATAATATGAAAACAATATTTGAAGCATAAATTCAATACAACCAGAACTTAATTCAACAAAGATGTATTTATTACCATAGTATCATAACAGACATTTGAAAAATCAACTGCAGAATAAAACGTTGCATTTAGGCATTGCAACCACAAAAACAGCAATTGCATCTTCATCTTGTTTACAAGTCACATTTCTGGTAAAACTTTCAACACTGCTGTTATTTACTTAGTAAGAATTTTGTTTTGAAGATACGTTTTTGAATTATGAAAAGCATCAGAAATGAAATCAATTATTTCAGTTACCCTGAGATAGTACTGGTAGTCTTCATAATGGTGCTGTCAGGAGTTGACTGTTCTATCATTTAGTTATATTTTTCTCCGTACACTCCATATTAAAATAGGAAATCTGTTGCCACACTTAGCTACTAAAGTCAATGACACAGAACATTTACATGGAAGTTAGAATAAACTTCAAGACGACAATTATTAAACAGTCTTTGGAAAAATAGGGAAGTTACTCTGCAGTAATAAAGCAAGCACCAATGTAGCTGACAATCAGAGCTGACATTCCTATGACTGACATGTGGAAGTGTCAGTTTTTTATGTTATTTGCTCTATTTTTGACAAGTCTGAAGAACATCAACAGTTACAATTCAATCATTATTTCATTTGAAGGTTCTGGTGTAAAATCATTCTTGGTTTGCTGTCAGATTTGACTGCTTAACTTGTTCATTGAGTAATGTAGCATACAGGAATACATTGGCGTGACTTCACAGTTGCAAGAAAATTCATAAAATATTTTCAACTATATTAAGTTAAATATCTAAGTCGCTTGAATAACAATACTTATGTCACCACTCCATGCATATTCTTGTCAGACAAATTATAACTGTATACTCATAGAGAAAAGTTACTGTAAAAATAATTGTGCAGTGTAGCTTTTAGATTACAGAGTTCCCAAAAGCATTCAAAATCACTATACAGCAACCCTTCTGTGAATACATTGTTTAATTTGATACTTTCAAAATAGGTTATTCTGTTCTGGCCGACTGCCTGCAAACCGTTACAAATTAGACTGAAACTACAGAACCGTAAATGTTATAAAAACATTCTAACATTAAAATGGAAAAATTTCAAAGCTAACATTTCCACTAAAGGTTACAACACTTTAAATTTTAAATTAATTCTCATATGTTTTATTTAATTAATTTTAGTGGAAAAATAATGAGAAACTTCATTTATACATTCTCACTGCCGTATCATCAAAAAAATGTAATAGAAGATATGGATTAAATTGTTTCTTTTTAATGATTCTATTATAATGTCATTGATTATTCAATTTGAAAAACATCCACTTCTGTTTTGATTGTTTAACTTTAGCAGTAACATGACAAATTCATGAGCAATCCCATAATAAACATAACAAAAATATTTCTTCACTTTGAATACAAAAAAAATTGGAATTTTGTCCAAAATTAAACATTAATTGAAAATCAACTAAACTTTGTTATCCTAAAATTCACATTACTCCTCAGGACTATTACCATCTTTGTGTATAAAATCAGTTTGGAGTACCTTAGAAGTTGGCTGTTCTATCACCTTAGTTTCAAATTTGTTTCTTTTCGGCTTTTTTTGTACTTTTCCTGTCTTGTCAGCTGCAGCCTGTCTCGAATTTACCCCACCTATATGGTTTGCAGCTTCAGTCTGTTCGCTCTTTAAATACCTGGAAGGTTCAGGGCTTTCAACTACTTTTGTCAAGTTTGCAATATCTTTCACGCTCACCTCCGAGTATTCTTCCTGACATAGACAAAAAGGGAGGAAGAGGAAGATGAGCAGGGACCAGCATTCACAAATCTTCAGAGCCATAGTCTAAGGGTTGGACACAGCAGCAATGTGCTAGTGTTATCCTTCAGTTAAATGCACTCCCTAAGAAGGTTGCAGCAAGTGTGTAAATTTATAATGCTGTAGACTCCTGGTACAGGAAACTCTGGGACAGCCCAGTGATATAATCTCTCAGCTGTGATCGGTCAAACCTACCAAAAAGAAATGTTTCGTATTACTTAAATGAGGTGTGACATTTTCATTAGTTAACCACAGTCACACACAGAGGTGAATTTTCATGGATTTAATCTAACCATACCAATAGTTCCCTTGCTTCCATCATTTTGGTGTAAGTCATCCATTTAACATTTGGCATATGTCTGTTTTTTATTCAAGTGTGAAAAACTTTATTGAAAGTGAGAATTTGTGACTAATGCAGAACGTTCCTAAATAGAACCATGTGATAATTTCATTATATGGTTATCCCTAACTGGATAAATGCATCGCTTGTTTTTTTAACAGAAGACCTGACATTTGGAGCTTTTGTCAACGCTGCCAGATATAAAATATGTAGCAAGAAATTTATCTCAAAGGGAAAAAAAAGGCTTGTAGCAACTTCCACAATATTTCATTTCATTAATGTTTATATGTAATCTGAATGAAAGTTTTTGCAGTTTGTTGCAGAAAGATATGTATAACCGCTTTTATTTCAGTCAATGTGATTAATGGCACTGCCCTTAGGATGATGTTGTTCAACATTGAGGCTTATGCCAATGGATGACTCATTACAAAAACCAGACATTAGGCTATATATAAAAATACATAGATTTTCAGATTATGATGTGAATTTCCTCTGTGTTTCAATGCTTCTTTGAATATTTTCAGAAATGCCCATGTTCTGTTTGTGGGTAATCTGATGCAAATTATACCTGATAAAGCTATTATGTTTCATTGAAAAATAAAAGAAAATAATATTTCAAAACCTCCTGAAGATGATATTTTGTGTTAGATTTTAAGCAGAGAGCTGGTGGAAATGAATCACTTGGCCATTGTATACACCACCCATTTTTCCCGTTTACTTCAAAAGGAAGAAAAGTAAGGTGGGTATATAAAGAGGAAATGATTTGCTGCTTTAGATTTTTTTTAAGTGATGAAACCTAACATCTACTTCACTATCTCTACATTTTCAGGTATGTTTGAGAAATGCCAGTCAGAAGCAGATTTTTGTGTGAAATTAGGGACTGTGGTAATGTTGTGAAGTTCCTGATTTCAGTGGTGGCTGAGGGAAAGTAATATATAAAGCAAGTTCCCAGACTGCTTGCAGTTCTAAACTAGTAACAGTTGGTGACTGAAAAACATAAGTAGCTCTAACAATAGCTTTATTCATAACATTTTGGATTAAGGGACAAAATTGTCAAAGAATTTCTCCTTTAAAACTTGGAAATGATATCTGATCACTCTTGCCCAAAACCAGACTAAAGAACAATAAGGAAAATTTGAGTCTGGAAGAGCAAAAATCAAGCAAGCATTAAAAAAAAACTAAATTATAGACTACAAAGAAAAGGATGGTCACAATTTTATGCGCATATAAATCAAAAGTCTTCAACTACTGATTAGGCTTTTTAGATTTTTCTGTTAATAGGACCTAAATTACACCAAGGATCATTTGTAATGTCCATAAAATGTCTAAGAAATCTACAACTGTGTTTTAACCGTCTCTAAGAAGTAGAACATAGAACATAGAACAGTACAGCACAGTACAGGGCCTTCGGCCCAAGATGTTGTGCCGAACTTTTACCCTAATCCTAAGGTCTATTTAACCTCCAGCCATACCTTATATTATCATCCATATGCCTATCTAATAGCCGCTTAAATGCCCCTAATGAGGCCAACTCCACTACCCTCTCCGGCAATGCATTCCACGCCCCGACCACTCTCTGAGTAAAGAACCTACCTCTGATGTTTCCCCGATATCTACCTCCAGTCACTTTAAAACTATGTCCCCTCGTAAAAGCTATCTCCACCCTAGGAAAATGTCTCTGGCTGTCTACTCCATCTATACTTCTGATCATTTTGTACACTTCTATCAAGTCACCTCTCATCCTTCGTCGTTCTAAAGATAAAAGCCCTAGCTCTCTCAACTTTTCCTCATAAGACCTTCCCTCCATTCCAGGCAACATCCTGGTAAATCTCCTCTGCACCTTTTCTAACGCTTCCACATCTTTCCTGTAGTGAGGTGACCAGAACTGGACACAATACTCCAGATGTTGCCCAACCAGGTTTTTGTACGGCTGGGGCATAACTTCACGGCTCTTGAACTCAATCCCTCTATTAATGAAAGCTAACACACCATATGCCTTCTTAACAACTCTATCCACCTGGGTGGCAGCTCTCAGGGAACTGTGAACATGAATCCCAAGATCCCTATGTTCCTCCACACTGCCAAGAATCTTTCCATTAACCTTGTATTCTGCTTTCAAGTTCTTCCTTCCATAATGAATCACCTCACATTTTTCAGGGTTAAACTCCATCTGCCACTTCTCAGCCCAGCTCTGCATTCTATCAATGTCTCTTTGTAACCTAAAATATGTAAAGGGATCAATTGTAATTTTGTTGAATAATCATGTGACCTGATGATCCTTGACCTTGAAGCAGTGCCAACAAATGACCAGAAACCGTGGGATTGGCAGGCACAAAGGAAAATAGCAGATGCAATAGAGACAGAGGATCTGGAGGATGAAAAAAATGAAAGATAAAAAATATTCTTTTTGGCAGCATTAAATGCTTCCTTTTTTTGAAGTATATCACTGTCCTTACATGTATGTACGTCCATTACAACCAATTAAGTACTTTATAAGTGTAGTCACTGTCATAATATAAGAAAATAGATCAATAGAAACATGTGACCAAATAAATTAAGCAATTTGAAGAGATTGGATGGATAAATGAAAACATAATGTAAGAAGCAGGCATAAAAAAGGAATTATTGGATATATTTTCATTTTTATTCATTCACTGGATGTGGCCATCTTTGGCTGGGCCAGCATCTATTGTCCATTCCTAGTTGTCCTTGAGAAAGTGGTTGTGAGCTGCCTTCTTGAACCACTTTAGGCCATTTGGCTTGGGTAGGCCCACAAAGTCATTTGGGAGGGAGTTCCAAGATTTCAACCTAGCAACACTGATGGAACAGCAATATGTTTCTAAGTCATGATCATGAGTGGTTTGTAGCGGAACATGCAAGTGGTGGTGTTCCCATGTATCTGCTGTTTTTGTCCTTCCAGATGGTGCTGTCTAAGGATCCTCAGTGAGTTTGTGCAGTGCATCTTGTAGATTGGACACACTGCTGCTAATGTTCATTGATAACAGAGGGAGTGAATGGTTGTGGATGTAGTGCCAATCAAGTAGACTGCATTGTCCTGCATGATGTCAAGTATTTGAGTGTAGTTGGAGATTCACACATCCAGGCAAGTGGAGAGTATTCCATCACTCTCCTGACTTATGCCTTGTCGATGGTGAACAGACATTGGGAATTAGGATGCAAGTTACTTGCTACAGGATTCCTTGTTCTTGATCTGCTATTATATTCACAGTCCAGTTCAGTTTCTGGTTACTGTTAAACCCTATAGTAGGAATGGGGAGGGGAATTTAATGATGGTAATGCAATCGAGTGTCAAGGGGTGATGATTAGATTGTTTCTTGTTGGAGATGGCCATTGCCTGATATTTGTGTGGCGTGAATGTTATTTGCTACTTGTCAGCCCAAGCCTGGATATTGTCCAGGTCTTGCTGCATTTGGACATGGACTACTTCAGTTGGTGAGGAGTCATGAATCATGCTGAACATTGTGCAATCATCAGTAAACATCCCCCCTTCTGACCTTATGATGCAGGGAAGGTCATTGATGAGGTAGCGGAAGATAATTAGGCTGAGGACACAACTTTGACAAACTCTTGCAGCGACAGAGTAGAGTCATAGAGTTGTACAGTATGGAAACAGATTGTCCGGTCTAACACATCAAAGCCGGCCAGATATCCTAAATTAATCTAATCCCATTTGCCAGCATTTGGCTCATATGCCCCTAAACCTTTCCTATTCATGTACCCATCCAGGTGCCTTTTAAATGTTGTAATTGTACCAGCCTCCACCACTTCCTCTGGCAACTCATTCCATACACGCACCACCCTCTGTCCGAAATAGTTGCCCCTCAGGTTGCTTTTAAACCTTTCCCCTCTCACCTTAATGCTATGCCCTCTAGTTTTGGACTCGCCCACCCTGGGAAAAAGACCTTGACTATTCACCCTATCCGTGCCCGTCATGATTTTATAAACCTCGACAAGGTCACCTCTCAGCCTCTGACACTCCAGGGAAAATAGCCCCAGCCTATTCAGCCTCCCACTGCAGCTCAAACCCCCTAATTCTGGAAACATCCTTGCAAATTATTTCTGCATCCTTTCAAGTTTAATAGCATATTTTCTATAGCAGGGATGCCTGCTGTCCTGGAGATGAGGTGACTGAACACCAAAAACCACAACAATCTTCATATGTACCAGGTATGACTCCGACCAGCTGACAGCCTTCCCCCTGACACCTATTGATTCCAGTTTTCCTGGGGCTCCTTGACGCCATACTTGGTTAAATGAGATCTTGATGTTAAGTTCTGTCACTCTCACCTCATCTGTGCTGTTCAGCTCATAATGAGTTGAGTCCTAGAGTGATAAAGTCATAGAATACTTATTGCCCCTGATGTCTGTGCTGGTCATCAATCATCCTTTTATTCTCTTACTATTTTTCAGCACTTGACCCTTCACCTTGTTTGCTGGGGCAATTCAGATGCTAATCTGAATATTTCTTAAATGTCTTGAGCATTCCCACCTCTACCAGCCTTTCAGGCAGCAAGTTCCAGATACTGACAACCCACTTGGTGAAAAGGTTTCTCCATAAATCCCCTCTAAACCTTCTGCTCCTTACCTTAAAACTGTGATCCCCAGTTATTGACCCCTCAACAAATGGTAAAAGTTTCTCTCTATCCACCACCTTTATACTCCTTAGAACATTGTACACCTCAAACACACTCCCCCACCCCTGCTTTCTCAACTTTAAGGAAATCAACCTTAGCCTATCTGATCTCTCTTCGTAGCTGCTGAATCACTTCAGCCAGGCAACATCCTGGTGAATCTCTTCTACACCTCCTCCTGGAAAATCATATCCTTCCTATAGTGTGGTGACCAGAACTGAACACAGTACGCCAGCTATGGTCTAATGAATGATATATTCAGCTCCATCATAAACTATTTGCTCTTGTATTTAATTCCTTCAGCAATGAAGGCAAGTGAGATAGGCTGATTACAGTTGGTTACTCTCAAAACCTGCCAAATGATTTTGATCAAGAAGCACAGAGAAAAATCATGTAAAATGCAAGAATTAGACCACTCTCTGTCCCGACAAAGATTATTTATGCTTCTGCAAAGTTTTCCCTGACTTCTGTGGCATTAGTCTGAAAATTATCCTTTGTTGGATAATAAGGAACATTGTATACTAAATAAAGTTTCAGAATGCTTTTTTTTTTACCTTTTAGAATTACTTCCCACTACGGTTTCCGCAACTTTAAGATAATGGTTCCAGCTTGGGTCTATAACAGAATTGCTGCATTTCAGCATGTCTCCACCTGCTACTCAAGATAAATCAAACTCGGAAATTGTGCCTTTCCTCTCTAATACACCTCTGCTCAACATGGTAAGAGAAAAATATATTCTTAAAAAGGTATAATGATGAGGAGAAATGGGTTTCCGTATGCTTCCCACTTTGATTTCTGTTCTCTTCTTTGAATCTGCAGCTGAGATGAGGATGCAAGACTTGCTCCTGGCAGCTGCCAATACTTGTCCAGTTATCCAGCTGTCAGGAGGTGCCAGAAGTCACTGAATCATTTCTCTCCTCTGTTATTTTCCCTTTCCTCCGGTTTTGATGCAGCACATCCTTGTGTCCCTAAAGCCCCATGGCACTTTCCCCTGTAACACCTGCCTGTTTACTTCTTCCTTCTTCAGTATTCAAGGGGCCAAACATACCTTTCAGGTGAATCAGCACTTTACCTGCACTTCATTCAATCTAGTCTACTTAATTCGTTGCTCACAATGTGGTCTCCCCTACATTGGAGGTAACAAAGTGTGGACTGAGTGACTGCTTCGCAGAACACCTATGTTCTGTCCACAAAAAAGATGCTGAATTTCCTGTTGCCTGCCACTTCAGCACACCACCTTATTCCCTGGCCAACATTGCTGGCTCAAGCTTGTTGCAGAGCTCAAGCGCAAGAACAGCACATCATTTTCCACTTGGGAACCCCACAGCCTTCGTATTCAATATCAAGTTCAAGACTTTTAGGCCTTGAGGCACCTTTTCCCATGTCCTTACCCCAACTCCACACACCAGGCCTTGTTATCACAGGGTCTACTATGTCACACAACCCATTGTTTGCCCCATTAGTAGCTATCCATTTTCCTAGGTTGACCATGATCCACTTTTTGGAATACTGCGTACAGTTCTGGTCACCACATTACCAAAAGGATGTGGATGCTTTGGAGAGGGTGCAGAGGAGGTTCACCAGGATGTTGCCTGGTATGGAGGGCACTAGCTATGAAGAGAGGTTGAGTAGATTAGGATTATTTACATTAGAAAGACGCAGGTTGAGGGGGGACCTGATTGAGGTCTACAAAATCATGAGAGGTATAGACAGGGTGGATAGCAAGAAGCTTTATCCCAGAGTGGGGGATTCAATTACTAGGGGTCACGATTTCAAGGTGAGAGTGGAAAAGTTTAAGGGAGATATGCGTGGAAAGTTCTTTACGCAGAGGGTAGTGGGTGCCTGGAAAGCATTGCCAGCGGAGGAGGTAGGGATGGGCACAATAGCATCATTTAAGATGTATCTAGACAGATACATGAATGGGCAGGGAGCAGAGGGATACAGATCCTTGGAAAATAGGTGACAGGTTTAGATAAAGGATCTGGATCAGCGCAGGCTTGGAGGGCCGAAGGGCCTGGTCCTGTGCTGTAATTTTCTTTGTTCTTTATTCACCCCTTTGTCTGTGCAAATGTTTTTCTCTCTCTTTGGGGCCTATCTCCACCTATTATTTACTCCTTATCCTCTCCCCAATCCTGCCACCATCAGTTCCAAGGAAGGGTCACTCAACCCAAAACATTAACTCTGATTTCTCTTCACACATGCTGCCCGACCTGCTGAGCTTTTCCAGCAATTTCAATTTCTGATTTCCAGCATTTGTAGTTCTTTTGGTGTTTTATTTGAAATGCAATCCACACTAGTGCACCTAAGATGTAGTCAAAAATTTCTCCTCATTTCTGAAAGAAAGATGTCCTTACACTGGTCATCAATTTTTATCAATGGTGCTTCTGTATCAATGGTGCTGAGGTGGAACTGGTTGAGAGCTTCAAGTTCCTAGGAGTAAATATCACCAACAATCTATCCTGGTCCATCCACTTTGACATTATCGTCAAGAAGGCACACCAACACCTCTACTTCCACAGAAGTCTAAGGAAATTTAGCACGCCCATAATAAATCTTACCAATTTTTATAGATGCACCATAAAAACCATCCTATCCGGATGTATCACAGTTTGGTATTGCAACTGCTCTGCCCAACACTGCAAGAAATTACAGAGAGTTATGAACGCAGCCCAGTCCATCACGCAAACCAGCCTTCCTTCCATTGACTCCATCTATACTTCCTGCTGCTTCAGGAAAGCAGCCAACGTAATCAACGACCCTCCCGCCCTGGCTATACTCTCTTCCACCCTCTTCCATTGGGCAGAAGATATGAAAATTTGAAAACATGTACCAACATGTTTAAGAACAGCTTCTTCCCTGCTTATGAACGGATCTCTCATATATTACAGTTGATCCTTCTCTGCGCCTTCTCTGTATCTGTAACACTATACTCTGTATTCTGTTCTATTGCCTTGATGTACCTATGCAAGGTATGACTTGTCTGGTTAGCATGCAAAACAATACTTTTCACTGTATCTCAGGACATGTGACAAGAATAAAACAAATTAAATCAAATTAAATCAAATCAAATCAATACTTTCACTTTGACCAGAATTTATAATGTAACAGCCAATAGGCAAACATGTTCATACAATGTTTATTATCCTCATTGTCATTGATATTGGCCATCCCTTGATTTCACAATGACAGCTACCCAGGGCCACTAATTTCTACCATGTGTCTTCACACGACTGAGCAGACGGATTTGCAAACCATACATCCTTGGGCATGTAGGGTAGAACGCCCCATGAGGTAGTATAATCTGAAATGGAAAATTTGCTTCCTGTACTTTCCTACTTCACCTCTGTTCTGCCTCATCATTATGATGTTACAACACAAAGCATGATGCAGCTTGATCGGGAGGTTGTTGCCATTCTGAATGATTGATAGCAATCTTCTCCCAAATATTAATACTAATGCTGCCATGCTTCAAGAAGAGCTTCAGAGTCGGCAGCAACTGTGAAGCAAAATCAAGATTTAACTGAGTAACTGATAATTGAGGAAGGGTCACTGGACCCGAAACATTAACTCTGATTTTTTTCCATAGATGCTACAAGGCCTGCTGAGCTTTTCCAGCAATTTCTGTTTTTGTTACTGATTTACAGCATCTACAGTTCTTTCAGTTTTTGTTTAGCTTCAGAGTGTATTTTGTTTTGTATGTCTCACAACTAGTATGTAATATACCTCTCAAAGATATGTTCTTGATATCATTACCATATCATAACATGTGACCTGATGATTGATAGGTCTGAGTCTCCATCCTACTAGGCCACATATAACATGATATGCTGATATAAATGTGAAACATTTTGTAATGAAATTGCTCCATATCAGCCTGGACATATTAATACCTGTGATTGTAACATATATTTAAATGACAGGAGCTGCAAAATAAATCTATTAAATCTTTCAAATTTTCATAGCTCCTGTCTAGCTCTTTTGTTACCTGAACTAACATAGTCGAGTTGGATTGAGTGAATCCCTAGAGAAGTAAAAGCGCAGTAGGAGTATAGTAAAGGGGACATGAGATAGCTTTGCAAATAGGGTTCTGGAGAATCCAAACAGATTCTATAAACACATTATGGTTAAAAGAGCAACTCAGGAGAGAATAGGTCTCTTAAAGATCAATACAGCAATCTACACGTGGAACTACAGGAGATGAATGAGTTATAAAACGAATATCTTGCATCAGTATTTACTGTGGAGAAAGACATGGAAGATGAGGAACTTGGGGAAATAAATAGTGATGCCTTGAAAAGTGTCCATACTGTAGAGGAGGAGGTGCTGAAGGTCTTAAAAAACATAAAGGTAGACAAATTCCTGGCACCTGAGAAGGTGTATCCCAGAATTTTGTGGTAAGCAAGGAACGTCATTGCTGGGATATTTGTATCACCAACAGCCATGAGTGAGGTGACGGAAAACTGGAGGGTGGCTAATGTAGTGCTATTATTTAAGAAACTTGGTAAGGAAAAGTCAGGGAACTATAAACTGGCGAGCCTGACGTCAGTGGTGGATAATTTGTTGGCAGGTATTCTAATGCCAGGATTTACATGCATTTGGAAAGGCAAGGACTGATTAGGGATATTCTGCATGATGTCATGCGTGGGAAGTCATTTCTCACTAACTTGATTGAGTTTTTTGAACAGATGACAAAGAAGATTGATGAAGGCAGACTGGTAGGCATTGTCCAGATGGACTTCGGCAAGACGTTCAACAAGGTTCTGCAAGGCAGGCTGGTTAGCAAGATTAGATCATGTGGAATCCAGGGAGGAGCTAGACAACAAGCATGGGGCTGGATGAACACAGCAGGTCA
>JAHRHZ010000249.1:35810980-35865489 GCA_024137785.1 Ginglymostoma cirratum
TTGTTCCACATAACCTACAAAGAGGCAGGCATAGCTTGGACCCATGCGGGTACCCATGGCCACACCCTTTGTAGGAAGTGGGAGGAATTGAAAGAAAAGTTGTTGAGGGTGAGGCCGAGTTCGGCTAGGCGGATGAGGGTGTCGGTGGAGGGGGATTGGTCCGTTCTGCGGGACAGGAAGAAGCGGAGGGCCTTTAGGCAACTGGATACTAAATTAGCTTGAAGGTAGGAGACAGAGGGTAATGACAGACGATTGTTTTTCAGGCTGGACACCTGTGAACTACGGCGTGCTGCAAGAATCAGGCTGGGTCCACTGCTTTTCATCGTTTATATAAATGATTTGGATGTGAACATAGGAGGTATGGTTAGTGAGTTTGCAGATGACACCAAAATTGTTGCTGTAGTGGACAGTGTAAAAGGTTACTTCAGAGTACAACAGGACCTCGACCAGATGGGCCAATTAGCCAAGGAGTGGCAGGTGGAGTTTAAATGTAATAAATGTAAGGTGTTGCATTTTGGTAAGACAAACCAAGGCAGGACTTATACACTTGCTAGTAGGTCCCTGGGGATTGTTGCTGAACAAAGACACCTGAGGTGCAGGTGCTTTGTTCCTTGAAAGTGGAGTCGCTGTTTGACAGGGAGGTGAAGAAGGCGTTTGGCATGCTTGCCTTTGTTTGTCACTTCATTAAGTATAGGAGTTGGAACGTCATGTTGTGTCTGTACAGGATACTTGTGAGGCCACTTTGAGAGTAATGCAGTCAATCCTGCTCTCCCTGCGGTAGGAAAGATGTTGTTAAACTTGAAAGGATGCAGAAACGATTTACAAGGATGTTGCCAAGATTGGAGCATTTGAGCAATAGAGAGAAGGTTAACTTGGTCAGGGCTTTTTTCCCTGGAGTATTGGAGGCTGAGGGGTGACCTTATAGAGGTTCATGAAATCATGAGGGGCATGGATAGGGTGAATAGTCAAGGTCTTTTTCCCAGGGTAGGGGAGTCCAAAACTTGAGGGCACAGGTTTAAGGTGAGATAGGAAAGATTTAAAAGGGATCAGAGGGGCAATGTTTTCCTGCAGAAGGTGGTGCCTGTATGGAATGAACTGCCAGAGGAGGTATTGGAGACAGGTACAATTACGACATTTAAAAGGCAACTGGATAAGTATATGAATAGGAAGGCTTTAGAGGGATATGGGCCAAATGCTGGCAAATAGGACTATATCTGGTTGGTGCAGACCAGAGTGTCTGTTACTGCGCTGTATAACTTTATGACCCAATGGCTCTATAAATATCATCTTATCAGGCATGATGATCTTGTTGGAGGTATGGACCCCATTTCTGGCAGATCATGAAGGTAGAAAAGTTAAGATTTAAACCTGGTGTCCATTTGTAAGAAATGACTCCCTGATTCCAGATATCAAATCCATTTTGAGATGTTTTCTTTACCCTCTTATGAAACACTGGCCATTGAGAAAACAAGATTTGATAGGAGACTGCTTTTCTGCCATCCAGGCACAAATTCCATTGAAATTGATTTTGATGGAATCTTATCTGAATTCTTGTGGGGTTTACTTATAGAAGGGCACTAGAGATTCCTCAATAGTTTAGCCATATAATCTAGTTGTGCAATGAAGGCATGTCCACTGATGTTCCCTCTAAGCGGTATGCTTCACACCTGTGCAGCTACGCAGAAGTTCTGTCTTGCTGGTCAGCACATGGACACTTTGACTTTGAGTTCCAGAAGCTGCTGTTACAGATCTCTGAGGTCTGTGCAGCAGCAGGAAACAATATCCAGTAATGTGGCATTGTTCTAACAACACAGACAGAAGATTTGAATAAAAATCATACCAATTCTTTTTATTGTTCCTTACAAAGTAAAGGATTTTGAATTAGATGGTCATCAATCCTTTAGGAGCCCTGCTTAATTTCGAGTCCTATTTAAAGTCCAATGTATGCCCTGAGCATTGTTACTTTCTAGGTAAAATTCCCAAAGCAGGCCAAAAACACTATCACAACTATGTGAAGGATGTGACCTGGATTTTCGATTGAGCCAAAATGGAATGAATGCCCTTTGGATTTGGGTTCTACCCTGACCCTATATCCCGAAGGCCATGGAGCAATGCAATCAATGATCAGCCTCCTTCTTTCCTGAATTGGTAACATTTGCCTGTGTCCAGATATGAAGATTATTATCTCAATGAAGTCGTGAAAGGTCACACAACTTGAATCCCCATGCCAGAAAAATGATTGGAAGAAGAAAATAATTTGGGAAACAAAATCATTAGCAAAGTTTACTGGCAAGAGAAGTCTTTGAGAGGACTGCAGACATGTTTGCATTTCTAAATAAAGAAAACTCAAAGGGGAGCAGGTTGAAGAAGCATATGGGTGCAGGGTATCATTGACATTTTTGCACTGTTGGACATTTAGTTTAATTTGAGAAAGGACAATTTTCTGGACCATTATCTGGGTTCAGCTGATGGTTGTGGTTGTGGCCCTCTTCACCAGTCTGCAGGATAGTAACAACCCTTCTCTCAACAACCTCACCTACCAGCACATTGAGTCCTTGTCTGCAAATTAGGGTGTGAGCTTTCCCTTCTGGGCTATTTTCATTGTGAGAACTGTCCATCAGTACTGTGTGAAGTGCAGTTTATGGCTCACAGCATGTGCAGCTGGATTTAAGTATGGCAACAGCTGTGTGAACAATGCAAGACCCTGGCAACAGCAAGAACTTCCTGTGCTGCCTTGCCTCAGTGCAAGGTGGTCTCCCCTGACTGAGGTGAGTAATTCAGGAGTGTGAGTAAAGTTATAGTGAGCCACAATTGAACAGCTGCCATGAAACTTTCATAATAACATTTAGCCTAAAAATATGAAATTAAAGCCCAAATATTTAGACTAGTGGCCTGAATTTCGCAAAAAAAAGTGTGACCTGCTGTCTATCATAAGGACAGAAGCAGGGATGTTTGCCGATGATTGCACAATGTTCAGCACCATTTGTGACTCCTCAGATACTGAGGCAGTTCATGCTCAAACCCAACAAGATCTGGACAATATCCAGGCTTGGGCTGAGAAGTGGCAAGTAACATTTATACCACACAAATGCCAGACTATAACCATCCCCAATAAGAGACAATCCAGCCACTGGCCCTTGACATTAGATGGTATAACCATCACTGCATCAGGGGATTACCATAGACCAGGAATTCAACAAGACTCACTACAGAAACACAGTTCCTACAAGAGCAGATCAGAGGCTAGGAATAATGTGGTGAGTGACTCACCTCACTCTCCAAAATAGTTCATTATTTACAAATAAGTACAAATAAGTAATTTACAAATAAGTCAGGAGCGTGATTGAATACTCCCTGCTTGCCTGGATGGGTGCAACACCAACAGCACTGAAGAATCTTGTCACCATCTAGTTCAAAGCAGCCCACTTGATTCTCCTTTATTCATTAACAAGATGAGGGCGTTGCTGGCTAGGCAACATTGATTGCCCATCCCTAATTGCCCAGAGGACAGTTCAGAGTCAACCACATTGCTGTGGGTCTGGAGTCACATATAGACCAGACCAGGTAAGGATGGCAGTTTCATTCCTTAAAGGACATTAGTGAACCAGATGGATTTTTCCAACAATTGACAATGGGTTCATGGTCATCATTAGATTCTTAATTCCAGATATTTTATTGAATTGAAATTCCACCACTTGCCATGACAGAACTCAAACCCGGGTCCCGAAAACATTAGCTGAGTCTCTGGATTAACAGTCCAGTGATAATACCACTAGGCCAACGACTTTCCGGTGATTGACACCACATCTACAGTCATCCATGCCCTCCACCACCACTGAATCTCAATATCAGCAGTGTGTACTATCTACAAGATTCACTGCAGAAATTCACCAAAAATCCTTAGACAGCACCTTCCAAAACCATGACCACTTCCAACTAGAATGACGAGGGCAGCAGATACTTGGGAACATCGCTCACCTGTAAATTCCCCTCCAAGTCACTCACCATGCTACTTTGGAACTGTCGTTGGGTCAAAAATCAAGGAACTCCCTGCCTAAGGCATTATGGGTCAACCTACAGCACATGGACTGCAGTGGTTCAAATAGATAGCTCGCCACCAACTTCTCAAGGGCAACAATGGCTGGCACACATAGATATCACAAAAAAAATGAAAAAAGCTAACTATTATTAAAGAGTAAATTGCATTATTACTTCCAGTTAATAGGCATGCATAGTTATATAGGGAAATCAGGAAATTGCTCTCCGAGGTAGCCTGTTCCTTCAAAAGCTTCGCTAGACATTTCGTATTGAACAGCATGAGGTTTATCTGACTCACCAGAGAAGGTTAGGATCTTTTTAACAACATGATAAACTCAAGTACTAAAACTCAAGCTCACTAGCACTGAAAATGACTGTTTAACAAATTTGGAGTGACCTTCCTTCAAGGTTAATCATTATTGGAAAATTTAGAAAAAGTAAATTTTAAATATTTTTATTATGTTTACTTCTGTCTCTTTTGTCTCTCTTCCTAATTCTATCTTTCTTTCCTTCTCTTTATTTCACTTTTATTGTATGATTTAGTATTGAATTGCAAAAGTCTGTGAAGAAATTTGCTTCCTCTTCTACCCTAAAGTATTCAGTGAATCAGTGCAGCATTTTTTGTGCATACTCTGCAACTTTTAAGTGAAAAATACTGATATTATTATTATAAAGAAACTTTATTTGATTGTTTGAAGTAAACGTATATCCATCTTTTTAACTGATTTGCACCAACTGAATAACATTATTCAAATAACTAAAAGCCATTTACTCCAATTTGTTGGGGGTTTACAGATGTTTCTTGCAAAGTGCAGATGACATTGTGGAAGGTTTGTGGAAATTCTACGTTTATTTTTCCATAGAAGCGAATGATGATGATTATGGAATTTGATGTGAGGCCAGCAAATATGGAACATAGGCTACACTGACTGTTCTCTTAAATTGGCCTGCGGAAATAATTCCAGGCAGCAATTCTGACAGGAGTGAGCCCACAGCTACTCCAACACAGTACATTCTTGGAAACACAGCAGGGTTTGTCATTGGTTGAAATGTTCTGTCTCTCACACAGTTCAAATTTGACTTGTGAAGTCATCAGCTAGCTTTAATTTTACTATCATTAAAAAAAATTTCTTGTTAAAGGTTAACGATACAACAGTGGAACTTACCAGACCTATTCATAAAACCATTAATATTGTTTGACAGGGGACTCGAGTCACATATAATAGAAGTTCTCAAACATTTTCATCTGCCCACCAATTAGGCAGGGTAAGATACTTTGTAGGCCACCTAGTGACCCTACTTCATTCGCATTCACCTCCTGTTGCAAACACAGCATTGAGAGTTAATGGGTAGAATAACCATAGAAGAGTCATGTCAGACTCCAAATGTTAACTGTTTCTCTCTTCACCGATGCTGCCAGACTTGCTGAGATTCTCCAGAACTTCTAATCTTATTTTATTATTTAGCATCTGCAATATTTTATACTCTAAGACGACATCTGGTTTCAATCAGAAGAGCTTCGGTCTCATGTTGGTCCTATGTTCAACTAGTTTCTCTTTGTTTGCAGCACTGCAAGTGATGAAAATCCAGCTTTGGCCCATTTAGTCCAGTTGTTGGGAATGGCGGCTGGTGCTTCAGACCTCTGTCAGCAATTCCAGGACACTCAGACTGATGTGGAATTAAACATCTGCCAAATGTTTATCTTTGAATACCTAATTCAAAATCTCATCTGATGCAAAGTCCACAAGGTTGTTCACCACTTTTAATGAAAGCTGACTATTGATCACTTCAATGACGTCAGAAACCCAAAACCAAAACATAATGTAAAGAGTTTAACGGGGTCGTCAGAAAACGCTGCTGATTCAACCATGTTAAGCAATGGTAAGACCGTATGAGAAATGAGCTGGTCTCATGCATCCAACATGCTCAAGTATATGCAAATGTAAATTGTAAATATTTTAGCTTTTTTGTTACTAAATGTAATGCATTTGGATGTTTTTAATATGTACCTTTTTAATATGCAATCTATAATAAATTATTAATCCATTTCATAAACAACAGAATTAACATTTTCACATTAAAGTAATTAGTATGACAGGAGAACATTTTATTTACACAGGAACATATGAATAGGAAGCAGAAGTAAGCCATTCAACCCTTTGGGGCAACTCTGCATTTATGGCTGATATAATTGTGGCCTCAACTCCACTTTCCTGCCTGCACCTGATTCTGCTTGATCATAGAATCCCTACAATGTGGAAACACGCCCTTTGGCCCAACAAGTCCACACTGACCCATCCCCCTATAACCCACCTAATCCCCATACCCCTGAGCATGGCCAATCCAACTACCCTGCATGTCTTTGGACAGTGGGAGGAAGCTGGAGCACCCAAAGAAAACCCACACAGACATGGGGAGAATGTGCAAACTCCACACAGACAGTCGCCAGAGGATGGAATTGAACCCAGGTGCTGTGAGGCAGGAGTGCTAACCACTGAGCCACTGTGCCACCCACAAGGGAGCTTGACTAACCCTAACCCTAACCCTAACCCTATCGCAGCTTGACTCCCTTGTTAGGTGTGATGACTTTCTTGTTCGTCAAAATTCTAATATATGTTATAAAATCACCCTGATAATCTATTCCTGAGAATTTAATACATATCTGACATCTTTATTTATCAAACAAAATCAATAATAACATAAACGCTGCTTATAGATCTATATTAGAACATAGAACATAGAACAGTACAGCACAGTACAGGCCCTTCGGCCCATGATGTTGTGCCGAACTTTTACTCTTATCCTAAGGTCTGGTTAACCTCCACCCCTACCTTATACTATCATCCATATGCCTATCTAATACCCGCTTAAATGTCCCTAATGAGGCCGACTCCACTACCCGCTCCGGCAATGCATTCCACGCCCCTACCACTCTCTGAGTAAAGAACCTACCACTGACGTCTTCCCTATATCTACCTCCACTCACTTTAAAACTATGCCCCCTCGTAATAGCAATATTGTAATATTCTTGATGTTCATATTAAAATGATTGTTACCATATAGACAGAGGAGTCACTGTGGTTGTGTGATGTCTCTCAAGTGGTGGGGATGAGGTTTCCGGTCTGTTCTCTTGTATGGCCTTGACCCTGGTGTTATGTGTCAGTAACTTACATTTTGGAAGAGCCTGTGCATTACCTAGAGGACATTCACTGACCACTGGTGACCTGTGGGGTACACTTGAAGAACAAATGACACATGGGTCAGAGTGAGTAACAAGACCAGGTTTCCTTAACTATAGAGCATCAGCGAATCCAACTTGTTTAAATGACAATCTGATATCTTTATAGCCACTTGCCTCCTACCATAGGCTTTCCACTAAATCCCTATGGTGCCAAGTGGAGCCTAGTTCACATCACACTTGGGTGGAAAGAATATTAACAACTAAATGATTCATGGAACAGTCCAAAACAGTTCAGGCTGGATAAAGTTTGCTTCTCAAGGTAAGCTGCAAGTTCAATTTTAAAATCTTAGAAACCAATATTGAAACATTAAACTAAATTTTGCAAATAAAGAGGAAAAAAGAAACCATTACAGAATTATTCGCACATTTCAAAAGTGCATCAAGAATTTTGATTAAAAGGGGAAGAGGGAGTGCAGCAGAAAAATATGTTTCGCTCTCATAACCTGATGCAGCAGCTGTAATTTGGGCATTAATGTAACAGTGTTATTTATAACAACATTACACAGATGCTGATCCATTAGTAATAAGAGTAAGTCATGCAAGACATTCCAAAAAGACAGATCCCCATGTTTCACAAAAAACAACAGTTGCTGAAATCATTAAGTTTTCGACAACTGGAGCCTCAAGTACGGTGAAAGGAAACAATGGAACTTCTCAGTTACAGAGTCATAGATTGATAGCGTTGTACATCACAGAAACAGACCCTTCGGTCCAACTTGTCCATGCCATCCAGATATCTTAAATTAATCTTGTCCCATTTGTCAGCATTTGGCCCATATCCTTCTAAACCCTTCCTGAAATATACCCATCCAGATGCCTTTTAAATGTTGTCATTGTACCAGCCTCCAATACTTCCTCTGGCAGCTCATTTCATACACACACCACCTTCCAGGTGAAAAAGGTGCCCCTTAAGTCCCTATTAAACCTCTCTCCTCTCACCTTAAGCCTATGCCGTCTAGTTTTGGACTCCCCTACCCTGGGAAAAAGACCTTGTCTATTTACCCTATCTATGCCCGTCATGATTTTATAAACCTCTATTAGGTCACCCCTCAGCCTCCAATACTCCGGAGAAAATAGCCCCAGCCTATTTAGCATCTCCCTATTGCTCAAACCCTCCAACCCTGGCAACATCCTTGTAAACCTTTTCTGCACCCTTTCAAGTTTAATGACATGGTTCCTGTAGCAAGGAGACCAGAACTGAATGCAGTATCCCAAAAGTAGCCTGACCAGTACAGCTGTAACATGACCTCCTAACTCCTAAACACAATGCACTCACCAATAAAGGCAAGTGTACCAAATGCCTTCTTCACTACCATGTCTACTTTTAATCTTCACATAATAACAGTATCGAAACAGAACTCATAAATCCAGAGGCAGCTCCCGTTGTGTCATCTTTACATTTTAAAGTCACTATTGCCCCAGACGACCGCAAGGCTGCTCTCTCATTATAGAGGTAGAACTGGCGGCGGTTTAACATGAGGGTCACCATACCTCAAGTGAGAGATGAGGTCAAGAAGGTGGGACCTATCAGGATGATCTCAGTCAGGGCAGTAATTGAGCTCATACTATTGTCATCACTCTGCATTACAAACCAGTCATTCTGATAGCCAATCAGCAGTTTATATAATTACAGTTGTTTTTGAAATGGTCCTTCCCATCCCCATGATCAAATAATTTAATCAACGTCAGCTACTTCTACGATGTTCCTGGAAGACCTCACCACAGCTTATCTCTATGATACATAAAGGCAGTCCAGGCATTAACATAGAACTTGCTAATGAAATCATAATGCTACATTTTGTTCTTTATCTAATTTTACATTACAGTGAGTTCTACTATAGCAGGATTGATGCGTTCCTGTGAACCAAGCATTACAGAAAATCACGCTGTAGAAATAACAGGGCCAATCGGAAAAGGGGGTTTAGGAGTAGACCAACAAAAAAAAATCACTCAAAATGACTCAATAATCACTCAAAAACGTAACACAAAGGATAGAACAGTTTGAACACACATTTAATTCACATATAACAATGAAACAACAGTAAAATTTTCACCCTATCTTGAAAAAAATATCAAGATGATTTGATGGGGGAGGAGGATCTAAGGTAGCTCTGTTGTTAATGCAAGGGCTGAGGATTGTCATCATCATTAGCATCATCATCATCATCACCGACAGGTGCAGTTGTGGTTGCAGGGTTAGGGCGAAAAATAGTTAAACCAAAAGTAGATGACTGTTATTCATTGTCTTCTGACTGTTTCTTGGGGGTTGGCTTAAAAAAGACATCCAGTTTTTGCTGCTTTGCCCTTTTCATTTATTCATGAAGAAGCTGTTCAAAGGGTGCCAAAGAAGATATTACACAAACTGCTAACCTGCTATGTTCTGCATTGTAATCGTTGTCCTCTAATTGTTGCAACTGCTTCTCAATTTCTGTCAGGATAGAAGAAAAAGCAGAAGTGGAAGGAATCGTGCTGCATCCTGGACTTCATCTTCTTCATCGCCAGCTTCTACTCCGGCTTATCACCCTCAGTGACTGCAAACAGCCTCTTAAATGTACGCCTTAAATAATAAGCTTCAAGCAGCTATTGCACCTTAGTCCATGGGTAGAAGGATAGAGGTTGTGTTTGGGCGTAGAAATAGCACTTTGATGTTTTCAGAAAGCTCACAAATTGTGGGAAGATAGCTTGGCACATTATCCAGGATGAGGAGTATCTTGAAATCCACATTTTTTTCCTGCAATGCTTTTGAAAATCATCTTTGAAACAATAAGGTCAGAAAAACATTGCCCAATCATACAACCTCTTTTGCATGACCTAAAATAGATGCCTGGAGTAGACATAAGGTAACCTTTCAAGACTTGCAGGTTGGCAGAGTGGTACACCACCACAGGCTAAAGTTTTGAGTCTCCACTGGCACTGGCACCTAGCAGCACAGACATACAATTCTTTGCCAACTTTAAAGACTGGAGCATGTGCTTCATTCATAGAAATGTAGGCTCTTGATGAAATTCACTTCTAGTATAAACCTACCTCATCCAAAATGAAAATTTGATCTAAGTTGTAGCCTCCTTCGTCATTTTTTTTTTACTGTGGGAGAGAATGCTGTCACATACTCCTTGTCTATGCTGGCAGCTTCACCACATAACTTTACATTATGAAAAGCACAGGGCGTTTTTGGTGCATGCTCAGGACATAGCCCGCGAACTGGTCACGCGATATTAATGTTGGAATCGCATTTAGCCAGCACAAAGTTCATGTTTTACAAATACCTTTCCCCTGTTCGTCAATCGTGTTATAGCCAATTTGTGTTGCTGGAACATGCATTACAGGAGAACCCCCTGTATTTAAACTATTTCTGTTTGATTCTCTTTCATTTATAATACTATTCAAAGTGACTTGGGTGTCCTCAAGCACAAATCACAGGAGGTTAGCATGTATGTACAACAAGCAAATACAAAAGCAAATATTACATTAGTCTGTATTACAAAAAGATTTAAAAAGCATTAAAAAAAAGCTTAATGCAATTTTATAGGGCTTTGGACAGACCTCACCTGGAGTATTGTGTACGGACGTGATCTCCATAGATAGTCTTGCCTTAGAAGCAGTGCAACAGATTCACTATACTGATTCTACGATGCTGCTTGACCTGCTGTGTTCATCCAGCCCCATGCTTGTTATCTCGGATTCTCCAGCATCTGCAGTACCTTTTATCTCCTTTACCACTATACTGATTCCTGGGATGAGAGTGTTATGCTATTTGAAGGAAGTGTGTAGAGTAGGGATAACTATACTCGAATTTGGAAGGATAATATGGGATCTAATTGAGAGATATAACATTTCTAAAGGGGATTGATAGGTTAGATTCTGGGATGATATTTCCGCGGGCTCAAGATTCTGGAACTAGATGTGACAGCTTTAGGAGAAGGAATTCGCATTTAGAGATGAGTTGAATTATAATCATTAAAAGCGTAAATCTTTAGAATTTTCAACATCGGCAGGCTGCTGATGTTCGAGGGTTGAGTTAAGGTGAAGTTGCAATTATTTTACCTGACCATAGGGCTGTTGTCTCATTAGTGTGGTATAACCTGAGATTTACTGCACCTCTGTTGAGGGGAAAGGTTGAGAATGAGGATCCTGGTGTGGGAATTAACCCCACACTGCTGGAATTTCTTTGCATTGCAAAATAACCATCCAGCGAACTGAGCTAGTACAGTTAGGATAGATATCAAGCAAATTAAGTGATATCAGGATTCTAGAGGAAGGTTGGGTCGAGGTAGAAGGTCTGCTATGATCATATGGCATGCCAAAGCAAGAATGCGTAGTGTAGTGGTTAGCACCGCTGCCTCACAGTGCTGCGTTCAATTCCAGCCTTGGGTGACTGTCAGTGTGGTGTTTACACATTCTCTTTGTGTCTGCGTGGGTTTCATCCCACCATCCAAATATGTGCAGTTTAGGTAGTTAGACCACAGTAGATGGGCAGTTATGTGGGGTGGGTGTAGGGTGGGAAGCTCTTCAGAGTGAGAGACTTGATGGACCGAATGGCCTCCTTCCACAATTTGAACTTGTGTTTTGCACTCTCTACTGTCAGATTTGAATCTATCATTACTACTTGTTCATATATCTGTGTTGAAATCTGATTTATCTCAATTGAAGATTCATCAATGATCTCAGTTGGGATATCCTTCTCATTGATTACATGAGTATTAGTGTTTTTTTTGCAATCTGAATACTTGGCCATATTTATAGCAGCAAAAAATATTACTACTAATCCAGCATAGTGGAAGTTTTCCAAGTTGTTTTCAATATGAAATAATTTTCTAGTATGAAAATAGTTAACGTTGAAGAATCTGTCTTCTGTTTGGGTTTTCATAAGGAGCCCTATGACTTTTTTTTTACCTGTTATCTTTGATTGGTTGTTATATGACAGGCTGTGTACTAATTGAATGGTGTTTGACTTGTTATTTCATGACTGGCTGATTTCAACCAATTGTTCTATGACTGGCTATTCCTTGATCAATTTTTAGTTTACTTTATCTAATGTTACTCTTTCTTCCATTTGAACAAGATTCAGGTCAAAATATGCTCAAGAGTCAGAATTTCTGGTTGTGAAAAACATAAGTTGTCTACTATCTGATAAATTTTCTGAAAGAGAGTTGTTTGAAGCAAACCTTGAATCTTAAGTTCTCTACCACCTGGACCATGCAATTAATTGCTGCAGGTTGTAAAAAGTGTTTCTCCAATTGCCTATACAATTACATTATCTGATGATACTGTCATAATTGCCTTTGCGTCAAGCTTAGAATTAATGTGATGTCCATTGGCATAAATATCCCCTTGAAAAAAAGCTAAATCTAGATCGCCTATTTTGCGGAGAAATAGTTTTGGCTTTTTTTTTACAATTATAACCTGTTCTATTTCATTAACCACTTTTTTAAGAGTAACTATTTAATGTTTATTATTGCTTTGTTGCTGTGTCCAACTTCATCACATTTTCCAAAATTCACCTTTCCTTTCACAGAAAAATATTCTTTTTTAGATAGATGAAAGCAGTCGGATGAATGATTTGCCAATCAAAGTTATTCATGTTGAAACTGGAAAAGTTCTTCAGGGAGCTGATGCTCCAAAAGCTGTCCAACTGGATACCTGGTTGGAAATGAAGCCTGGGTACGTACATTTTATTTGCATTTTCTGTAATTGTTATAAAGGGCAGTTCTGTGAATTGAGAGGGGCAGAAACTCTTGTCATGTTATTCTGACACAAAATATGGACATGAAACAGCTGCTTATATTTGCATCTGCCTTAGAACTTGAGATTTCATCATTCTGATACGATGTGACTCCTTCTCCCTGCTGTTGAGACATGCTGAGAGTCTGGTCACCAGCAGTAGGCTAAAGGGTTGGGCAGAGAACAAAGACAGAAAACATAGCCGGCTAGATTTATTTTTAAGTGTTTCTTTTTCCTCAGGTAATCACTGAGGATATCACTTTGGAACCTTTCCTGTGCCCATCATCAATCAGGGCTAAAATTGTAACAGAGATAAAAGGTACTGCAGATGCTGGAGAATCCGAGATAACAAGCATGGGGCTGGATGTACACAGCAGGCCAAGCAGCATCATAGGAGCAGGAAAACTTGACGTTTCGGGCCTAGACCCTTCAATCAGGGCTCTCTCCATCTTGAAAATCCCTACCAACACATTCTTTTTTCCTCTTTTCTTAGAAACAGTATCAACTATTCTAGTCCTTTCTCACCTAACAATGTACCCCTCATGCTTCTTTGTATCAATTGTCCTAGCCCTTTCTCACCCAACAGGGTATGCCTCAAGCTCCCCCATCTACAACTAGTTTTGCTGTGATGCCCCACCTAATGTCTACCTTTCACTTCTATAGACATACCAAAAATTGGTGCAAGGTTTGATTTATTATTGTTACTAACGGAAAAACAGTGAAAAGCATTGTTTTGTGTGCTATACAGGCAAATTATATCTTACGTAAGTACATCAGGGTAATAGAACAGAAGGCAGAATATAGTGTTACAGCTACAGAGAAGGTGCACAGAAAGATCAACTTTCATTTGAAAGGTCTGTTCATGAGTCTGATAACAGCAGGGAAGAAGCTGTCCATCCAATCAGGCGTTAGAGACTGCTCTGGCATTCATTGTCACATGTCGTCATGGGATAAGTTTCTATCATAGCATTAGATAAAATTAGTGCTAAATTAGTAGGGAATGAGTTTAAAATCAGTTTATGTTGATTTTTGAATGACTTAACCTTAAATTTGTAATTAAGGTTGTTCTGAGACAATTCTGTGACTAGTGGTGTGCCACAGGAGTCAATGCTGGGACCTTTGTCATTTGTTATTTACGTAAATGATCTGGATGTGAATGTACAAGGCATGGTTAGTAAGTTTGCGGATGATACAAAATTAGGAGGTATTGTCAATAGCGAGGAAAATTATCAAAAATTGTAGAGTGATCTTGATCAGGTGGGGAAGTGAGTTGAGGATTGGCAAATGCAATTCAATATAGGTAAGTGTGAGGTGTTGCACTTTGGAAAGTCAAACCAAGGTAGGACTTATGCAGTAAATGGTAAGGTCCTGAGGAGTGTTGTGGAACAGAGGAACGTAAGAGTACAAATACATAGTTTGTTGAAAGTGGTGTCACAGATTGACAGGGTGGTGAAGAAGACACTTAGCATGCTGGCCTTCATCGGTCGAGACATTGAGTATAGGAGTTGAGAAGTTAAGTTACAATTGTATAAATTGTTGGTGAGGCTACACTTGGAGGATTGTGTACAGTTTTGATCATCCTGTTATAGGAAAGACATAGTTAAACAGGAAAGTGTGCAAAGAAGATTTACAAGAATGTTGCCAGCACTAGTAGGCCTGAGTTGTAGGGAGAGGTTGGTCAGGATAGGACTTTATTCCATGGAATGTAGGAGACTGAGGGGTGACCTTATTGAGCTGTATAAAATCATGAAGGACATAGATAGGATGAATGCATATGGTCTTTTTCCCAGGGATGGGGAATTGATACCTGGAGGGCATTGGTTTAAGGTGAGAGGGGAAAGATTTAAGAAGGACCTGAGAAGCACCTTCTTCACAAAGTGAATGGACTGCCAGAGAAAGTGATTGAGGCAGGTACAATGGTAACATTAAAAAAAAATTTGGACAGGTACATTGATGGGAAGGGTTGAGAGAGATATGGACAAAATGTAGGCAATTGGAACTAGCTGAGTGGGCACCGTGGTCAGCATGGACCAGTTTGGGTCAAAGGGCCTGTTTCAACGCTGTATTACTCCTGACTCTATTAGTGAGATATGTAGATAAAAAAATGCAGCAGAAGAAGTTCATTTGCTGATAACTGCACATGCCCCCAAGGTTTCTTCAGGAACCAGGAATTGGAAGGGAGGGAGGAACTCAGGAAAGTTACTGAAAAAACTGATTTCTAAAGAAGGGTCCCAACTCGAAATGTCAGTTTTCCTGCTCCTATGATGCTGCTTGGCCTGCTGTGTTACTCCTGCTCCACACTGTGTTATTATGCAAAATATTTTCTGTCAGAGGATTGTGAGAGTCTTTTGAACTCTCTCCCTGAAAAGGTAGTGGAAGCAGAGCCTGTGAATATTTTTAGGGCAGAGGTAAATAGATTCTTGCTAAGCAATGTGTTGATGGTTATCAGGGATAGGCAGGAATGTAGGTTTGAGGTTACAACTGGATCAGCCATGATCTTATTGAATGCAGAGCAGGCTTATGGGCCTGAATGGTCTACTCCTGCTCCTGATTTGTACATGCATATGTATGTTTATGTGTTCCTACCTTCATAGCGCTGACGATGATAATTGGTATCTGGCATCTGTCCTACTAATTACATTGGTTTCTTATGTCTTTAGGAGTTTTATATGTTAAGAATGGAATAGATTTTAGTCATCTCCTGCAATAAGGTAAATTGAATTGTGCTCCTTGCTGACTTTTGTGTCACGCACCATCTGAATGGCTCTTTTTGCAGTCAAATCTTCTTTTTGCTGTAATAAATCTCAGGCTCATCAGCAATTACAACAAAAAAATCTGTACATCATGAATTCTGATTTTAAACAACCATAGTCATATTTTTCTAACAACCTGTAGAGATCACTGATGAAATTATCTGTCAATTCCCTGAGTGATGAATTCTTACGTTAAATCTTGCTCTTTTAGGCGTTTTTTTTGAGGTTGAAGTAAAAGATTTCAGAACTTTCTTGGACACCTTGAGGAGCGAAAACATCATCTGCCGTCTTCCAAATTGGACATAGAAGTGTATTTACTTTTCACCTTCTGATTTAGAGTCTTTTATTTTATTCATTTACAGGATGAGGGTGTCACTGGTAGGTGAGGATGTTGCTAGCTAGATCAGCATTTATTGCCCATCCTGAATTGCCCAAAGGGCAGTTAAGCATCAACCACATTGCTGTGAGTTTGGTGTCACATGTCAGCCAGACCAAGTAAGAATGGCAATTTCCCTCCCTAAAGGGCAATAGTGAACTAGATGGATTTTTTCCAAACTATCAACAATGGATCATGGTCATCATCAGACAGTTAATTGTGGATTTTATTTGTAGTTGAATTCAAATTCCATCATTTGTCATGGTGGGAATTGAACCTCTGTCCCCAGAATATTACCTGGATCTCTGGATTAAGTCCAGTGATTAATACCAGTAGGCCATTGCCTCCAAATTTGGAAACATAGAAACATAGAAGAAAGGAGTAGGAGGAGGCCATTTGGCCCTCCAAGCCTGCTCGACCATTCTTCACGATCATGGCTGATCATCTACTCAAAAGCCTAATCCTGCTTTTTCCCCATAACCTTTGATCCCATTCACCCCAAGGGCTATATATAGTTACCTCTTGAATACATTCAATATTTTGGCATCAACTACTTCCTGTGGTAACAAATTCCACAAGCTCACCACTCCTTGGAGAAGAAATGTCTCTTCATCTCTGTCTTAAATTGTCTACCCCGAATCCTCATACTGTGACCGCTAGTTCTGGACACACCCATCATCAGGATCACTCCCTGCATCTGCCCTGTCCAGTCCTGTTTGAATTTTTATAAGTCCCCAAAATCCCCCCTCGTTCACCTGAACAATGTATTCTCCAACATATTCAACATTGTGTTATATTTGGCCCATCTCTGAAATTAAATCTTCCTCGAGATATTGTTTCTTTTGCCTAATGAGTTTAATTATTTTCCTTACTTCAAAGTTCTTAATTGTGCAGTGGAGCAATGCTGATACTGTGTCCTGCTGCATTGGAGCGTTTTCCTGTGCTTTTGCAGTCAGTGAAGGATCCTGGCTTCCACGAGTAAAATGAATGTGTTTCATCTTTATCACAGCTTCTCTGGATGATGCCTGTTAATCACAGCCTCAATAAATTCTTCCTACTTTGTTGATGATTTAACTGAATCAATCCTGCTGCCTATAGTTCTAATGGACCCAGCTTAAGGAACTCTGAACACTGTCCTGCTACTGTGATGCTGTTGCCGAGTTGAAAATGATTTTTACCATCAACTGTAGATTCTGTCTTGTTGAAAATTATCTTAAGGATCTGTTCCTCTTAATTTTCATTCATGGGATGTAGCATCATTGGATGGGGTGGATTTGCCCTGGTCATTGTGCACAGGCTATACTTGGGCAATTTTCCACATTATTGGGTGTACGACTTTGCTACAAAATAGGAACAGGAATAAACCATTCGGTCCGCCAAGTCTGCTCTGCTAGTCAATAAGATCATTGCGGATCCAACAAACTTCACTTTCACTTTCTGGACTTTCCCCGTAACCCTTGATATCCCTACTGATCAAGAATCCATCTACCTCAGTCTTAAATATATGCAAGACCTCTACCCCACAGCTCTCCGTGGCAAGGAGTTCCAATCGTTCACAACCCGCTGAGAGAAGAAATTCCTCCTCATCTCAGCTCCGAGGAAGGGTCATCTTACCCGAAGCATTAACTCTGATTTTTATTCTTCACAGATGCTGCCAGACCTGCTGGGCTTTGTCAGTAAACTTCTGTTTTTGTTACTCAGTCTAAAATTGGCACTGCTTAATTCTGAGACTATGCTTCCTGGTCTCAGATTCTTCCATGAGAGGAAACATCCTCTCAACATTTATCCTGTCATGCCCCTTAAAGAATTCCCCATGCCTCAATGGGATCTACTCTCATTCTTCTAAACTGACATGAGTAGAATCTCAACTTGTTTAGTCTTTGCTCAGAACACAATCGTCCCATACCAGGGATCATCCTAGTCAAACTTGTACTGGAACAATTATAGTTATTTGCAGTTATTTCTGGAGCGCAAGTCTTCAGCACTATTGTCAGAGTTTTGACAGGGCCCATAGCCTTTTCAGTATATTGTGCCTTCAGCAGCTTCTTGATGTCACGTGCAGTGAATGCATGAGGCTGAATCCTGTGTCTGTGACTCAGGGACCTCAGGAGGGATTCTGAGGTGGATCACCCACTAAGCACTTCTGACTGAAGATGGATGCAAATACTTGAGCCTTAAGGGCTGTAATGCCATTGACAACTTCAATATCTCCCCTCCCTTCAACACCCCTACCCCCACCGCTGTAAAATTTCAGACAGATAACAGATGAGGACGTGCTAGGAAATGAGAAATCCAACTGACCCCCAGCAGTGAGTTTGCTAGCGGAGAACTTGTCAAAAAAAGGTAAAACATTTCAAGTGAAGTGTATGCAACATTAATTTCTTATCAGTAAATGAGACTGGGGTTTTAAACTCAGATTTTATTTTCTGCTTTGAATAATTTAGTATTACAACTATTTTAATGTGTAATGACTCACCAGTTCTTTGCTGGTGCTCTGGAATCAATATAATCTGTTCACTTGTAAGTTGGTAATTGACTTCAACAAGGAGAAGTGGTCTAAAACGGTGCACAGTGATTGAAACAGAGGGATCTGAAAGAGGGAACATCTCTGTCTCATAAATCAGGATTGTTTTTTGTTTTGGTGGCCTCTAAGCAGGTGCTGCCAATGTTATTGTGCTTCAGTCACCACATTAACACAAGAAAAGTTAAAATTTTGAGATTGGTTTTACCATTCCAACACAAACTTTGGTACCTTTTCTTTTAATATGTCAATAAGTGTTGTTTCGAAGTGAGGCTGAGGAAGGGTCATCAGACCTGAAATGTGACCTGATTTTTTTCTTCAAAGATGCTGCCAGGCCTGCTGACCTTTTCCAGCAACTTCTGGTTTTGTTCCTGAGTTACAGCGTCCGCAGTTCTTTCGGTTTTTGTTAGAGGCTGAAAACTACTATTCAAACTGTCACTTATTTTTGCTTCCTCAAAAAAGCACAAAGTCAGAAGTCATGTGACACCATGTTATAGTTTAACAGGTTTATTTGAAATCACAAGCTTTCAGAGTGCTGTTCCTTCATCAAGTGAAGTGAAGGGAAGTACACTGGCGCAGAATTTATAGGCAGAGAGATCAAAGGGCGTACAAATGGTGTGAGTGGGATGTCGAATAATAAGTCTCTGCAGGTGATCAAAAGTGTCAGGCAGTGTGAGTAAAGTGTCAACAGCTGAATAACAAGCACAGGGTGACCTATAATCCAATTAATTGAGACAGAGAGATAATTACAAAAACATAAAAATAAGGTGATGTTGGAGACAAACCGAATGATTGGAATAACATGATAGGTATAAGAGGCACTTGCCGAGAGTCTAACCAGAGTAACAAATAATCCTAAACTTTACAAACTATTTAAGGTAGAGAGATCATAAGATGTTATCAAGGTGATGGTGTCAAAACAGAACAGTAAGGAAGATTTTACAAATACGGAACAGTATAGTGGGATTACATGGAGTTTAAAAAAAGCTTACATTCATATAGTACCTTTCATATCCTTAGGATATCCAAACATGTAATTTTAATACAGGAACCACAACAACCTGTATGTGCATAGCAAAAACAACATCAACACCCATAAATAACATTATCAATAAATGATATGACAAATATAAAATCAAATAAATAAATTACTGATGTTGACTAAGGGATTCTGTCAATACACAAGATGGTGAAGAAGGCATGGGGGACGCTTGCCTTCATTAGCTGGGGCATGCAATATAGGAGCAAGGAAATCTTGCTACAATTTTATAAAACATTCCAGTCTTGGTCACCATACTTTTGGAAGGACGTGATTGCCCTGGAGAGAGTGCAAAGGAGATTCACCAGGATGTTGCCTAGGATGAAAAGTCTCAGTTACATGAAGAGACTGGATAGGCTGGGTTTGTTTTCCCTGCAACAGAGGAGGCTGAGGGAGAATCTGATTGAGGTGTACAAAAATTGTGAGAGGCATTGACAGAGTAGATCTTGAGAATCTCTTCCCTGCGGCAGATGTGTCTAAGACCAGAGGGCATTATCATAGAATCCTTACAATGTAGAAGCAGGCCTGTCAGACGATCAAGTCTACACTGACCCTCTGAAGAGCACCCCACTCATACCCTATCCCCATAACACTGTATTTCTCTAATTCACTAATCCACTTAGCCTGCACATCCCTGTACACTATGGGAAATATAGCTTGGCCAAACCATCTAACCTGCACATCTTTGGACTGTGGAAGGAAACCAGAGCACCAGAGGAAACTCATACAGACAAAGGTAGAATGTGCAAACTCCACGAGCACAGTCACTCGAGAGTGGTATGGAACCTGGTGCACAGCGTTGTTAGGCAGTAGTGCTAACCACTAAGCCACCATGCCACCCCTTAGCTTAAGGTGAGGAGTAAGTGGTTTAAAGAAGGTTTGAGATTTTTTTGTTCACCCAGTAATATGCAGGCTGAGGGAATGTTGGAAACAGATACTCTCACAATACTTAAGAAGCATCTGGATGTTCACTTAAAATACAAGGGAATAGGAAGTTATGGGTCAAATGCAAGTAACCATGACTAGTGTGGGTTGGTGTTTGTTGGTTAGCATAGACATGGTGGGCCGAAGGGTATGTTTTCTATGCTGTATAATTCAATATTCTATGATTTGGAGGTGCGAGTGCAGCTGATGTATAGAATAAGAAGAGTAGGCCATCATTATTGATACCCTTTTCATAGTCTGTTCATCTTGCTTTTGCCTATTTCCTTCACACAGAGATGACAGTGCCAGAACAAGTAAAACAGTGAAGGGGGCAATCAGAATTTTATTGGGCCCTAATTCCTCTTGGTACTGATGAAAGACCCGAAACACTTCTTGGGATTTTACTCCACCTCGGGAGATGTCCTGGGAGGTTGGATGGATGATAAAATGCTGGCAAAAGGCATCAGGAGAGAAGCCTGACATCCTTCTATTATCACAAGATATTTCAAGAGATAGAAGTGGTAGGATTTAATCCACCCGCAACTGGAGCTGGACAGTTGATTAACCATATTAACCAACCTATTGACAGCTGTATTACATTTGACATTTGACATAAAAATTACATGGTACCAATGTTGGATTGGCCAGCACCACTAGAGGAGTCCACCAGCTACAGAGCTGCAGTGTGACAACACTTGGAATATTGTGTTCAGTCTGGTTTCTTTATCTGAGGAAGAATGTTCAGGATATGGAGTGAGTACAATAAAGCTTTACCAAAATGATTCCTGGGATGGCAGGACTGTCATATGAAGAGCAGTTGGATCAATCAGGACTATATAAACTAAAGTTTTACGAGAATGAGGAGAGATCTCTATAAAATTTTAAGACAGGGTAAATGCAGGAAGGATGTTCCCAATGGCTGGCTAATGCAGAAGTAGGATTTAAAGTCTAAGGATAAAAGGTAGGCCATTGAGGACTGAGATGAGCAGAAATTTCTTTACTCAGACACTGGTGCAGCTATAGAACTGTCTGTCACAGAGAGCGGTTGAGGAGAAAATATTGAATGCTTTCAAGAAGGAGGTAGACATAGTTCTTGGGGCTAAATAGATCAATGAGAATGGGATGACAGCAGGAACAGAAAACTGAGTTGGATGATTAGCCATGATCATGTTTTATGGCAGAGCAGGCTTGAAGGGCTGAACTCTTTTCTAATTTCTATGTTCTATCATGGTGGCCTCAAGGTGGTTCCTCCTTCTAGATGGCTTAATGCCTAAGGAGGACCCCCTCTACCTGGCTGCAATGGCCCATTCCATTGGCTCTGACATGACTGCTTGAGTGCCCATTCCTCCAATCTCAACTGATCCAGTTGAGTTCCTAACCTTGGATTGCCAATATGACCCATTGATTCTGTTGAGAAAGGGCTATTTCCAATCCATGATGGAAAAGGGTATGGATAGTGTTATGTAGGCACGTCTATGGCCTGAGATAGCAAGAACTGCAGATGCTGGAGTCAAATTCAACACAGTGTGGAGCTGGAGGAACACAGCAGCTCGGGCAGCATCAGAGGAGTAGGAAAGTTGACATCTTGGGTCAGGACTCTTCTTCAGGATATTGGGTGCATCGGGGTGAAGGGTCCTGACCCAAAATGTTGACTTTCCTGTTCCTCTGATGCTGCCTGACCTGCTGTGTTCCTCCAACTCCACACTGTGTTGACAGCTTCCACAGCCTGGCAACTAATACTGTTCTGTTCAATCATATGTTTTTTGAAATGTATTATTGCTCCGTCAAGTTTCAGTGCTGACTTAAAAGTATTTGCCAGATACCCAATAGCAGGAAAGTTTCAGACATTAGAAAAAAATAAAGTTCACAATTTGCCTCTTCAAGCTAAACAGAAAGTTCAGTCACAAACAATGAATTGATAACCTAACCCAAACAAACTCACAATAGTTCCTGCTTCTTTTCAGATTCTAAACAAAAGTGCGATATATTGAATAGAATTTGTAAGGGAAATATAAACCAGATGTTTATTAACTTTATCCATGTGCTGGGCTTCAAAACTCATCCAACAGCATTCCATGATGTAATCAGGCAGATTGCAGAAATATGGGAATAAATACTCTGGGAGTAAGACTGGATTTCCGTTATAAAGTATGCAAACTTTGTTCCCCATCTTTTTACATATCAGATAGCACACAGCTGAGAGCAGCAAGACACATTGCCATCACTGTTTGGTGAGAACACAATTTCCTTGGCACTTCACAACAGTATTTGCTCAAAATGTGAGGGCAATTCTGACATTGAAAATCTTTGAGGGGATCACATGAGAGTGGGGCGAGTTGAGAGACTGAAGGGGTGGGGAAGAGTTGTGATAGAGTTGGCACTGAACGTAAGGGGAATGGAATGTAAAAATCACTGCACATAAAAACCTTTTTGAGAGCACATCTGAAGTAATGTGTATAGTTTCGGCCTCTTGACTTCTAAAAGATGATGATTGCTTTAGCAACAGTTCACTGAAGATTCAGACAACTTGTCCTGGGGTGAAGGGCTTATTTTATGAAGAAAAGTCGAGCAGTTTGGGCTTATATCCACTGGAGTTTAGAAGAATGAGCGGTGATCTTATTGATGTATATATTGTGCAGAGCTACTCCAGCCTCCAAATGTCATTGGTCATGGTGAGAAAGTCGGTAAAATTAGATAAGCTATCCAGTGAGAAACTTTGAGAGCAAAAGGACACAATTTGCAACCAAGTGTTGAATGGCAAGATGAGATCCTTGTTGGTGAGAGGTCTATTTGCATGTATTAACATCTCATCAAGTCAGATTGGTTACCTGGCAATGTCATCATTTGTTTTTCTGGATGTCTGCCTTGGACAGCTGGTATCAAAACCTCAGGGCCCACTTCTTAGCAGCAACCATTCGTACCCCATGTTCCTGGTTCATCTGACATGTATCACCCTCACTGCATTATCATAACCTATCACTGATCTATTTGTGGTATAGTTCTACCCTACACACTTCAGAGCACATCAGCATCTTCCATTGCAACGTTGCTGCCAGGACCCTTTTCATGCAGGAACAGTCATCCGTCTCATGGATTGGATCAGGTTGCAACTCAGGGTAACTTACTTGGTCCCTTTATTCACTCAATGCGATGCTGACAGCATGTCTATCTTACCCTGCTTTGTATAGGATCATAGGAACAGCCTGAACTGTAATTTATTATGACAATGGCCTATCGAACACTTCAACGCATTTTACCTAAACCATTCCCATAGCCCTTCACGTCACTTGCACTCAGAAATCTATCAACCTCTACTTTAAATATACTCATGATCTAAGCTTCCACACATCTTGGGTACAGAATTCAAAGATTCGCAACCCTTTGAGTGAAAATATTTGTCTTCATTTCGGTCCTAAATGGCATCCTAAATGGCATTGCTTCAGGAATTTTTTTTCAGAAAATCTGAAAAAGCTGTGGATGTTGGAAATCTGAAATCTCAGCAGATCTGGCAGCATCTGTTCAGAGAAATCAGCGTTAATGTTTCGGGTCCAGTGAGTCTTCTTTAGAATGGGTCTGAGATTTTTCAGTAATTTTTGTTTTTGCATTTTTTTTAAACCTGTTTGTTATTGACCAAAGCAACCTATCAATTTGTGGTAGTTGCCAACAAATTGACACTCTGTGCTTTCAGAAGAATTATTCAATACATCTGTAATTCGTGAGCATTTCCATGCTCTCACTTCATTTCACATGGCTATCAACATTCCGCAGCTGTAAAGATTCACTCTGTTCTACTACCTTATAAAAAATCAATTAACCAAATTAAAATGAATTGGAATTGACAGTCCTTAAAGGAGATCAAAATTTCAAAGTCATCCCATCAAACTTAAAGTAAAATTATATCCTGCAGAGTGATGATGTATCCAGTTTGCTTGCAGATGCAAGACAGCTTGGTGCATAACAGCTGATACTGTGTGCTCCCTTTACAAAAACAGCTAGACATAACTACAGAAGACAAATAGGGAGCCAGGGCGAGCCCAGGCAAAGAGCCATAGGAGGTCCTCCATATAGTTATATTTATATTGGATATAACTCTAAATAATCAGCCCAGTAACAGTCTTGCACATGCACATGCAAAGTTCTGGAAAGTTCACAAAATAAAATTGACTGTTCCCTTATGTTGCTTAAAAAATGTGATGATGATGGATCAGCACTCAAAGTATTTACAGACATTCTTTATGCTTAATTCAAGAATGATTTGTTTTTAAAAGAAGGATTGCTATGCAAAGCTTGAAGCTTAAATTCAGTGACTGCCTAGCAAAGTCCTGTGTGAAGCCTGTGGAATGTCACACACATAAATTGCAGAGAAAGTTCAGACAGGGAGCAACTTAACTGGAAGAGATTACGAAGGCCTGACTATCTCTCCCCTCTCAGCAGAAAGTCACCTCTTGCAAAAAGGTCTGATTTATCCTCCAGGAATGTACAAAGAAAGGGATTAAGAAGCTATTTTCAGTTCTACGGGAGGCAACTAGTTGGGACTAAACTCTCTCATGTGTTCCATCCTGGGTTTGAGCACTCGTATACCCGGAAGATTACAGTCAAAGAACTATCCCCAAGTTATCCTACGTTGGAGGTAAAGATTCTCTCTCATTCCAAGTGCTGCATAATAGTTCAAAAAGAAATCAAGGTAAAGGCACTTTAATCAGCCTACAAAACCAAGAATCTTAAAATCTGTCTGTTTTACTGCTAAGATCAACAATGCTAGTACCACCATTAGCAGTCGCAGCATCAATTCTCTGTTCTTCAAGAACAATTCAGAAATTGATCTCTATAATTTTTTTTAAGAAAGTCATCTTTTTGGACTCACTGCTTATTTCTAATCTTTGCATATCTGTCCACTGTAAAGGTTCTTCCCAAGTTAATGGTTAATTACATTAATAATTCATGTGGAGTCGATGGCTTGGTGGTATTATTGCTGGATTGTTGATCCAGACACCTAGGTAATGTGCTGGGGACCTGAGTTTAAATCATGCCATAACAGATGGTGAAATTTGAATTTGATTGAAAAAAAAGTCTGGAATTAAGAGTCTAATAAACTCATTGTTGATTGTGAAAAAATCAACGTGGTTCACTAATGTCCCTTAGGGAAGGAAACTGCCATCCTTACCTAGTCTGGCCTACATGTGACTTCAGACCCACAGCAATGTGGTTGATTATTAGCTGCCCTCTAGGCAATTAGGGATGGGCAATAAATGCCAGCCTTGTCAGCGATGCCCTTATCGTGTGTATGAGTATTAATAAACGTTCACCCTTTTTATTAATTCAAGAATGCTTGGTTAAATTGACTGCTTTAAAATATCAGTTCATTTGTTTCTGGGAGAAAGCTTCACTCAGCACTCATTCATGTCTTTGCTAATACCAGATTTGACCTTTCTAATGCTGTGTTGGTTAAGCCTCCATAAAATTCAGTTCATGCAAAGTTTTGCTGCTTGTATCCCAATTCCTCTTAACTCATTGCACCCAGCTGACTAACAATAGCTCCTGTTCTAAAATTTAAAAAATCTAAAATATTTATCAGCTTCCATCATACTTCTTCCAGTTCTTCAATGTTCCAAGATCTTTTTAGTTGTCCAATTTAGGCCTCATGTACATTGTGACATCCATTGTTCCAACATTGGCAAACAGCAGCCATTACCTTTGGTCTTCACCACAAACATTGTTTGCTGACTCCATCCTTCATCTGGAAAATGAGTCTGAACTGGAAGATTCATAACTTTAATTCTTATTTGACTGGAAGAACAGCTTCTAGCCACATATCTGCACTAGCACAAACTGCCTATTCCATTCCCCGTGTGTGTGCCTGCCTCAGCTCAGCTGTTGTTGAAATTCTTGTCAATGCTTGTTGATTATCTCTAGATTTTGCTGTTCTTATGGCTGGCTCTATAAAACTGAGGCCATTCAAAATTGTGCCATTCATATCCCAGCTCATACCAAATCCTGTTAACTTTTCATCCCTTTACATGCTGACCTATATTGACACCTGCTTTATTTCAAAACTCTCATAATCTTTCCATGGTTTTGTCTGTCCCTGCCTTTGATAACTTTTTTAAGCCACAACCCCTGAGATATCTGTGCCTATCTAATTTAAGTTTTCATAAGAATCCCTATTACTAATTGCCCTACCATTGATTGTTGTGCCTTCAACTCCTAAACCTAAGGTCTGCAATGGTGTCCACCATGCTCCTCACCATCTCTCTACAGTACTTTAAGATGCTCCTTAAAACATACCTCACGGACCAACCTTTAAGCCACCTGCCTTAATGCCATCTATATACTCAGTGTTAAATCCTGTTCTGTGGTGCTCCTATAAAGCAGGTTGGGTGGATCATTCCATTAAAGGTGCAACGATATTAAGGGTGAAAGGACAAAGGTGAAGATCAGCCATAGATCAACCCTAATCTCACTGATCCTTCGAAAGTGCATAACAAGGTGTAGAGCTGGATGAACACAGCAGGTCAAGCAACATCAGAGGAGCAGAAAGGCTGATGTTTCGGGCCAAGACCCTTCATCAGAAATGGAGGAGGGGAAGCGGGTTCTGAAATAAATAGGGAGAGAGGGGGAGGCAGATAGAAGATGGATAGAGGAGAAGATAGGTGGAGAGGAGACAGACAAGTCAAAGAGGCAGGGATGGAGCCAGTAAAGGTGAGTGTAGGTGGGGAGGGTTCCATCCCCGCCTCTTTGACTTGTCTGTCTCCTCTCCACCTATCTTCTCCTCTATCCATCTTCTATCCGCCTCCCCCTCTCTCCCTATTTATTTCAGAACCCCCTTCCCCTCCCCCATTTCTGAAGAAAAGTCTTGGCCCGAAACGTCAGCTTTCCTGCTCCTCTGATGCTGCTTGGCCTGCTGTGTTCATCCAGCTCTACACCTTGTTATCTCAGATTCTCCTGCATCTGCAGTTCCTATTATCTTTGAAAGTGCATGCTCTGTAAGGAGAGATCACATCCGGAGTGAGGCTCAGCCAAGAGAGCATATATTTCTGGGATATTGGAGCGGCACGGGAATTCAGTGCATGGGGAGGAGGCGTTGTTTACTATTTTTTGATTCATAATTTGAAAGGTCTTTTAACATCACAGGAGAGTGGTGTGTTAATTAGCTTATGCTTATAAAAATTTGTGTTTCTTTTTGAAGCAGAGATTAACTGAGAAATAACTGGAACAAGTGAAAGTCAGAGCCCATATAATAAAGGAATATAAGTGAGAAAAATAGGATAAAGCAAGTATAGTTAGCATTGGGGGAGTTAGATAACAGTATTTTTACATAAATGTAATCATATTTTTTATTAGAAAAGGAAGTTGCTGAGGGGCTTATAAGAAGTCACGGCTTATAAGAAGTCACGGCAGCAGAGTTTAAAACCATGAAGTGCTCCTGCTGTACTATGTGTAAACTCATGGAAGCTTCAGTTTTCCCTGGTGAATCCTGTGAGCCCTGAATATCAAGGGATGTATGGCATTGGATTAAGAGAGAAATGGAGGCTCACAACAAATACCAAGGGCTCAAAACAGCAGAATTCATACAAGTGTGTAAAATGTGCACGAGAAAACTTAAAAGGGAGATTACGAGGGCTGAAAGAGAATACAAAAGGAAACTGGCTGGTTAAAAAAAAAATTAATCCTAAATTGCTTCACAGATACATTACACAAAAGATTAGGGCCCATTAAGAACCACAGTAGTAATTTGTATGCTCAGCCAGAGGACATTGGTAGGGTTCTAAATGAATAGTTTAGATTGGTGCTCACAAGTGAAAAGGATGATGTGGGTATGAAATCAGGGAGATGGTTGGTAATACAATTTAGGAAATTACCTTAGACTGGGCAAAAGGTTTCCGAATGGTCTGGTAAGCTTTAAAGTAAATAATCCTCCAGGGCTAGATGAAATGTATCCCAGGCTTTTGATTGAGATAAATCAGGAAACAGCAGGGGTGCTGGCAAAAAGTGCTGATTATTTTCTGGCGCGGGACAGATACCAGAGGACTGAAGAACGACCAATGTCTTACCGTTATTCAATAAGGGAGCAAGGGGTGAACAAGAAAACTACAGGCTAGCCAGTCTAACCTCATTGGTGGGGAAACTATTGGAAGCAATCTGAATGACAGAATTAATATACATTGGAGAGACAGGGATTAATAAAGAACAGTCAGCATGGTTTTGTTAAGGGGAGGTCATGTCTAACCAACTTGACCAGGTGTGTAGATGAGGGCAAAATGTTTGATGTAGTCTATTTGGATTTCAGCAAAGCGTTTGATAACGTCCCTCATGGTACACTGACAGCAAAGGTAAGAGCCCACGGGATCCAAGGAAATTGGATCCACAATTGGCTGAGTGGCAGGAAGCAGAGAGTGATGGGCAAGGTGTGTATTTCTAACTGGAAGTCTTTGCTAAGTGGAATCCCAGAGAAATTGATGTTGGGGTCCATGCTTTTTGTGGTTTATAAAAATGATTTTGATTTAAATGTAAGTGATTGATGCTAATTTCACAGATGATACAAAAATTAGTGGGTGGTAAATGAGAGGGATAACATTAGACTACAAGATGATATAGACAGGCTGGTCAGATGGGTTGATCAGTAGCAAATGGAATTCAATCTGGATAGGTGTGAGGTGATGCACTTGGGAAGGACAAGCAAGGCAAGAAAATACACAATAAGCGGTAAAACCCTGGGAACACCTTGGATCAGAGAGTCCTTGGTGTCTCTTAAGGTATTAGGACAGGTGGATGAAGTGCTTAAGAAGGCATATGGTAATCTTGCCTTTATTAATTGAGGTTTAGAGTTTAAGAGCAGGGTAGTTATGCTGGAACTGTATAAAATGTTGGTCAGGCCACAGTTAGTATATTGTGCAAAGTTTTGGAATCCACACTATAGGAGGGATGTGATTTTGCTGAAGAGAGTGTAGAGGAGATTTACCAGAATGTTGCCTGTGCTGGAGAGTTTCAGATATGAACAGAGACTGAATAGACTGGGATTGTTTTCCTTTGAGCAGAGGAAACTGAGAGGGGACATGGTTGAAATCTGTAAAATTATGAGAGGCATCGATACGACAGTCAGGAAGAAAATTACCTCTTGACAGAAGGATCAATGGCCAAGGACATAGAGTCATAGAATAATACAGCATGGAATCAGGCCTTTCGGCCCAAACTTGTCCATGTTGACCATGGTGCCCACTCAGCTAAGTCCAACTGCCCACATTTGGTCCATATCCCTCTAAAACTTTGTCATCCATGTACCTATCCAAATGTTTTATAAACGTTGCTATTGTACCTGCCTCAAACACTTTCTCTGGCAGCCCATTCCATATATGCACCACTCCCTCACCTTAAAACCTATGCCCTCTAATTTTGGACTTCCCTACCCTGGGGAAAAGACCTTGGCTAGTTACCCTATTCATGCTCCTCATGATTTTATAAACATCTTTAACGTCAGCCCTCAGCCTCCAACCTCCAGCCTCTGGTAAAATAAAAGCCTCAGCCTACTTAGCCTCTCCCTATCGCTCAAACCCTCCAATCCTGGCAATGTTCTTGAAAATCTTTTCTGAAAGCTTTTGTGTTTGATATCAAGGAGACCAGAATTGAACACAGTATTCTAAAAGTGGCCTCACCAATGTCCTGTACAGCAACATAATGTCCCAACTCCTCTTCTCAATGCACTGACCAATGAAGGCAAGCATGCCACATTCTTTATTCATTAACAGGATGAGGGAATCATTGACTAGGCAGCATTCATTGCCCATTGCTAATTGCCCAGAGGGCAGTTAAGAGCCAACCACATTGTGGTGGGTCTGGAGTCACATGTAAGCCAAACCAGGTAAGGATGGCAGTTTCCTTCCCTAAAGGCCATTAGTGAACAATCAACAATGGGTTCATGGTCTCGTTAGATTCTTAATTCCTAGATATTTTATTGAATTCAAATTCCATCATCTGCTGCGGCAGAATTCATACCTGTGTCCCCAGAACATTATCTCGGTCTGTGGATTAACAGTCCAGCGATAATACCACTAGGCCATTGCCTCCCCATGCCTTTGTCACCACTCTGCCCACCTGGCTCCATTTTCAAGGAACAATGCACCTGTATCCTGAGGACTCTTTGTTTGGCAACACTCTCCAGAGCCCTACCATTAAGTATGTAAGTCCTGCCCTGGTTTGCCTTACCAAAATACAACATCTCTCATTTATCTAAATTACACTCTATCTGCCACTCCTCGGCCCATTTGCCCATCTGATCAAGGTCTCATTGTACTCTGACATAACCATTTACCACATCACTAACTTTGGTGTCATCTCAGTTAGGTTGTTTTTTACTGACACAGACTTGATGGGCCTAAGGCCCTTTTTCTGTGCTGTAGATCTCTTTGATTCCATGTTCCCAATATCTTTCCTGTGCTACTGGAAAAACATGTCAACTCAAACACCATAAGCTGTTGAGGCCTACTTATGTTAGATGTGAGTTAGTTCTTCAGAGAAACTTGTACTGATGGGAGAACTTTGCATTTTTGTCTTTTGCATGTATCCTGCTAACTTCTTCTGCATTCATGCTAATGAACAGCATTGTAATTGGACGTTTCTTACAGAGCACAACCAATGTTGACCTTTTACTTACATGTAACAAAGAAAAGAGAATGTTGAGGAAAAATATTATGCAGTAATTTAAGCATGATTTTAAGAAGAAAGGGAAATTGCAGTAAGCTTTGGAATTTATTTTTAATCAGAAATGTTAATTACTGCAGCAAATACTGCGTTCAGCATATGACAGAAATTAAATTGGATAGAAATGACTGCAAATAAGTGATGGTAACTGAGCACAATTTGAAATTGCTATGTCTACCACCATGTTTTTATCATATATTTCGACATTTTATATTTTTTTATCCATATACAATTTAAATTTTATCAAGTTCTATACTAGTATTATTTTGGGACTGGCAACATATTAATTTCTTAATATTTCCTCAATGCTTGGTGTCCTCTTACCAGCATTATTACTCTTTGGCATCCTCATGTTCCCATTGCCCTTTGCTGCTTTATATTTTGCCTCATGACAGGAATATGACTATCTTCTAGCAGGCAGCCATCATCCACTCACAGACTGCTGACAAAATACACCTCTGATAATCACAGCACATTTCACAGCACTGTGACATGCCACACGAGCCATATTATTGTTCCTCCTGAAATTGTTCTCATTGCATATCTGAAAAATTATTTTAGGAGCTCAGGAACAAGACGGTGTCACTCAACCTGTTAAATCTGCCATGACATTCAAATTATCATTGATCGAACATTTCAACACCTTTTACTCAGCCTATTCCATGCCCCTACCTGCCACTGGTCACCAGAAATCTATCAATCTCTACCTTAAGCATTTAAAAACTGAGGTCCACAGCTCTCTGTGGTAGAGAATTCCAAAGCTTCCTTCTGAAGAACAGTCACTGGACCTGAGTTGTTAACTCAACTTCCTGTCCACAGATGCTGCCAGACCTATTGAGTTTCACCAGCAATTTCTGTTTTTGTTTCTGATTTCCCCCTCTGCCACAAATTCCCACTTTGATCCAAATTTCCAGTTACTCACTTTGTTCTCAGTCATACTCCAACGAAGTCTCCCTCACTCCGACCATGCAGCTTACTCTGGCCAATTTATAATGAGTAATTCCTTAAAGAATTCTCTAGTTCAGAAACTTCTGGAAATGCAATGTCATTAGCAAGCTCTCATAATACAAAACCTCTGACATCTTCCGTTTTCAAACAATGACAAATGCCACATATACACTGTCTAATTCCTAAGCAATCAGCATTTTCCAACATGTAACGACACTTCTCGCCTGCTGTAAAAATCTTATTTTGGAATGTGTAAAGCAATTTTCCATTGTGGCATTTTTCAGCCTAAGTAGAGAGCTAATATTTTTTCACAAAGGCAATTCCTTAATGTGCATAAAACTAACTTGAAGGAAATCTCATCCAAACAAACAACAATTGATATTTTTAGAGTTGACATTTTATTTACACTACTGAAGGCAGAGCGAAATGAAACACATTTAAAATGGAATAGTTCCATCAATCAAAATTCATTTGCACTCAAGTTACAGGAAAGAAAAGGATGAAGTATTATCGAACCTACTCTTTAACTGATTGCTTTCACACATTGATGCTTCAGCCCTTTTGGGATCATCTACTTGCTGAGCTTATTTTCCATGATCCAAGTTATTTCATATAGAAACTTGCAAAGGATATCAGTTTTTGCAGACCTTTGAGAACTGGAACTGGCTAAATGTGAAAAATCCTGGTAAATTGATCTCTCACGCTGTGACTGATTTAGTTGTGCAGCCGATGTATCAGTCCATGACAGATCGCACTCCAGATGAATGCATATCTAATGAAGCAATGGGTACTATTTCGTTTCATGTCACTTTATCCCTTCAATAACACAAAGAAAAATCAATCACACCCTCAAAGATTAAAGTAATGTGAGTTAAGACACAGTTTATATTTCCTGAATATTTTACCAAATATTAGAGCTTGCACTGAACACTAAAACATAGATAAGGCCAAACAATTTTAAAACATGAAAAGCTAGGGAATCGACATAGAGCACTTCACATTCCAATTTGGTTCAAAATCTTTCACACTGTCAATATCATTTACATGTTCCAGTTCTCATAGTTCATTGGTTTTGAGGACAGATACATCGATTAAATAGCTTGGTCAATATAACTATTTGCTCATTTGAAAAGAATAGTCAAATATCTCATGCTAGCATTTCACAAATTATAATGTTTCAGGGAGTTTTTAGTGCAGAACAAAAAGATGAAGGACAGCACCATTTCTAAGCTATCAACATACTTCAACATAATATTTCAAATTCATTTCGAAAATAGAGAAAACTATTCATGTGAAAAATGTAGTACATTTTGCTTAATGCAGTGTAACACAGCACAAAAAGTAGTGTTTCAAGAAAGTAATGTAATTTTGCATTCCAAATGTTTGTTATTTACAATTACACGTATGACTTCTTCAGCAATGTCATAGGAGTAACATGCTAACTGATCCCTAGAGACCAGGATTGCCCAGAATTTCACAGAACAGCTCAACAACTTCATTCCTTGTCTGCTCAGAGTTAGCCAGATAGGAAATAGAGTATATATACAGTTGATCTCATTTCCACTCTATTAGGCAGAGGAAGTAATTCCCAGTTGCCATCCAGTGACTGCTGATGCAGGCCTGCTTGTTGGTGAGAGTTGTTTCTTGATGGGAGCAACAACAGGTTTGGCTTTACAGTAGTTTGCTGTTACTCACATTCCCAGATGCCAAGCTGTAAAACGTTGGTCACAGTATTAGAAGAAAAGTGCCATCAAGAAACTACACAGTTCTGTAAGCAGTAAGTTTTGAAGCAAAATTTTCTTACAGCCAGATTTACTGATGCGTCTTTGAGGGTAAGAATCCCCATGTAGGAGCAAAGTGTGGCAGATGCTGAAATCTGTACTGAAAACAAAAAATCCTTTTTTTAATTCATTCATGCGATAAGAGCATCACCACATTGCTGCGGGTCTGGGGTCACGTGAAGGCCAGACCAGGTAAGGATGGCAATTTCTTTCCCTAAGAGGCATTAGTGAACCAGGTGGGTTTTTCCCCAACAATTGACAATGGATTTATGGTCATCATTAGATTCCTAATTCCAGATATTTTATTGAATTCAAATTTCACCATCTGCCTTGGTGGGATTTGAACCCAGGTCCCCAGAACATTACTCTGGATCTCTAGATTAACAGTCCAGTGATAAGGCGACTAGGCCATCCCTTCCCCTCATGCGGGAAATCACAGCAGAACAGGCAGCATTCATGAAGAGAGAGCAAGTTAATGTTGCGAGTCTAGATGACTCTTCATCAGAGCTGACATGAAGTGTGGAGGGAGCAGCATTTATGCAATAGTCAGGGGAGTGGAGGGCTGGGGGAGAAAGGGATTGACAGGGCTGATTACGAACCCACTCCCATTCCTTCCTTTTCTTTTAGCTTTAATGTTACATTCTCTGTCACCAAGTCTTCTCTCCAATCCCCCCACTCCAAAAGGATTCTTTGGCAGTTAGACACAGCATTGTTCTGCCATTCTCATATTCCAATCACTTAATCTGCACTAAAAACACCCTTTCTACGCTCTCCACCCTCAGTACTTTAACACGCGCCACTGCATAAATGCTGCCCCTCTACACTTCACATATCAGCTCTGATGAAGAGTCATCCAGACTCACAACATTCGCTTATTCTCTCTTCGTGGATGCTGCCTGATCCGCTGTGATTTCCAGCATTTTTTTTGTTTTCAGTAAGAATTCCTGTTAGAGTCACGCCTGGTTTCAAGGCTGCTTTCCAGAGGTAATGGGAATGATTGACTCAATATAAAGTCATGTGTTAAAATAGCAATCTTATTGCATACTTATGAAACAAGCATAAATGATAAAATAAAATAAGAATGAAAAAGAAGAAAAGTGAACACTATTGAAAAGAAAAGAGGAAGGGCAACTTTACTATATACAAATGATAGCCCCAAATTAATTTAACCACAACTGATCCATAAAATCATAGAAAGCCTACAGTGTGGAAACAGGCTGTTTGGCCCAACAAATCCACACAGACCCTTGGAGCATCCCACCCAGACCCATCCCCATGTAACCCACCTAATCTACACATCCCTGAACACCAGGGGCAATTTAGCATGCCCAATCAATCTAGCCTGCACATCTTTGGACTGTAGGAGGAAACCCATGCAGACAGGGGGAGAATGTGAATATTCCACACAGACATTTGCCCAAGAATGGAATCGAACCTGGGTCCCTGGTACGCTGAGGCAGCAGTGCTAACCACTGAGCAACCATGCCACCCCAAAATACCACCATAGCTTTACCTCAGGCAAGGGCAGAGGTTGAGAAGGAGAGTTTTTCCACAGTAAGCTCAGCCAGTGCAGGAATTGAACCCACACTATTAGTGTTGCTCTGTACTGCAAGCCAGTCACCCACCTAAGCTAAGCTAAACTTTGAATGTTTTTAGGCACTTACATACAGTTCTTAAAGCTAAAGAGATTAAAGGGAATGAGGTGAAAGTGAGAATGGGGTACTGAGGTGAATAATCAGCCATGATCATATTGAATGGCTAACTCCTGCTCGCATTTTCTGTGTTTCTATGTTTCCGTCATGATTGGATATGACAGAACTGCAGAGCTTAGATCTGATTTGGTAGTTACAGAATCACTTAGCTGTACCCCCTTCCAGGCCCTACAGATCTAATTGTAGTGTATCCTGGCCCAGAGCCTGCAAACCCCCATCCCAAAGGCCAAAGCGCTGAGACTTGATTCAGTGGCTGCAGCTGCTATTTTATCCCACTGTCCAACCAATTTTCGACTTAGTGTCCAAGGACAGACCCCACCAGCTGACTGTGGCCTACCTCCTTGACACATATTCCAACTTGCACCTACAAATCTGTCTGACTGGATTAGCCCCACCCACCCAGACTGGCCACTAAGATGCCAACATACTGATCGTGGCACACTCCCTGAACTACAGACGCATCGAGGCCTAACCATCCCCAATCCCCCGAACTGACATGAAAGATTATTCTCGATCTCCTGTGTCTGGTATCCTGACTGATAGGTGCCTCCAAGGACTTCAGTGAGAACTACTCAGAAATTTTCCAGAACACAGGATTAGTCCCAGAAACTAGTGGATTGCAAATGTGAAGTCATTGTTTAAGAAAGGGGCAAATGATAACCCAGGATACTACAGATCTGTCAGCTCGAGATCAATAGTTGGAAAACTGATGGAGGTCATGATATGGGATAAGGTAAATATATACTTAGAGAAAAATAAGTTAATACTGGACGGTCAACATGGCTTTGTCAAGGGCGGATCATGTCTGACAAATTTCACTGAGTCTTTGTCAAGGTAACACAGGCGGTGGATAATGATAGTGCTGCAGATGTCGCGTAGTTGGACTTTCAGAAAGCATTTGATACGGTGCCACATGGCAGGTTGGTTAGCAACTTAGAAATGTTTGGGATTGATGGGTCCTTGACAGCATTGATTAGAAGTTGGCTAAAAGATAGGAAACAGAGCGTAGACATAGATGTGCATTTGTGGCTTAAATAAACAATTAGGAGATGGAGTGATATGAGCAAAATCTCTAAATTTGTACGTGTTTCTAAAGTAGGGAGAATAGTGAATTGTGAAGATGATGCTGAGTGACTTCAGAGGGACATTGACGCATTGGTCAAATGGGCAGACACCTGGCAGATGAACTTTATTGCAGAGAAATGTGAGGTAATGTATCTGGTCGAAGAAATAAAGAGAGACAATACAGGTTTAAGATTACAACTTTCAGGGAGTGCAGGAGCAGAAGAACCTTGGTGCTCAAGTACACGATTCTCTGAAGGTAGCCAGGCAAGTTGAAACAATTGATAAGAAAGCTGAAAGGATCCTTGGGTTTATAAATAGAGGTGTAGAGTATAAAAGAACGGAAGTGATGCTATACCTCTACAAATCACTGGTCAGACCAAACTGGGAGTTTTGTGTTCAATTCTGGGCACCTTAATTAAGGAAGGATGTTAAAGCCCTAGAGAGATTTCAATGGAGATTTACTAGAATGATACCAGGAATGAAGGATTTTGGATAGAAGAAAAGATTAAAGAGATTGGGTTTATTCTTCCTGGGGCAGAGATTAAGAGGTTATCTTACTGAAACATTCAAAATTAAAGAACAATTTTGACAGAGCAAAGGAGGATACTCTGGTTCTACTAGTTAGTTTGTCAGTAACTACGGGTCACAATTTCAGGATTGCCAGCAAGACGGTGAGGAGTGAGATGAAGAGAAACATTTTTACTCAGTGAGTTGTTAGGATTTAGAAGGTGCAGCTTGGAAGTGTGTAGGAGGTGGATTCCGTAGGAGATTTCAAAAGACAGCTAGATATTTATTTGAAATTGATAGTGTTATAGGGCTACAGGGATAGGGCTGGAAAATGGAACTAGCTGGGTAAATCTTTCTGGAGCCAATACAAACACCTTGGGTTGAATGGCCTCTTTCTGTACAGCAAAGTTCTATGATTCTATGATTCTTCTTTCTGAAGTGTTGGATACTTGGCTGCTTGCTGGCTACGCAGGCAATGTGTTTGCTACCTAAGCTGCTGGCACATAGTGCAGGTGTGAAATTGACTAGCATGCTGTCATATTGTCGGATATGTGCTCCCTAGACTGAGTACTGCTAAGCAGCAAGGCAAGTCCACTCAAGACAAGGCAAGACAAGGCAGGGATGTTGTGATCAAGTAGTTGGAACAAGACCAAAGAACAAAAAACAATACAGCACAGGAACAGGCCCATCAGTGCTCCAAGCCTGCACCACCACATTTTGCCCTTTCATATTAAAACTGTCTTCACTTACAAGATCCATATTTCTCTATTCCCTTCCCATTCAAGTATTTATTCAGGTGCTACTTGAATGTTGTTATTGTGTCAACTTCCACTTCCTCTGGCAACACATTTCAGGCACTCACCACCCTTTGTGTGAAAAACTTGCCTCGCACATCTCTTTTAAACTATGCCCACTGCACCTTGAACCTGTATCCCTGAGTAATTGACCCCCCCCCCCCCCCCACCACCCTGCTTTCAGTTCTATTCATGCCATTTGCAATCTTATAAACTTCTACCAAATCGTCCTTCAACCACCTGTGTTCCAGTGAAAACAAACCAAGTCTATCCAACTTTTCTTCACAGCTAAAATCCCCCACATCAGGCAACATCCTGGTAAACATTTTCTGTACCATCTCCAAAGCATCCACTTCCTTCTATTGGTGTGGTGACTAGAACTGTACGCAACATTCCAAATGTGGCTTAACTGAAGTTCTATAATGCTGCAGCATAATTTGTCTATCCTTATATTCAACGCCCCTTCCAATGAAGGTGAGCGTGCCATAGGCCTTTTTTTACAACCTTATCTGCCTGCACTGCCACCTTCAGTGATCGATGAACCTGTGCAACCAGATCCCTCTGCATATCAATACTCCTATGAGTTCTGCCATTCACTCTATAAGTTACACCTGAACTTGACCTTCCAAAATGCATCAAATGCATCAGGATTAAACTCCATCTGCCATTTTTCTGTCCATGCTTCCAGCTGATCTATATCCTGCTGTATCCTCTGACAATCCTCCTTACTATCCGCATCTCCACCAATCTTTCTATTGTTGCAAAGTTGAGTAGGGTACTTGTGGATTAGAAGGCAGAAAGTTAGAATTTGGTGTGTGTAAAATGCTAGGGGGAAAGTAGTGTGTGGTGTCTTTAAAAGATGAGGTGCTTTTTCTGTGCTTAGAGACATGTGCAAAATTTATGTGGGAAGCAGTTTGTGGGTTTGCAGGTGTACAGACCCCTCGAATTGAAACATTTGTATCAAGGAGCCACGCAGTTGACAGGCCAAGCAGCAGTTTTGGTTTGTTATCAAGACAACACGTTTTGAATTTAGCCAATCAATTTGAATCAGGCACTTAGAGATTAAAAACCAACTAAATTGAAATCTGATAGTTTTGATAGCATGGAACCAATCTTATTGTAAGAAATTGATATGTCATCAAGGGTATAAAAGGAGAAGGTAGTTGGAAAATCAGGAGAGTGAACTGCCATCTGCATGAGTTAACATCTGTCAGCTCTCAAGAGAGAATCGCTTGCTATGATAGTCTTCTCTAAATTTTAGAGAAAACACCACCTAAATCAAAGGTACCTACGGCTCTACTAGTTTATATTCCTATCAGAAGAATTCAATGGAAAAGGTGTTTCTGACAGAACATTCAATGGAGAAGGCATCCGTGGCAGCACATTTGAAGGAGAAGGCACTGAACATTCTGGAAGACACATAACCTGGCTGTAATTTCTAGAGACTAAATTTATTTTTTAATTTAATATAAGTGGGACCTGTATTTTTCGGAATAGCGTATCATTAGAATCTTGTTTTATTTGGGAATAGTTAGTAGTTAGAAAGGGTTTATTTGGTTTGTTAATAATTTTATTAGTTTGTTCACTGTTAGAGTTAGATAAATAAATTTGTACTTGTTGATTGTAAAGTGAGTGTCAAGGGTTTATTTTATTAAGCCACTAAAAATTGAGGAAAAGCAGGTTACCCCACTTTACACAGTCCTTTTAAAAGATTATAGGGTGAGGTGCTCCTTTCTGGGTGTTTTAGTTTTTAGTTATCAGAGGTTGGGGGGGGTGGTGCGGTCAACCTCTACTTTATAACACTATCGTCTGCAAACTTATTAATTAGACTAGCCATGTTTTCCTTCAAATCATTTATGCACACCACAAACTGCAGAGGTTCCAGTACTGATCCCTGTGGAACACCACTAGTCACAACTCTTCATTCCAAGAAAACATCCTTCCACCGCTACCCTCTGTCACCTATGACTAAGCCAGTTTTGGATCCATCTTGCCAGCTCACCCCTGATACCATGTGACTTCACCTTTTGTACCAGTCTGCCATGAGGGATATTGTCAAAAGCTTTGCTGAAGTCCATGTAGACAACATCAACCACTTTTCCCTCAGCAATCATCCTCACCACCTCCTCAAAAACTCAACTATGGAACAAAGTGAATGTGTGCAAATAGAAAAGCAATTATTCCTAAGCAGTAGCCTAGTTCAACCTGTGAGATGTGTGACTGCCTCTGTATGCAAAGTGTCTCTGCTGTAGCCTTTCAAAACTAAAGTATCCTACAATACAAGTGTGTACTTCCAGATCACGCTTCAGCGAATTGCAGAAGTGCCAGGATAGTCAAGACAGGCTGACAGATTTTGGATGCCAATGTTCATGGAGGAGGATTGAGTGTGGCTCATGCCTATGTATCGTGCCCTGACCTGCAGTTTGCTTGTGTAGACGTGGCTTGGAGCAAGTGGCAAGGTGAATCTGCCAGATAATAGGACAAGGCAAACAATTCTCAAAAATGTAAAATGCTTAATCTTAAACCACTGCACAGCAAAAATGGTGGGAGGAATAGAAATAATTTCTTGACAATTATTACCAATTGTGGATAGAATATGCTTTTTTAGGAGCAAGGAGGAAGTGAGTGCATGTTAGCAATGAGAATTGGAAGTTGTTAAATGCATCCTCTCTCCAGGTTTGGTGAACATTTGCTCTGGAATCTGCCTATTGCTGTTAATGGTTAGAGTAGGAAGCAACTGAAAATGGGGAAGGGAAGGGAATATCGGGTGAGCAGAAATGAAAGGTTAGAAATAAATGACTGAAAAATGAAGTGCAGCCTTATCCACATTTCTAGCATCACTAACTAATAAATGAACCCATTGGAATCAAAGCTTTTTAATTTCATCTTTAATTGCTTTTGGAAATCTATCAGATGGATATTGAATTTATAATCTTTTGGCTAACTTTTGGGTTTTTCCTTTATCCTATTAATTATATCCAGGAATTGCCTATTCTCTTTTTGACTCAAGGAAGAAAAGGCAGTGACAATCTATCACGTCAGCACTTTGATCTGGACTTTCATGGACCTTTGTAAATTGAGCGATCACTGGACCTTCACCAGAAATGGAGACACAGCAGTTAAGGACAGAAAGGAGAACAATGAAGGTGGATCCTGCAAAGATGAGGGATAGGTGGAAATTGAAAGGATAGTTGATGAAATTTTCTAATTCAGGTCAAGACCAGGCAATGGCTCTCTCACAGTCATCGCTGTACCGAGAAAAGAAGGGAGGGATGTCGCCTGAGTAGGACTGGAGTAAAGAATGTCCCATCTAGCCCAACAAAAGGTTTGTTTATTATTTGCAAGTAGTTTTAAATCTCCACACATAGAATGAAAAAATCCTTACAGCCTCGGAAGCAGGCCATTAGGCCCATTGAGTCTATACTGACCCATCGCAATAGCACCCCACCCAGATCCACCCCTCTACCTATCCCTGTAACCCTGCATTTCCCATGGCTAATCCATTTAACCTGCATATCCCTGAATATTATGGGCAATTTAGCATGGCCAATCCACACCCATTCCATGTTTTTGAGCCTGTGGGCCTTGTGGCTTCTATTCTAAAAAAAATCGTAATTACATAAAGGAAGATCATTCAGCACATCAGATCCATGCTAGACAAATAGCCTGTGGTTAAGAATGTGGCTCAAGGCCTGCTGACTTACAACTTTACAATTGTTTCCAGCCCTGCAATGCTTATCAGGGGATACACCAGTCCTGAGTTTTTTTTTCGCTTGACCAGAACCATTTCTGAAGCCTCACCTCTGGCAAGCATGATCTGTGAAAGATCCATATGCTGTGGAGCGAAATCTATAATCAAACGTGCAACAAAGCTGTTTTAAACAGGCTAGCCTGGGGCAATTTGAATATCATGGACCAGTTGCCATCTAAGTAATGAGAGAAAAATAAAATTGTATTTTGCAATTTATAAAATCTACCTTGCTGAGAAAAAAAATCACCAATTTCAACATTAACGTTAAACATAAACTCTCAACATTGAACAAAAAAATCCTACATCTTCACTGGCTACTAGAAATACAACTCGCTATAATAGAAGTAAAATTAGGTACAGTTGTGAATTTGAAATTGAACTTGTCTGGAAACTATTACATTACTCCCTATAGTTCCCCTTGGGGAACATGGTGGTGTTGTGGTAGTTTCAAGGGACACTTATCTCAAAGGCACAGTCCAATGCTCTGGGGATACGGGTTCAAATTACATCACTGCACTTAATAAAATTTACTTTCAATTAGTAAATCTGGAATTGAAAGATAATCTTGGTAATGGTGACCATGACAACTATCATTGATTGCAGTAAAACCCATCTGGTTCACTCATACCTTTTGTGCAAGGAAATTGCTGTCCTCACATGATCTGGCGAAAAATGTGACTCTAGGCCCACAGAAATGTGGTTATCTCTTAACTTCATTTTGTTTGGTTTCTCAGTTCTACAAGTTCAACTTTGCTTCCAAAATTGTTCCCAACTCCCCAAAACAGATACTATTTAGGGCATTCTCATGTTGAAAGGGAGTACATGCTGAGGAGGCAAGTTGGGTGATTTGACACCAACACTGTAATCTTGAAGTTCTAAACTCTATATAATGCTCTATTTGAAACTTGCTCAGCAGTAGGGAGATCCCTCCATTAACATTGATGAAAGGGATCACCAACTGTTTCCAGGCTCATTACTGATTGATTTTAGTTGGTTGTTTCTGTGTTTGTCTTAGCTGCATCCCACAGCACACAGTCCTGAACCTTGGAATGTGTCAGGCTACAACACTTGGTTGAGGTCAACTCTTTGTTCTGGAAGACCAACAGGTTTCGGGCCGACCAAAGAGTGCCTGTCACCGAGTTGATGGTTCTCCAGGTGAAGTCGATGTTTGTCTTGGTGTGCATCCCAGGGAACAGACTGTAGACTGTAGAGCACAGAGTCCTGCATCATGGAGCTGCTCTGGATGAACCTTTACAGAAGCCATTGTATCGTTCTCAGACTTCCTTTGCAAACACTCTTCAAATGACACCATGGAGGGATCAAATGTGAATGGCACTTCCTGTAATTGCATTGTCAGTCTCACAGATCACTCAACACGTCTACCTGAAGATGACTGCGAATACTACATCCTTATCTTTTGAACTCGTATGTTGAGCTCTCCCATCAAGGATGAGGATTTTTGTGGAATTTCCTTTTCTAGATGGTTGTCTAATTGTCAATCACAATTCATAGCTGGAATTGACAAGACTGCAGATCTTAGATCACATCTGTTGCTAACAGCATTGCTCACCTCTACCTATCAGGATCATAGAGTCATAGAACTGTACAGTATGGAAACAGACCCTTCGGTCCAACTCGTCCAAGCCAACCAGATATCCTAAATCAATCTAGTCCCATTTGCCAGCATTTGGTCCATATTCCTGGGGAGGCAATGGCCGAGTGGTATTACTGCTGGTCTGTTAATCCAGAGAACCAGGCAATGTTCTGTGTTTTTCAGAGTGTTTAGCGATTTCTAGAACCTCTTCAAGTTGCTGATATCCATAGCGGGAGGTGTGGCATATGTCAAATGGCTTTGTTCTGATTTTGAGGATTCTGCACAAACCTCTTACTTTGCAGACATTGGTGCCACAGAAATTGAATTTGAATTTTTGAATCTTGAATCATTTATTGAATCACATGTATTCAATATAAAACGCTGTGAAAAGTGCGTACTGCCACCATGCATGGGCGCCATTCACATTAACTTAAAATAAAATAAAAAATAAAGAAAGATAACTTAAAGAGAGTCCAGCTTTTCCTTCTCTGCTGCTACAGTTCCACGGGGGTTTCACCAGCCCACACTATGTGGAAGCAAGGGAGTCCTGCTCCAGGCTTCCTAGGCCAAACTATGGCACTGCCAGGGGCTCACTCCACACAGAAGTGAGAGTCTCGCTCCAGCCTTCATAGACCAGCCGACTCTGTAGCCAGACCCGAAATGTCAGCTTTCCTGCTCCTCTGATGCTACCTGGCCTGCTGTGTTCATCCAGCTCTACACCTTGTTATCTTTGACTCTATAGCTATATTGCCTCTGAAGATGCCACTGCCACTCCGGAGCCCATCGAAGCTGCCCTCTTTATGAAGAATTCTCCTCATCAGGGAAGTCTGAGCAAAAACTAAAAAAAAACTGAGAAAAGAAGAAGGTGGGGAAAGGATAAGGAAAAAGCAGACAAAAAGGACAAGCCCAGGCACAGAAGCCCTCCACTTTTGAATACGATACAACATAAAGGAGGAACTGAGACAACACAGAATGGGACAAGAAGATACCAAGAACTGTAGATGCTGGAGTCAGAGTCAAAACAGTGTGCAGCTGGAGGAACACAACAGTGTCAGAGGAGCAGGAAAGTTGATTCTGCAGAAAGGGCCCGACCCAAAATATTGACTTTCCTACTTCTCTGATGCTGCCTGACTTGCTATATTCCTCCAGCTCCACACTGTATTGACACAGAATGGGACAAGCTGCTCAAATTGGGGAAGAAAGGACAAGACGAATCTAGAAAATCTCTCAGCTTGATACTAAGATATTCTGGGAGCAATTCTCTGACTTGAACCTCCATGAGGAACAATAGGTTGAATTTTCCAAGCTCTGTAGTGCGGATTTAAACATGGATATACAGGGAAAATTGATAGCAGCATGGGGACAGATCCCCAGCACATTCCTATCATCAGAGGAGACCTAGGAATAGGATTGGTTGTCTGTACCATAAGATGATCAGCTAACTAATAACCTTAAGGCCCCAATTATGGGTGAATATGCTGTCCCACTGGCATTCTGTCAACAGTGAAGGCACAAGCAGGGTCCACCAGCTCAATGGAGGTGGCTTCATTGTGATAGGCTGAAGGGCCACCAGAGTCAGAGACTTCATATCATAATGAGAAGGTCTCAGGCAGGAAAGGGTGCAAAATGATTCCTCTGGAGAGAATTCCTCTTCACTCTGAAGGGCATAATGGCTTTGAGCTTCATGAGTTTTACTTTAGTTCCACTTTATCCGCAAGGTGCCTTCCGGATGTTGACCTGCATCAGGCGTGCCCACTACTTGTGAGGGATCTGTGGTGTCCTGGATCTAATTGTGGGAAGAAAGCAGAGCTAACATTTTGAGTTCAGTGACTCTTCATCAGAACTGAGAAGTCACTGGACTCAAAACATGAACTCTGTTTTCTTCCCACAGATACTGCCAAATCTGCAGAGTTTTGCCAGCAAATTCTCCTTCAGATGTCCTACAGTATCTATAGCTCTTTGTTTATCTTAGATCTGATCCTCGCTAATTCAGCAGGCAGGACCAGATTCCCACTCCAACACCTTTTATTTAGTTCAAAAATATACTTTATTCAGAAAAATATCTTTGTATATACACATAGTAATGGCCTATTGGTTTTATTGCTGGACTGTTAATCCAGAGACCCAGATAATGTTCTGAGGACTTGGGTTCGAATCCCGCTACAGCAGATGGTGGAATTTGAATTCAATAAGACACCTGGAATTAAGGATCTAATGATGACCATGAATCCATTGCCAATTGACAGAAAAACTCATCTGGTTCCCTAATGCCCTTGAGGGAAGGAAACTGTCATCCTTTCTTGGTCTGGCATACATGTGATTCCAGACCCACAGTAATGTGGTTGACCCTAAACTGCCCTCTGGGCAATTAAGGATGGGCAATAAATGCTGCCAAGTCAGCAATGCCTTCATCCTGTGAATGAATAACAAAATAATAAACCCTCCCTATTCATATACCCATCCAGATGCCTTTTTAATGCTGTAATAGTACCAGCCCCCACCACTTTCTGGCAGCTCATTCCACACATGCACCACCTTCTGTGTGAAAAAGCTGCTCCTTTTTAAATCTTTCTCCTCTCACCCAAAACCTATACCTTCTAGTTTTGGACTCCACCACCCAAGGGAAAAGACCATGGCTATTCATCCCTAGATTTTACACCCTCTGTAAAGGTCACCCCTCAGCCTCCAACACCCCAGGAAAAATAGTCCCAGTCTATTCAGCCTCACCCTATAGCTCAAACCCTCCAACACTGGCAACAATCTTTTCTGAACCTTTTCAAGTTCTTGCAAGCTGCTTTACAGTTTGGCATGTAGTTCTGTGTTACAGCTTCGTCATATACACTTCTCGTGGTTAGATAATCCTGGCACTGCTTCTAGCTTGTTTTTCTATGCTCTTCAGTGTACTTAGTTTGATGGTAATTGTAGAGTGGAGGATATACTAGGTCATGAGTTTCCAGATTATGGATCAGTACAGTTCTCCTGCTTCTGATTGTCCACAACATGGTATGAATGGGCAGTAATGCCCAGTTTTGAGCTGCTACATTTGTTCTGAATTTCTCATCGATCCTTTTTGTGTTAGCATACCACAATTTGTTTTTTATTCAGACTGCTTGCACCAGAAGAAATGGGATTGGAATAAACCTTCAACATACATAGTAGCAAAAAATCAGCTTTTCTGCCATTCTGTGTTGCCCAATTCAGGCCATGATGATTTTCATGTTGCATGGTCTTTCTCAGAACAATATTATCACATCTCTCAACAGCTCTACTGCAGTGTATGGAGTGGGCTTTAGCTCACAACATTCTGAGTTAGAGGTAAGAATGTGACAACTGAACCAGAGCTGATAATTGTTAATGTATCCCACAATTCAAACACTTCTTGCATGAAAAAAGTTCTACCCCTTTTTCACTCCGGCATTAATTTCAAAATGTTAATGTTTTGCTACAAGTTGAATTTGCTCATTATCAATTCAAACTATCTGCATACACAGGCAAACCCACTTTCTCTAAGAACTAACACATGACATGAAACAGGACCAATGCAAGAGCAAAATATTGTGGATGCCAGAAATTTGAAAATCAAACTTGTGGAGGTCAAGTAGCATCCTTGGAGAGAGGCAGACTTAATGTTTCATGTTCATCAGAATTTCCATCAGACTTTCTGATGTTCCGCCAAAAAAGCAAGATTTTACTTGTCATGTACTGCCTTTAAATATCTGGCAAAAAGACAGCTTCTTCAGCCAGCCACATCATGTCTTCAATGTGTCAGTACAGTAGACAAAAGGCTCTCGCAAAGAGGGTCCAATAGATTATGCTGCTGGCTAAATTCCAGCCAAACCAAAACAATCATGATAGATGGATGAGGAAGTACTGATCATTGCTCATTTGAAATTCTGCATTGGGTTCAGTTACATCATTGCTTTAAGGGAAAGGACTTTAATGGAATCAGAAGATAAGAATTAATATATAAACTGGAATTAGGTTTCTTTGGGCATGGCTTATACGGAAAAACAAACTAACCACAAGTTAAACATTGTACACGACATGCAAAGTGGTAACCTGTTCCAAAGACCTGATGTTGTTTTTCTTCTCAACGGTAGAGGATACAGGTTTGGAAGGAACTTTTGAAAAAGATTTGGTGACTTGTTGCAGTGCATCTTGTAGATGGCCCTCACTACTGTTAGTCTGCACTAGCCATGGAGGGAATGAATATTGAAGGTATTAAATAGAATCCAAGCTGTTTTGTCTTAAATCGTGTTGAGCATCTAGAATTGTTGTTGGAATTACACCCATCCGGACAAGTGGACAATATTCCATCACATTCCTGACTTGTATTTTGTAGATAGTGTAAGTGGGTTAGGGATTCAGGAGGGGAGTTACTCACCTCAGAATTATTAGCCATTCACTTGCTTTTGAAGCCACCGTCTAGTCCGATTCAGTTGTTGATTAATCCACCAACCAAAAGGAATTGATAGTGGGGGATTCAGTGATGGTAATATCTTTGAATTCTAAAGCCTGATAGTTGGATTCTTTCATTGGAGATCTAACCTGCCTGGCACTTATGTGATGTAAATGTCATTTGTCAATTATCAGCCCAAGCCTGAATACGGCCCAGGTCTTGAACATATGAACACAAACTACTTGAGTATCTAACGAGCTGTGAATAGAGTCATAGATTCACAGAATCATTGAGCACTGAAACAACCCTTTGATCCAATTCGTCCATGCCAACCAAGATTCCAACACTAAATTAGTCCCACTTGCCTGCATTTTTCCAAAATTCCTCCAAGCCTTTCCTATTCATGTACCTGTCCAAATGCATTTTAAGTGTTGTAACTGTACCTGCATCTACCACCCTCTGTGTGAAAATCTCGTCCTTCAGGTCCCTGTTAAATCTTTTTCCTCTCACCTTGAAAATATGCCCCCTAGTTTTGAACTCTTCCACTCAAGGGACATGAACTTTGCTTTTCACATTATCTATGCCCCTCATGGTTTTATAAACCACTATAAGGTCATCCTTTAACCTCCTACACTCCAGTAGAAAAAGTGTCAGCCTATCCTCATTACTCAAACCCTCCAGACCTGGCAAAATCCTGGTAAATATTTTCTGAACCATCTCCAATTTATTAATATCATTTCTACAGCTGGGTGACCAGAACTGCATGCAGTACTCCAAAAGTGGCCTCACCAACTTGCTGTACAACCTCAACATGATGTCCCAACTTTGATACTGAATGGTCTGAGCAATGAGGGTAAGCATGATAAACACTTTCTTTACCACATTGTTGACCTGTGACATAATTTTCAAGGAACTATGTACTTGAACCCCTAGATCTCTCAGTTCGACAACACTATGCAGGGCCCTAATCATTAACAGTATAAGTCCTGCCCTTCTTTGTTTCACCAAAATGCAATACCTTGTATTTGTCCAAATTAAACTCCATCTGCCACTCCTCAGCCCTTTGACCCAACTGATCATGATCCATTTGAAACCTTCGATAGTCTTGTTCACTATTAACTGTCCTATGAATGTTGGTGTGATCTGCAAATTTACTAAACATTGAACATAGAACGGTACAGCACAGTTCAGGCCCTTCAGCCCACGATGTTGTGCCAAACTTTTACTCTAAACCTAAGGTCTATCTAACCTCCACTCCTACATTATACTATCATCCATATGCCTATCTAATAGCCGCTTAAATGCCCCAAATGAGGCTGACTCCACTACCTTCTCCAGCAATGCATTCCACACCCCTACCACACTCTGAGTAAAGAAGTTACCTCTGATGTCTCCCCTATATCTACCTCCACTTACTTTAAAACTACGCCCACTCGTAATAACTACCTCCACCCTCAGAAAAAGTTTCTGGCTGTCCACGCTATCTATACCTCTGATCATTTTGTACACCTCCATCAAGTCATCTCTCATTCTTTGTCATTCTAAAGAGAAAAGCCATAGCTCTCTCAATCTTTCCTCGTAAGACCTTCCCTCCATTCCAGGTAACATCCTGGTAAATCACCTCTGCACGTTTTCCAACGCTTCCACATCTTTCCTGTAATGAGGTGACCAGAACTGGACACAATACTCCAGATGTGGCCGAACCAGGGTTTTGTATAGCTGGAGCATAACTTCAAGGCTCTTGAACTCAATCCTTCCATTAATGAAAGCTAAGCTTAGGAGCTAAGTAAACAAACCTCCTAAGTACTGATCCAAATCGTTTTACATAAATTATAAACAAAAGTGAACACAGCACCAATTCCTGTGGAACACTGCTGGTCATAGACCTCCAATCCAAAAAAAAATCTTCCACCACAAGCCTTCGTCTCCTACCATCAAGCCAATTTTATATCCAATTGACAAGTTCACCTTGAATCTGATTTTTTTTTCCTTTATTCATTCATGGGATCAGGGCATCACTGGCTAGGGCAGCATTTATTGCCCAGAGGATAGTTAAGAGTCAACCACATGGCTGTGGGTCTGGAGTCACATGTAGACCAGACCAGGTAAGGATGGCAGTTTCCTTCCCTAAAGGACATTACTGAACCAGATGGGTTTTTCCCATAGATCAACAATGTGGTCATGGTCATCTTTAGATTCTTAATTCCAGATAGTTTATTAAATTGAAATTCCATCATCTGCCATGGTGGGATTCAAACCCATGTTTCTAGATTAGTAGCCCAGCGATAATACCATTAGGCCATCCCCTCCCCTGTAGATCTAACTTTACTAATTAGTCTACCATATGGAACCTTGTCAAAGGCTTTACTGATGACCATGTAGACAACGTCTACCATTCTGCCCTCATCAATCTTTTGGTTATGTCCTCAAAACACTCAATCAAGTTTGTGAGACATTTCTCGTGCACAAAGCCTTGCTGGCTACCCCTAATCAGTCCTTGCTTCTCCAAATGTATATAAATCCTATTTCTCAAAATTTCCTCCAACATCTTACCCACCACTGATGTCAGACTCATTGGTGTATAATCCCCAGGCTACATTAGCCACCCTCCATTCCCCCAGTACCTCACCCATCACTTTAGATGAAACAAATATCTCTGCAGGGGCCCCACAATTTTTTGTCAACTTCCCACAATGTCCTGGTATACACTTGATCAGGTCCCAGAGATTTATCCACCATTATGTTTTTTAAGATCTCCAGCACCTCCTCATCTGTAATGTGGACTGTTTTCAAGACTTCAATTTTTATTTCCATGAGTTCCCTAGCTGCCATTTCTTTCTCAACAGTAAAAACTGAAGTGAAATATTCATTTAGCATCTCTCCCATCCCCTGTGGTTCCGCACATAGACGACTTCATGGATCTTTAAGGGGCCCTATTCTCTCCCTAGTTGCTCTTTTGGTCCTCATGTGTCATAGAATATTTTTGGATTATCTTTAGCTTTATATGGCAAGGCTAGCTCATATCCCCTTTTTGTTCTCTGGATTTCCCTCTTATGAATGCCCCTACACCTCTTGTATTCTTCAAGAGATTCACTTGATCTCAATTGTCTACATCTGATATATGACTTCTTATTCTTGACTGGAACCTCAATATCTTTTTTCATCCATTGTTCCCTACTCTTACCAGCCTTATTCTTCTCTCCATCAGGAATATAATGCCTCTGAACTCTCATTATCTCACTTTTAAGAACCCCCCACTTGCCAGTCAACCCTTTACTTGTGAACAGTCTACACTAATCAACACTTGAAACTTCCTTGCTCACACCATTAAAATTTGCCATGGTCCAGTTAAGAACTTTAACTTAATACAAGGCCTATCCTTTTCCATAACTATTTTAAAACTAACAGAATTATGATCACTGGTGCTAAAGTGCTCCTGCATAGAAACTTTAGTGACTTGCCCTGCCTTATTTCCCAAGAGAAGGTCAAGTTTTGCTCCTTCTCTAGTAGGTACTTCTAATTATTGATAAAGAAAATTTTCTTGAACACACTGAACAAATTCCTCACTGTCCAAACCCTTAACAATGTGGCTGTCCCAGTCTACGTTTGGAAAATTAAAACTGGTTGATTAAGTTATTGTCATGTGTACTGAAATACAGTGAATAGCTTTGTTTATGAGCAGTATAGGCAGATCACAGCTCCTTGATGAGCTTGGGGGTGTTATGATATTGGTAATAGGCCTTGACTGCTGCTACTTCTCCCTAACCCAAGGCTGTAGCAATGAAGTCACATTTAGTGGCAGGAAAAATGACCATCACGTTTTTGATGAACACATCAAGGTTGATCAGATGGCCTAATAAACTATAAGGTACTATTAAGGTGATATTATTTCTGATGCAATATTCCCTGCAGACAGGGATGTCATTCAGAAAGAACCATTCTTAAAATTGTGCCCCCATTATCCAGGCTTTCTTCTCTGAATGCCAAAAAATGCAAAGATGTTTCTTGGATTCACCCCTCAAAGCTTATGGTGTCTCTGGCTGGTACATCACTCAAGCTTTATGCTTGAAATCCCCTGTAGCATTGTCACCAAGCAGAACAATTAAGCAGTTTTTGATAGGTTTAAATCCTGTGGTCATTTTGTTTTCAATGAAGCCTATTTCATCATCAGTTCTGAGGAAGGGTCACCAGACCCAAAACGTTAACTCTGATTTTCTCTTCACAGATGTTGCCAGACCTGCTGAGCTTTTCCAGCAATTTCTGTTTTTGTTCATCATCTTTAAAGACCTGTTTCATTGCAGAGCTACCTACTTCAACAATTCTAGTCAAATAGACAAAGGATTTGTTAGTCACTTCAGCATCGGTGAGCTGTATCGCTGCTTATTTTAATGTTTTGCAAATAGGAATAGTTCTTGAAAAGTTCCAACCGACCATGAGTAACAATGAAACCTTCTGACTGCAAACTCTTACCCTGCTCGTTCATTACTTCATCAAAAAGCTTTTAGTTTTTGTTTGGAGAATCATGAAGCGGATGGGCACCTCGATCCAGACTGCCCAAGCCTCTCTTTATTTCTCTGAATGTGGCTTTACTTCTCTTCCATGCCACTTAAAGACATAACAATTCGTGCATTTAGTTCAATTTGGTCAGTAATACCACAAATTGTTCTCACCATTGTACTCTACTAATATTGACTGTTCATTTGCCAGCTTCAAGTTGTTTTAAAAGTTCTGATCTCAATTCTAAAATGGTCGTTTTTTTTGTTTTCTTAGAAGCAACAGTTTCCCCATAGTTACCTATAAGTTAGTTTTGTTTCCTGTTTAAGCCCAATTCCAAGGAATTGAAGCACTAAATTACAAGGTTGAAACAGTTGAGTGTGATGCTACTGATACCTTTTAAATGTTTGATTTTTAGGAGTTTACATGGTCTAGTGTGTGTGCAGAGTCCTAAAGAGTAGACAAGATGTAGCTAATTGCATCTATGTAAATATTTACAGGTTATAGGAATAGACTCTTCATTACTGCATTTAGGTCTGTATTCCACAGATACAACTTTTTCTCTCACACAAAGTCTTCATGACAGCATCACAGTCAGTGATGTTTATTGTAATCATTAACTACTTCAGATCTATATATTTCAGAAAGCATCACAAAAGTTTTGAAAATTGTGCCTCTACCTCCACCTCAAGCAAAGTTGAACAATGGCTCCACACGTTGGGTTGCAAAATTAATCACAAAGTTGCAGAGCCAGAGATGAAAGGAACTGCAGATGCTGGAGAATCCGAGATAACAAGGCGTGGAGCTGGATGAACACAGCAGGTCAAGCAGCATCATAGGAGCAGGAAAGCTTGACGTTTCGGGCCTTTTCTGATGAAGGGTCTAGGCCCGAAATGTCAAGCTTTCCTGCTCCTATGATGTTGCAGAGCCAGGGCTGGTTTTCACATTAGAACTAAAATTAGAATTAAGTTTACTGTCATGCATACTCAAGTTAAAAAAGAACAGGAGTACAGTGAAAAGTGTACAACGTTGCCAACACATGGTGCCATCTTAGGTATCAAGTACATAGGTACAAATCTTAGGTTAAAAAAAAGAGAAAATAAAGAAAAAATGTTACACTACCTTACAGATATACATAATGTAAGTTAGGAAAGTAAGAAATAATGCTAAAATGATAGACATTACTGTATTTCTATTAGGGCTTCCACGTGATCTCACCGAGCTCCGCTGGTTCCCAACCAGTTGCCAACTTCACTCTGGGCCCACTATCCACTCCCCACTCCAGACCTGCTGGCACCATCACTGCTTCTGTCTGCCCCTGTTTCACTCCAGGCTGCTGGCTGCCCCTGCTCCACTCCAGGCCGCTGGCAGAAGAGAAAAAAGACAGAAGGAGGAAAGAAAACACAAGAAAGAGAAAAAAAAGAAAAGGATGGACGGAGCGGATGAGCTTCACCACCATCTTGGATTTGTTCTTGAAAGGACTTGTAGTTTTGGCCCAAACAAGCTGCCGAACCAAGACCTCACTGGTTTTAAGTGGCCTCTTTGACACACTAAAGAAAATCTCTACAATGGTCACACCTAGGACTCCAAATTTAAAAGATGATGGCAGAGTTAGCAACTGTACATAGTTGTGTGGCACAAAAGAGAACATTCCAGGTTACAACTTTATACCTGAAAAGATATATTGGCTCTTTATACAGCAAAGTACTGCTGATGTTTTCAATGAAAGCTGCTGTTGCCTTGAATGTGATCAAATGACCCTCCTCGCTCCTGCTCCAGGATGGTACGGTTTATGTGACGTGGATGTCAGATTCAGAGTGAAACAAAATTAATGTGAAAGTAATGATGTTCAGTGCAAATGCCAGTTCGATAATATTCATGACTTTTAAGCAAAACAAGATGAAATGAAGCAACTAAATGCAACATATGCATAATATTATATCTTTATACTACGTCTTCATGGTTTACTGCTGCTGCACTTTGTCTGAATACAGCAATTTTCTTATTTACAGTCATAGAGTCATAGAGTTGTACAACACAGAAACAGACCCATTGGTCCAAATCATCCAAGATAACAAGCATGGGGCTGGATGAACACAGCAGGTCAAGCAGCATCATAGGAGCAGGAAAACTTGACGTTTCGGGCCTAAACCCTT